>VWPU01014795.1:0-198316 GCA_013398955.1 Callaeas wilsoni | reverse complement strand
CCTGTGTCCCCCTGTCCCTGCTGCCCTGCTCCCGAGCCCTGTCCCTGGGCAGAGCCGTTCCCTCCCTGGGCACAGCCCCATGGGGTGCTCCCTGCTGGGGCCTGGCCTGGCCCCAGAGCAGGGTCCCCCCGTGTGTGGCCCCGGGGTGGCCGCGTGTCCCCAGCTGGCTGTTCCTGGGCAGCTGCCCTCAGCCGGGAGGGATGCAGAGCTGCGGGAGCCCATGTGCCTCTCTTGTGAGGACACCAGTGCAGCATCTCTGTTTCTGCTGTGCCACTGCCAGAGGACACTGATTCCAAAGAGATATTTCCTAGGGGTGATGAGCAGCTGCAGGTGGCAATTTCTCAATGGGCAACTCCCACTGCCAACAGAGTCTTCTGCATGTCCATCAAGTTCAGTTTTGCAGTGCCAAGGCTCTGGGCAGTTTCTGGGATGAACAGAATCTTCGTTGTGTCTCCTGTGAACACATGGAGGTCACAACAGCAGTGCCTCTTGCCTGTTCCGTGCCCAGCCAGACCTGCCAGCCCAGGTGAAATGCCCAGCGTGGCTCTGAGTACACAGGGATTGCAGGGCAAAAAGCGTCTGTGCAGCCGCCATGGTCTTCAGCGGCTGCTGCACCGGGGAGCCATCGAGAGGAGGACACTGCTGCTCTTGTCAGAGGGCTGCTGTGCAGGGCTGTCCCTTGCCTTGCCGAGTCTCACATCTGCCCATCTTTTTGCCTGTGGTCTGAGGTCAGGTGAATGTCATCAGCTCCCAACAGACCCGGCTGCTCCAAGGTAGATGCACGGTCATGGAATCCAAAACCTTGAGTATCCCCTGAGTAGCCACGCACTCAGCTGTTCATTTTGTCCCTACCCATGGCAGGGGTTGGAACAAGGTGGTTTTTAAGATTCCTTCTGACCCAAACCATTATAAGATTCTATGATTTCCCCATGACTGGCTTTGGTCCCCTCAAAAGACCTCCTATCTCCTCTCTTCCCCTCACCTGTGGAGAGAGCATTCTGGTGCTGGTGGTGATGTTTGGACTGGTTGGTGGATGCTCTTCCTGCCATCTTGTGGGTGTAAGCCTGAATCTTCTCTGAAGTCTTTGTCCCTGAATCAGTGCCTTCAAATGACAGTTATCTCCCCTCCTTCCTTTTCCATTCAGCACTTGAGTAGACACAACATTTCTCATCGTTTTCCACGGAAAAGCGCAGGTCCCAGTTCCCATATTGTGGAGCCCTCTGCCATAAATCAGCCTGATAGGTTTATTCTCTACGTAATGGGAAATTATGACAAATGCAGCTGTATAATCTAGTTAGTAACTCACCATAATGACTGCTCCTGGGGTGATTTATGGGTTTTGTCATATGTGAGCTTTCAGAACTTTAGAGATTACATTTTTCACACTTTTTTGTTGGAATCTCAGTTTATTAGACTTTACTGCAGCATTAATCACTTGCAGTACAACCCTGAACTTCACAAATGTATCACATCAGCATGAAAAAGGCAGAGAAAACAAGAACTGTTGTGAATTAATGAGCCGGGTAACACATGTCTCACAACCAGTGATGAAACAACCTGTGTTCTTCAAGCTGCAACAGAAAGCCCCAAAGTCTGGCTTTTTCTTTTTTTTCTTTTTCTTTTTTACTTTTTTTTTTCTTTTTTTCACAAAACACAGGCAGCAGCAAAGAACTGAAACAACACAGCCAGGCTTGAAACCTGAAAGATCTGCAAGGCTGAGTCTATCCTAGTTAATGGTGAAATGATGTGTGAATCTGTCCTAAATGTTCAAATAAAGAAGATTGATTCACAGTTATAATATGGCTTATAAGCAAAACACTGGGATTATATAGGAGAAATGCATGTGTCATGAAACAACCGATAAATCAGAGAGACAGTTCCAAGGTCTACTGTGAAGGTCTGGGAAATGTTCAGAGTTACCATCTATGGAGTTTGGTGCAGGATAAACTGGAACAAAAGGCCATCCTTACCCAAATTGCTTCGGTTTGGGCTGGTTTCTTGTTTTTTTTGTCAGCTAATGTTTTATGATACTCCAGGAAATATGTTGAAAAGGTCACCATGATCTCCATCAGACACAAGCAAGGGGGCTGGGGTTGATGCAACACATTCCTTGCACTGGGCGGGTGGACAGAGAGAAGGCCTATTTTGGGGTAAATCGGCATGGATCAGGGAGGTGGATGAAACCTGGGCTGGCCAAAGCCTTAGAATCACGGAATATCCACCCACAAGGATCATCAGGTCCCCTCCCTGGCCCTGCAGAGGACACCCCCAGAAGAATCCCACCCTGTGCCTTGGCACGTGCTGGTGGGCAGGAGCACGCAGCTGACTGTGGTTTTGGGTGGAGGGGTAAGATGATCCGCAGGTGGTGAGGAATATCCCTGTTCCCTGAGCGCCTGGAGAGCTGCAGACACTGATATCTGGTAAGGACACCAGCCAGGGGCATGACCTGGGACTGGTGAACTGGTGTCTCCTTTCTGCTGCTGCTTTCTGCTGAAGATAACAGCCTCTTACCAAGCTCTTGTTGCTGAGGTGATAAATGGCTGGCGAGACTCCATCCCTGGTTTTGTCTGCACAACTTTTTATGCTCAGCACCAGGAAGGATTGGGCCAGAATGGAGGGATTTGGGGTCACGGTGCTGAGGCTGAGATGGACAGCCAGGCCAGAGCAGCTCCTCCTGGCTAACGCAGAAATTAGCCCTGTGCTGGCCAGGCCAATGATCCGTGGTTATGGTGGTGTTGGCTAGTCACTGGGAGAAGAGGAGATGTAAAGTGAAGCTCCCGAAGCTGGTTGGTGTCCCAGATGCTGGTCAGACCCCACCTGGCCATGGTGGCTGTTTGGCCAGCTGAGCTGATGGAATTTATTGGGCTGAGCAAGGACAGTTGTCTGTGGAAACAGACATGAAGGACCTTCAGAAGGGATGAAATACGGCCTCATAGTAGAAACAGCTGGGCTGAACACTCTTTATTCCAGCTATGAATCTTTGCTCTCAGGAGCAAGAGATTCCACCCTTATTAAAACAGAATTTTAAAAATTTATTATTATTATTTTGAGGAGCACAAAGGACCTTTCTTGTTTATTTTATTAGCATTTTTAATTCATCTTGTTTGGGTACTGCAGGATACCCATTGCATGAGAAGCACAAAATATCTGACATTACCAGAATGTGGCATCTGCAACGAGATGTAAATGCTGAATCTCCTTTTGGAGATGGAGAGTCACAGGCTCAGGTTCTTTGGTGACCAGCAGGAGATGGGAGACTGGCATTGCACAGACACAGAGGTGACAGATATCATGGCCAGAGCTTCCCTGTCGGGTAAAAGCAACTCTGCTTGTACATGTTTTGATTTTAAAAACACAAAATAAGGCAAAGCCATGCTCCTGTGTTTTCTGCCTTTAGCTTGATAGAGGCTGGGACAGACTGTTTCCACGAGTTTGTTGTACCCATTCCAGACTTCAGGCACCAGTGCTGGTCCTCAGCAGATAAAACTCTGCTTTGTAGGAGGCATCGCCACCTCGGATGCAATTTGGAGCAGAAGTGTTTGGTTTTGAGGGCCGGGCAGAGACAGCCCTGATGGGCAGCCAAAGGCTGGAGGCAGGCCTGGGAGAACCATCTGTGTCCTGCTGGGAAAATGTGGTGGGAAGAGGATGAAGGCAAGTATGGAAACAAATCCAGTTTTGGGCAACTCTTCAGTCGTTTAGATTGAGCTGGCCAACATAGAAAAAGTGGAGACTTCAGTGGATAAACCCCGGCAAGTGCCATTCTCTGCAGGTCTTGGATGATGTCAGCGGAATTTCCATGGAAACCCAGGGATGAGGCAAGCAAGAAGAGCATCTCAGTGACTACAAAGCTGCAGGTGCTCACTCCAGTATCACCTCAAGCCCAGGGGACCAGAATGCCCCACCAAAGCCTGCTCCTCACCCGTGCCTGCCCCTGTGCACAGCCAGAGGCAGGGGCTGGACAAGGTCCTGCACCAGCTCAGCCCAGCTTTGTCTAACCCAGCTGTACCAGGCCAAGAACAGGGTCCAGCCCCAGGCTCGGTCTATGTGATGTGGGAGAGATTTTAGCCTTGATCATCACAAACACACTCTATGCTTTACATCCAGAAATGACCTATGGATGGAGGATGAAGGACGTGGACACGGGAGAAAACCCAAAAAATCCACCATGCCGCACCAGACCTTTAGGTCTAAGCAGCGTGGCAAGGGACAAATCCAGGTCAGAGCTTCTCAGCCTGTTCCTGTTGGTCCTCAGGAGGACAGTCAGGGTGAGGAAGGGGAGTGGGAGAAGGTCTCCATGTGCTGCCCTGGTGGCTTCTGGTGCAGGAAGTGATGGATGCTCATTCCCAGCCCTCCCTCCGTGGCAGGAGCCCACCGGTGTTCCGGCGCTCCAGCACAGGCAGGGAGGCCCTGGCTGCTTTGGGCAGCTGCCTGATTTCCCCGTGCCTTGAGCCGTCCCGGCTGGACGCTCTCAGCTCCGACATGGTCTGGAGGAGAGAAAACATGAGACATTCCTGCTGTGTGAGGGGAGCGCAGGGAGCAGAGCTGTCCCACGCCGCCGTAGGTCATGTCCTGCTGACAGATCCTGGCTGCAGCAAAGAGGCTGCAACCCAAAAATAGCCCTCTCCCTCAGACATGAAATGCATAGATGGGAAGGCCTACAGGCACCCACACCTCTGCGTCCTGTGCTGGGCCCCAGCAGAGGCGCTCAGCATCGGGAAAGGGGTGCTCCCAATGGCCTCCCAGGAATGGGGTGGATGTGGCAAGGCTGGTACAAAGATGCCAGCCTGGCTGGATCCTGCATCTCCACACCGTGTGTCCCAGCTCTCGGCCTGCAGCACCACGTGCATCTCCCATTTTCCACCTCCTCTGGGGCCCATCATCTCAGAGAGCTTCTCCTCCTGGAAGGTGTTGCTAATATAATGAGATGTTTTACCTCTATTTTTGACTTCATGTTGACAGAGGGCAGACTTAGATTAGATTTTGGGAAGGAATTGCTGTCTCTGAGGGTGAGGAGGCCCTGCCACAAGGTGACCAGAGAAGCACTTCCCATCTCAGGAAGTGCTCCAGGCCGGGTTGGATGGGGCTTTTAGCAACCTAGTCTAGTGGAAGGTGTCCCTGCCCATGGTAAGGGGTTGGAACGAGATGATCCTTCCAACCCAAATCATTCTGTGACTATGATCTCAAGATTTTATGCTGTTTTATGCACCACAGAGCAAAATGTCCCCATTAGGCTTGCTGGCATCTTCCTGTTGCTCTGCTGAAAGCCTCTTTCTGCTGTGCTTCTGCCCTTCCTCTTCCTTGGAGGAAAACTGTATTTTATTTCCTGCTGGAGTAAATGGAGACCACTTTTCATCCCCAGCCCTGAACGCTGGGAAGTAAAACAGAGGTGGTGGACTAATGCCATTAAAATTTCTTTGTCCCCATTCCCATATCTCCATGTCTGCTCACAGCCCAGGGGTGCTGGGTTTCCTCCTGAGTAGCAGTGCCCAGAGGGTGGAAAATCGGGGGTGAATTGTTAAAAAGGCTCCGTTTGCAGCTCCAGTTGATGGCTCTGCTCTGAGGTCAAGGACCTGCTGCTTTTGCCAGCAAAAAGAGCCCAGATGTTTTTCAATTTACACAGGCGAGCTGGCTGAAGGCAGGTTAGCACTGTCATGCTGCACGTTTGGGAAGGACCCCTTCTTCTCCAAGTCCCTGGCATAAAATACACTCTGCGAAACAGGAGGTCAGAGTGCTGAAGTGATTTAAGAGCCTTTGCTCTGATTCAAGGATTTTGAAGGGGTCTTTGTGTTTGTTGTGTTTCTGGATTCTAATATCAATGAGAGAATTAAATCATTATATTAAAACATCAAAACACTAATGCTTTGTTTTCATTGGCATGAACCAAAATGATCTAACTCAAAAGCCATGAAATATCAGCCTTTTTTTTGACGATGAATAATAAGATCTCTGGCTGCATGTGATAGTAAATTTAATAATGTCAGTGATTTGAAAAGTTTGAGTCCTAAACGTGGAGAAATGTGTTTTAGCCCCTCAACCCTCTACCTTTTTCCTCCCTCCCCCTGCACTACTGTCAGGAAGTTTTGTAGTAAATAAGCCAAAATGTGTAGATTAGAGCCCATCTCATGTACCAGGTGAGTGCCAAACTCCACATACCCAGTGCAAACCTCCCTCTCCCAGGTGGTCTGAATTTGCTTATAGCCGGGTCCTGTAAGCAGATTTAATATTTCATAAGCACTGCTCCATCTCATGCCTATATTATTGACACCACATGGAAGTCAGGAAATTGGTTCTTTCTGGGAACAGTTTGCAGAAATATGCAGCCTGTCAGCTCCTTTCTCATGGGGTGCATTAACAGAGGGGCTTGCAATTACAAGTAATGAACCTTCTCCAGATGTCTGCAGTGACTCAGCTCCAACTTTATCTTCGACGGACGAGATGGACTTGACAAGACGGATTATTTGTGGATATAATGTAACAACTTTGCAAAACGTGGAATTCCCAATTATTGCAAGGCAAGGCGAAGTATTCGGTAGGAGCGGGAATGTCGAGGTTTATCCACTGGATAAACAACAACAACCCAAAAGGAAAGAAGCCGTGCCATTTCCCCCCCCTTGAAACTACCAATGTTCCCATGCTGTTTTAATTCTTCCTCTTTACGATACCGTTTATGTTACACACATTAAAGTTAAGTCATGTCTTTAATAAGATGGAAACTGGAAGTGAGATTTTGAAGGAAAAGGAGCTCGGAGTCCTAAATTTACTCTGTGCTTGGAGGGAATAGAAAAAACAACAGAAAGGATGGGATATACCAAAGAAAGCAATTTTAATTGTCATCTTCCATGGAAAATTGAATCCAGTCGTTCCCCACCGCTGTGAGTGCCAACGTGCTGTGCTATATATGGCTGGGTGCTTATTTTAGCAGTTCAGCTGCACAGAAAAAGTGCAACCAAAGTGAGATTTCTCGGGTGAAGTTCTGTCTGCAAATGATGCATGGGGTTTTCTGGGTTGTAAATTTAAAAACAGGTATTTCAAGGCCTGCGTCAGATAACCGGGACAAATCTCTTTTACTTTGGGTTTGACCAAGAACGATAATTTCATGCTAATGCGCTCTTAAGGAATACTTGTCAGGTGTGGATAAAGAGATGCTGAATTATCTTTCTTTCAAATCTGAGGTCTCCTGGTACCCGAGTTGTAAGACTGGGGTCTCCTTGGGGAAGTATTTGTAGATCTTCTCAGGCTGAGCTGCAGGTTTGTTTGATGTGGATCTTCAAGATAAAATTACTGTGCTCCAGATGTTCCAGTTTAAATGTTTGTACATAGGGATTTCCTTGGTTGTTGAAGAGAGAGACTCAAAACAGACTCGATCATTCATGCATCTATTCCTAGCACATGTTTTGCTATGTTTGAGGAGGCAAATGTCAAGAGGAGCTTTTATAAACAGGCCTTTCTTTCTCAGAGCACGGTTTGTTTACCAGGTAATGTGCAGAGCAGGCTTCTGCAGTGCTAACAGCAAACTGTTGATTTAAACTATCACGCCTCTCCCACTAGCTCCAAAAATCTTCCTTTCTGGTCAGGATGAGAAAATAAAAGGGGAAATTCTGCTCCCTACCTGTTGCTTGCCAAGGATGAGATGTGCTCTGCCTGCATCCCCACTGGTGGCTGTTGCATCTTCTGCAGTGCCTTTTTCCAGATGTGGGAAAGGCTGAGCTCTGGGGATGCTGGACCCAGCCTGGCCCCAGGTGGTGTTGATCCATGAAACCCTGCTCCCATCCCTGCAGAAATCAGGCTCTTTTCCCTCCTCAGGGTTTCCTGGAGCTCAGGACATTAATGCTTTCTCAACAGAAGAATTCACTCAATATCATCACCTGCAGGACATAAACTCTGTTGGCACTTGGGAGTTTAATCCCAATTTAGGAAGGAGCAGAGACCTTTCCCATGTGGTTTTGTGCCAGGAGGAGGCAGTGGGCTTGCTTCCCTACTGTGCCTTTTCATGGGTGTCCTCAGCAATTCGGGACAGTAATGTGTCTGCAGGCAGCAGCAAACATGTGTGGAGACAAATGACTTCAAAGGGTGGCTGATAATTATCAAAAGGAAGAGCCAGCTCTTTGTGAATAATAAGAAAAAACAGCCCACTGCAGGACGGGGTCCATCCTGATGCCAGTTTTGGTGGCATTACATGCAGCAATGGGGAGCAGGGCTGGGTCCCCACTTTTGGGTGGCTGCAGAAGTCAATGTAAGGAGCTGTGCTGCTTAAGGGGGAGCCAGGGGCTGGCTCAGCAGTTCTTATTCTCATCTGGTGATTTGGGTTGGCCTTGACATCCCAAGTGATGGCTTTGTCAGCCTGGGATGAGGAAGAGGGGTTTAATTCTTCGCTTCCATGTATGCACAAGCCCTGGTTTTGACAGTAATTCAGAAATTCGGAGAAGAAAAGACAAACTAATTAAGCAGCGTGGCAAAGCAGACGCAGGGACAGGCGGATGAGCAACAGGGCGGTGGAAAGGGGCCCCACCCTGAGGCTGGTGCCAATCCTCTGTGCCCTTCAGCCAGGTGGGGAAGTTCGAGGTGAAAGCACGAAGCAACTGCAGTTCTCCCCATCTTCCGAGGGAAGAGGGAAGTGAGAACCGCCTGAAATTGCAAACCACACCCCTGCAGGAGCACACCCACTCCGCTCTCCCTTCTCCGTGCGCGCAGCCCAGCGGTGGCCGCAGGCAAGGTGACCCTGCCGCCTGCAGCCACCTGCCCCCGGCACACGCGGCGATCTCCAGCCGCAGCATCTGGGGCCCAGGCTGCCTCTTTCCGGGCACCTCATCCCTCTCCATCCGTGGTGGTGGTCTGGGATGAGCCTGCGGCCGCACAGCGCAGCATCTGCCGGCGACAGGAGCAGCGCTGCCGGCCCCGGGCTGCGAGCGGGCGGCCTCGGCGGATGTTTCCCAAGCGGCTCGAGGCGTTTGTAGTGAGAAAGGAATGTTCTTCCTGTCCCGCCCCATCCCCTTTCAAAGCCCTGCGTTTCCCAGCCAGCCATATGATTCCCTTCCCAGTATATTCTTCCCTTCAGCTGTATTTTACTATTTTAGGGGGTTCTCTAGCCTGTAGTAATATAGGCAGTCTTTATCCTGTTGTTGGGGAAACATTTCCCTGTAAAACCCACCGGAGAAGAGCTCATCTCCTTGCCCAAGTGAGGGATTGACCTGCAAAGTGCATGTGGACATCTCTGTGACCTTTTTGGATACAGCCCTTGGAAGAGATTGCCCAGAGAAGCTGTGGCTGCCCCTGGATCCCTGGACGTGTCCAAGGCCAGGCTGAATGGGGCTTGGAGCAGCCTGGGACAGTGGAAGGTGTCCCTGCCCATGGCAGGGGTGGGATGCGACGAGCTTTAAGGTCCCTTCCACCCCAAAACATTCTGGGATTCTGTGATTTGTCCCTGGTCAGGCATGTCCATGTGGACACTTGAGACTTGGGCTTTCATTCCACCGTTTCCCACTGGAGTGGCAGGAAATCTACTGGCTTGGTGGTCTTTCAAGTGCTGCTGAAATCCAGGCGCAGCAGCCCTCACCCTGAAGAAAGGCAAGACAGTTCTGTTTTCTTGTTACTGCTGCCAGATTTTGGACCCTCATTCTCTGCAGCCAGAAGAAGAAACACATCACCCAGTGAAGGGGCCAGCACGGAGGGCAAGCAGAGCAGCTGTGTGTTGGTGCCTGTCCTCTGCAAGGTGACCTGCTCTGCTTGATGACAGCCCTGCCCCAGGCCTCGCAAGCCAGTCCCTGGAGAGCTGATCTGGGCCTTGCTACGAGCTCCTGGAGTTTGGTCCAAGGTTTGTTGCAGTGCTGTGGATGTCAAATCCTGCCTGGCCAGAGGATGGCTTGATAAACTGAAGACCTGAGGAGAGAAAGAAAAAAAGGAATGAAGAAATAAAGAAGAAACAAGAAGCACAAGAAGGGGTTTAGCCCAGAGATGTGATATTTCCAAAGCTGGGCAAGGAAAGCTTCTTGATGCTGCAGGATCTTAGACTTACCTGTGGATGATAAGATGCATTTTTGTTTGGTTTAATTCTGACTTTTGCTTTCAGCGTGTGATGATTTTTAAACCAAAAATATGCCGGAAACTGAGCTGCACTTTTGCTATCCTGCACAGGCTCTCCCCAAATCCTCTCTACAACATCACTCTGCAGCTCTCAGCAGTGCTGTTTTAGGCACAGAAATGTTTGGTGTGTGCAGTGGGAAGGTCACAGGCTAGGCTCCAAAAACTTGAAAGCTCTGTTTTACAGTGGTTACAGTGACCTTAAATGTGTGAGAGAGAGAAGGTTTGAACCTCTTCACAATATCCACTCCAACTGCAGTTTCCCAAAGAGGAAGATCTTCCCTGGGAGACTCCCACAGGGTGAAACACTCTCACTGCAGCCAAGGGCAGAGGTTGTGTTTAAACAGGAGGGTGAGGAGCAGGCTCACTCAGCCATCTCATGTGCATGAAAAGCAGCTTCAGACCTCCTTGCTTGGTTTCTCAGCAGCTCACGGGGCCATGGAGCTGCTGGATGTGTTTTTGTGACCCCCTCACCCAGAGGTGATGAGCATGAGGGCCCTGAGCCCTCTGCCCACTTGGCAGAGAGACAAAGTGACCAAGTCATCTGGTGGATCTTCAGGGTGAGCTTTGGGCGCAAAGCCCTTGGACACACACCCACAAAAGTGGTGCCTGCCAGCAAAAACCTTGGATTTTTTTCAGTATGGGAAGATACGTCTCAGGATTGCCTCGTTCCCACAACCTCAGCACAAACTCAGCACACACCAGAGCAACACGGGGGAGTACTCCGAAAAGAATGGGCTTTGCATTTTTGACACCTCTCAAAGCTCATGTGAAGGATTCCCTGGAGAATGTGCTCCTGGCTCCATCTATACTGACTGCACAGTCACTCCTGGCATTGCCACGTCTTGCTTTGTCCAAGTGTGGATGTCTGTGGCTTTTATGTCCCAAAGGGGACAGTCCTCCTCTCCATAGCTGTGTTTTCTCCACTGAGTGGATTATTTGACTCACTCCTGAGGTGAAAACCAGCATACCTGCAAAACGGGCAAAATTGGTTTGGGGGATAAAATGAGGGAATGATGGGGTGGAAAAATGGCAAAAATAGGAGGAAAACCAGCCTGGCAGTATAAATGTGATTCTTAGGGCTAAGAACCAGCAGGTGACAAACAGGTGCAATTTTTTCTGGGATAAAAGGATCTGTCCCGCTTCAAATAGGATAAAAATCTTGCCCGTGGTTGGGTCTCCATGGGCTGTGCCTCTCTCCCTTTAAGGCATGCGTGTGGGAGACTGACACCACGAAGGACGGTCCCAGGTGTCCGTGTGCCTCGTGGCACTGTCCTTGGCTGGCCAGCGGTCCCCTTTGTTGCCTGGCGCGTGGCACAGGGGGCTCAGACCCCGGCACGGCCGCGCAGCCGGAGCAGCAGGACTCCCACCGGCCCGGCCCGGAACACTTTGTCCTTGGATGCCGCTCTCGGTGCGAGGACAAAGACCTACGAGCCAACATAAATCATCGTTTGAAGTCTGCAACGACAGCATGGAGAAACACTAATGGGATCATTTAATAAAATCCACATTGTTTCCATTGGGAAGCTGTATAAACAGCACTATCAGGAGCTGCCTCAGCCAGCCCTTGAAGGCCGGCAGTGCGTGCTGTTCGGATCGTGCTCCTTGCACGCGGAGGGAGGCAGGGAGCTGGATCGAAGGATTGATTAATCAAACAGTAGTTTGGCTCTGAGATGGCCCACATGGAAGCTGGGATGCTGCACAAACACACCCTTCCCTTCAGCGGCGAGCTGGCCACCTCCTCGGGCCCAGCTGTAGGTGAGGGATGCACAGAGGAATGCGTGATGCCTCTTGTTTGCATTCACCCTCTCATCCAGGGTGGACCCTGTGTCCCTCTGTGGCTGCTCCTGGCTGAGGATCCTCCTCGCTGCTCTTTCTGGGCAAAGCAGCTCAGTTAATCAGTGCCAGTTTCATCTCTTCCTGCCCACTGTTGTTTGGAGACTGCCAACCCCCCACTCCAGATGTTTGGAGTAAGGGTGGGTGTGGGCATGTTCATGGAATCATAGAATCCCAGAATGGTTCAGGTTGGAAGAGACCTTAAAGCCCATCCAGTCCCACCCCCTGCCATGGGCAGGAACACCTTCCACTAGACCAGGCTGTTCCAAGCTCTGTCCAGCCTGGCATTGAACATTTCCAGGGATGCAGCAGCCACAACATCCACATCCACAAATATTAATGAATTTTGGCCTTGAGCCAGCACCTAAATCCATTCCTCCTTTATTAATCTGGTTATAAGATGCATTATGATTCAGGGGAATGAAGGAGTTCTCAATGCCTACCCTGATATCTCAGTTCTTGGAGTCATATGACTAAGTGAGAATTTCAGTGTGTGTTTAAAAACTTTTCTCAAATAAGGTGTGAAACCTGAGATCACTTTTAAAACTCAAAAGATACCAAGAACAGAAAACAGGCTTTTAAAAAATATTGGGGTTTGAGTGATTGTCACAGTTTTGGGGAGTTCCAGGGGAGGAGTCCACAGACCCATCAGTGCTAAGCCTTCCCTTCTTCTGAGGACATCTTCCCCCCCTTTTCCTCCTTTCCCACCTTAAAGAAGTAGCTGAGGAAGCTGAAGCCAGTGCTGCTGTTGCCGTCACTGCTCCTGGAATTTTCTTGGCAAGTCCGGTTTTTCTCCTGTTTTTGTCTCTGCTGACTTCATCCTTTCAGCCCCCCTCCCACTTCTGGAGGTCTTGGTGGACTCCATCCTCCAAAACCTTAACTGGCCTTTCAGGAAATATAACATTTCTTCCTGTGAGTCCTCAGTTGAAACCTTGTGGCTGTTGCCCCTTTCAGTGAGACCAAAATCCTCAGTTTATATCACTTCAACTTATTTCTGACTCCTACAATTAGTTTATCTTGCATTGATGACCACCCATTCTGAATCATGGATCTACTGCTGTGACATTCAGTGCTTTAAGCTACCCTCTGATTCCCAAGGGGTTTCCTGGCTTTCCTTAGTGTTTGGATTCGGACTCTGTCCTGGTGCAGTTCTCATCAGATTTGGACCAGAGGGTGTTGGATTCTGGAACAGACTCCCCAGGGAATGGTCACAGCCCCAAGGCTGATGGAATTCAAGGAGTATTTGGACAAGGCTCTCAGGCATATGATGGGATGTCCTGTGCAGGGCCGTGAGTCAGATTCATGATCCTTGTGAGTCCCTTCCAGCTCAGGATATTCTCGGATTTGTTGGAGTCAGTCATGGATATGGACAGGACACCTCAGGGTGGATCCCTTTCTCTGCTCTCTGGTATTCTGCCGTTTCCTGGCTATCTCCAAGAAAATTGCTCTGCACTAATCTTTTTTTATCAATTGCAGCAGCTTGCTGGGTTTTCTTCTAAATCTTCCAGATGTCTTTGATCAGGCATGCAGAACATTGTGGTGTTTTTATTTTCTCTTGAACTTTCCTTTTCTCTTGAATAAAAAGTGCAGCCATGCTTGCTTAGGAGGCTGTCCTGAGACAGTACCACCTTCCTTCCTATCTTATGGACCGTGTTTTGCCTTTTAATTTCATCAAGGTGAGACCTTGGTTGGACAGGGTCAGGTGATTTATGCATTTGGACCCAGTGGGGCTGGGATTTCCCACCCTAGGCTCCTTGGACTCTGGTACCAAAAACGGATCATAACATCACATAGCAGCAAAAAAAAAGCAATTAACTTCCTGGGTCTATCATTAAACCCAGACACAAATCCAGGGGATTTAGACAATGCTGTCAGCAAGGTGGAGGTTGTTCCTGCCCTGCTCCACCTCCCCAGAGCTCTGGGAACAGCACATGGCAGAATAAGCTGATCTTTATGAGAATTTACTGGTTGGTTTATTAACTGTTTGGCAGCCTTCATGCGCCCAAAATGACACTGTAACTTAGAAGAGCAAACAGGAAAACAGAAGAGAGAAAGAAAAATCTTTGTTGAATCTAATTAGTTGAATCTAATCAAGGGCTACAAACACAACCATGCTCAAATTATAACTGCGTCATTATTTCTTGACTGTAGGGCAGAGTTAAAGAAAGAATATCCTGAATGAACACACCCTGGACTGGTTTGGATTTCTTTCCCATTGCAATTTAATTCTGATTTTTCTGACCCTAGCTCCTGGGGCTTGGGAGAAGTCCAACATCTCTGTAATGGTGTTACTCCACCTGCAGCTTCCACTTCAGCCTGGATCTCTGTTTGAGACTGCTTATTTTTCAAAACTGCAACAAAATCATGGAATCACAGAATGGTTTGGCTTGGAAGGGCCCATAGAGATCATGTTGTTACAATCCCCCACCATGGTCAGGGGTGCCACCCACTAGATCAAGTTGCTCAGGGCCCCAAAATCCAAAGATCCCCTCCAGGACCAGACCCCACTGTGAAAGAATGGGCACCAACAGCTATCAACGAGGTGGCTTCAGCTCCAGAGGCACGTGGATGGGTTTGGGGGTAGTCCCATGCGTTAGCTGGGATTCACCTGCTCCCTTCAGTACCCTCTCTTTGCTTCATCCTTCTGCTGTCCCGGTGACTTGGATCCTACTGCACCATGCACATCCCCACCTGTCACTAAATCCCACTTTGTGCCTGTACTCTGGATAAAAGTGGCAGCAGAAGGGTCAGTAAAGATAGGACTGAGGTCTTAGGATTCATTTAGGCCAGTGTCTAGGATTGAGGACTGGAAAAATCACACAGAGAATACACTGTGATCCACGAGTATAATTCTTGGACACATAGGAGAACCTTCCTCATGATGAGAGTCAGCCATTGGAGTGAGTGACCTAAGGAGGTTGTGCAGTCTCCATCCTTGGAAGTTTTTGAGGCTGACTGGATAAAGGTCTGGTTGAGCTCAGAGGTCCGATTAGGGACCTCGTGATGCTCCTTTCAGCCCAAGTAGACTTGTTTTTATCAGATTATGGGTTGGACTTGATGATCTTAGAGGTATTTTCCAACCTGAAAGATTTTGCGGTTCTATAATTTTCCAGACCATGTGGCCATCTACAATTGACGCGCCCTGTGACACCTTCAGCTCGGTCCCTAAATGTGGTGGAGTCCAGCATAGCAAGTGCATGAACTTCATCTTGTGCCCTGGTCCCAGCTGGGAACTTCCCTGGGCATCTGGGCCTGGAGGTCAGGGTTCCCACCCAATGGTGGCCATCCCATCATTCCTCATTCACAGCTGTCTAAGGCAAGAACAGGCCTGAAGGGAAGAACAGGCAGAATCCAAGGGGTTTCCACATCCCAGGGCTGAAGGGAGTCCTTAAGATGCGTTGGCATGGCATGGAAAACATGGACTGGATGAGCATGGCCTCAAAAATCAAGCCAGCATAGCATCCATAGCATCTCTCTGGGATTTGGGTACAGCTGCACCAGGGAAGGAAACAAGGCCTGGGAGAATTCTTACAATCTTGGGCCAAATATTTTTGGGTTGTGAAGCAAAAAACTGGTTTGAGTTGGAAGGGACCTGAAGACTGCCTTGTTCCAACCCCCTGCCATGGGCAGGGACACCTTCCATTAGACCAGGTTGCTCCAAGGAATGTGTGATGGGAATCCATGACATTCTGATTAAAGGCTCTATCCCCTCCCTCAACAGGAGCATGGCCCTGGGACACTCGAACCTCCAGGGATTGCTCCCACATGGCTGAAAGTGCCAAAGCTCAGCAGGAGCAGCAAAAAGAGCCAAAAAACCTTCAATCAGAGAGGACCCTGCTGATAAGAACAGACCCTGTCTGGGGTGGGGTGGACTGGAGGAGGGCGTAGGGTATCATGGGCTGAAGAGGAGCCAGCAGTGCTCTGCCTTTTGTGAGTAAAACACACATCAGGCTTGCAGGAGGACATGCAAAGTTATCCATCTGCTCTGCACAGCTCCAGGAAGACCTCGGCTGGATATTGAATCCAGCTTTTGGCACCACACTTGAGAAAAGATGTGGAGTCCTTGGAGAGGATCCAGAGGGGAAGAACAAAGAGGAACAGAGCTCTAGAAAACATGACCTGCGAGGAGACACTGAGAAATTTGGGGTTGTTTAGTCTAGAGAGGAGAAAACGGAGGGAAAATATGATAACAGCCTTCAAGTATTTTGGATTTCCCCACTGGATGGGAGATAGGAAGAAGTTCCTCTGTGTCTGCTAGGGCCAGCAGATAAAGCGATTAGGCTAGGGCAAGGGTGACCAAGGTCAGACTTCGGGAAACATTTTCCAAGGGCGAGAACCAGGATTCCTGTTGTGGGAGGAGGTGGAAACTCTATCACCAGAGGTTTTCAAGAACAAGTTATTTAGCCACGTGTCTCGACAGACTGGTGGATGAGAAGACCTGCAGGGATTAGACCTCTTGAAGTCTCTCTGGCCAATCCTGTCTCTTGTGAATTCCCTCTTGCTTTGTCCATGTGGACTTCTAAAAGTGCCAGAGAACCATCCTATCTGCTGGAAATCACACCAACAGCTTCCTCCACTTCTCACATAAGTGCTACCCCAGCAGCTCTGAAGAAGGAGTGAGGACAGGGCTTCCCAAAGCACCAATCCTTGGCCACCTGCAGTCAACATCTCCAGGCAGGAATGCTGAGGCTTGCAGGGAAGCTGGACACTGCCGCTGCAGAGCTGGGTGTTGGAGGAAAACAGCCGTGTCAGGAGCGGGAGGTGCTGTGGGTGGTTTCATTGTAGTTGTTTTTGTAATTTATGGCTGGTGAGCCTGGAGTCTGGGAGGAGTGTTCCTTTTTATGCTCTTTTGAATAAATCCAAATAAATAAATTCAGGGAGAATCTCTTAGGCAACCAGGGCCCAGCCAGCATATAGCTGTTAAGATTAATATCTGCCTCTTGGACTGCGCCAGAGGACCAGAGAGGGAGCTGGCAGGGATCTCAAAGCACTTTGTAGAATGTGTCGGAAAGCCTGCCGAGTTATATGGTGCTCTGGTGGGAACTGAGGCGTTGGGCAAAACCGGTCCTGGCGGAGGGTGAAATACGGGATGTTCCAGCCCAGAGTGTTTACCTTGAGCAAAAGCTATGAGCATTTTTAAAAGGAGAGGACATCCCAGCTGGGAAAGTCACACTGCTTTGCTCAGCCCTTGAGATGCCACCAGAATGTGGGGTGGGGGAGAACATCATCCCCCTTTGTCCCTTTGGATGTGCTGAGAAGGGGAATGAGAGAGAAACCAGGCAGTCTCAGGCTCGCTGCATCCCCACCATGGTTTTAGCAGATGGAGGAGGACACCAAGGGTTGGACAGAACAGCCAAAAGACCAAATTCTTTTGGAGGGGAACAGGGTGCCGCCAGTAAAATGTCACCGCCCAGCTGCAGCAGTGACAGAATAATGGATAAGGGTGAGCCCCGAGGATATTTTGGATCCTGAACGCTCTCAGACGCTGTGTTCAATAATTTTATGACACGGGTGTTCAGGGGAGTTTCTCCCGGAAACATTTGTTTTATAAATGGCTCATTTTCTAATTACATTCTGCAGGGCTGAGCAGCAACAAGAAAAAGGAAGGGGAAAAAAAAAAAAATAAAGGGAGGGCCACGAGTCCTGCCAAAGCTGACTTGACGCACGCTTGCTGCGGCTTTCACTTTGATGTGAATCAGAAACATCCCCCGAACGCAAGTGATAGCCCTGGAGGGAGATGTCCCACACAGGGAACCCTGCACCTGTGGGACCAGGAGCAGTGGGGTGGCCGAGATGGCTTCAACAGGGAGTGCCCATGGTAGGGGGTCCTCACTGCGGGCGGTCACGGCTGCTCTCCACAGGCTTCCCAGCGAGCCTGGTTCCCTCCCACACAAACCATCTCTGTGGTTGCCTTGCTCCTGATTGAAGAGGGCATTTGCAAATGAATCCCATCGTGGGGCGGTGAAGGAAGAGTTAACCACTTCCTTCCAAAAAAACCAAGGAGAAGGCCACCGTTTCCTGACACGGGGCAAGACGAGCCGAGCCAAGCAGCAGGGGACAGTGGGGTGACCCTCGCCCATCCCCTTCAAAGGAGCAGGGAGAGGTTAGAGCTGTGCTGGCCCCAACCACCTCCTTCTAGCCCTTAACAGAGGAGTTTTTGGCTTGGTGCTGTGAGCCCAGGTATCCCGCAAAGTCGGGAAAGAGAAGCTTTAAAGGATGGGGAAAAGAAGGGAGGTGTAAGACGCGGCCCGTCTTCCCGCTGGAAGGGAATCTGGTGGCCACATGTATCCGCGTCCTCCGGCTTGATGATGATGATGAAAGATGTCATGCTAAGAAACTCTGGAGATCAGAGGCACGCGGACCACATACCGGCATTTCAACACGAGAACACAGCTCCCAGCGCCTGCCCAACCTCGGAATTTGCACCTTGTAACACTAGGAATGGACATCTGTAGACGAAAGGAAACCCCTGGTGTACACACGGGTTTTATGGAGCAAAGGGGGGGCTCTTTCATCCCTCCAATGCTGCCCTGCTGCCAGCCGTTCCCTGTTGGATGAGAAATCCAAGTTTTAGCAGCACTGGTGAGTGTGTTTTTGTGTGTGTGCCTACGTGCATGGGTGCACGCGTGTGTTATTCTGGGATTAGGAATCTTTTCCAGGCTCAACAACAAAGGGTGGCACATGGCAGCTATTGTCCTCGCTCAGCCGGGGTGAAGTCGGGGGAGGTCACAGATGTCCTGACCATATTTAGCTCTCAGAACAGGATTCATTTAGTTTAGCTGAATTTTTTTTCTTCTTCTTCCTCTTTTCTTCTTTTTTTTCCCTCTCTAAGGAAGAAGTTGCTGGCTGGCCAACGGGGAATGCAAGTCACAAGTTTCAGGACCAGTAAAGTTGTTGCTCATCCTGGAGAAAGTCTCAAGAAATGGCTCTTTCTCAGGAGAAGGGCAAGATTCTGGTGCTCACCGGAGCCAGTCTGCTTCACTGGTCACCTCTGATAATGAGGGAGCGGTTTCATACAAAATCAGGAATTTTGGCTGGGCCCTTTCTGAGCAAGCACTGCCATCTTCTCCTGACCCTCCATTCATGTGGGGGCACAGCATTCCTCAGAGCAATTCCTTCCACCAGCTGTTTGCAAGCCTGCCCCCTTAATGAAAATAAGAGGGAGGGAAAAAATCCCCAACCCAGTGACCCTCCTTCTCCTTGCCAGATGAGCTGTTCCTCAGAAACACCTGTCTGGTAAATTAGAGTGGGAATTGTAAACGCCAAGCGCAGCATATTTTCCTTCGCCACCAATATATTGAAGTTGCATATGGTGCCCTGGGGGAAAGGGGATTGTTTCAAGTCAGATTTTCAAATCGTGAGCAAATCCTTGGGAGAGAGATTCACTGATTTACAGTGGAGCTTGAGAACATATCACCATCCCATGCTTCCAGTGAGGAAAACACAGAGCAGGAGCTGGGGGTTTTCACCAGGACCAGAATCAGGACCAGGACCAGGACCAAGACCACCTTTCTGGCCAGGCTGGTGCAGAGGAGGACAGTACCAAACAAACAGAGGCTGGAATTAGAACCGGGATGATTTCCAACTCAAACACATGTGAATTTTAATAATTATAAATTGAAAACCAGGAGGGGTCCCCTCTGCATTCAGATGTTTGGGTTTAAGGCCAGGGAATGGCTTTAGCCACACACAAATTGCCAGCCCTGGTGGGAAGGAAAAAGAAGGAGCAGAAGAACCAGAGAGTGGTTTAATGTCCCCTTTTTTGTCCCTTTTGCCCTGTCCCCAGACGTGATGAGTCTGACCAACCCCACCATCCCACAGATGGGAATTCCCATCCAGGAACCCTTAACACACACACACACACACAGACACACACACACACACACACACACACACAAGGGCAAAGTGACCGAGGCTTTCGGATCATTCCCGAATCCATGTTAATGCAAATAAAAAGCATTTAGGTAAGTGTTTTGTCGTTGGGTCCCTTCCTGGCTGGAGTAAGTGATTGTTCCAGATTTATGCACTACGTGTTGTTTTTCTTGGCACTTTGTGCAGCGCCGTGGTCTCCGAAGGCTTGCAATTTTAGGGATACTTTTTTGATATTTAAAGAGAGCCTTTTGGCTGGATTCCACACACTGCCTACAGTCACAGATGCTAAAACTTCTTTCCAGTGACTGCCACTAATCAGGCAACACCTTTGTGCTTAACATCTTGCCCTCGAGTTGACCCAGGGACCAATGGATCCCCATTCCTGCACGCTGAGGTTGTGGCTTCCCCAAAAAATTATGTGTGGATAAGTCCAGTAAAGCTGGAGCAGCCTGGAAAGCCACTGCCTCTAACAGGTACTGGCTGCAAGAATTCAATAAAAAATAATAATGATTCAATAATAATTTTTTTAAAAAGTTTTGTTGATTATTCAGTGAAAAGGAGAGCAAATACCTATATATGTATTTATATATATAAAATGAGAAAATGAATTTTTTTCTGAGTATGGGACATTGGCGGGGTTCAGTGGAAGGGAATAATTGAAAGGCAACATGGAATTGTAGAATCATGGAATCATCTAAGTTGGAAGAGCCCTTTAATATCGTCCAACAATTAACCCAGCACGGCCAAGCCCACCACGAAATCATATCCGTAAGTAATAATAATAATAATAATAATAATAATAATGCAGTAACTTCATATATTGGAAAGTATTATAATAATGCATAATAATATCATATAGAATAATATGTACAGCATAATAAAGGTAGAGCGGAATCAAGGGAAGGAGAAGTATTTTCAGCTATTACCAAAAATGGTGTAGCAGATTACTTTTTAAATTTTAGTTTTTTGTATGTCAAGTTCAGGCATTTATATCCCTCCAAGGGGATCAAAGCCTCCAAAGGAAGGAACAAACATGGATGTGCTGCCACCTATCCCTGCTGCCAGGGCCAGGCCACGCTGCTCCATCCGCTCATTACCAACCCCGCTAATTTTATTCCTGATTATTTGTGTTTTTTCACGAGCGGCCATTAAATGTTCATTTGTTAAAGGCTTAACACATTCCATTACACCACAAAATTTATATTTGTAACAAAACGATGTCTCAGAGTGATTCAGAATTAAATTAATGTGACACGGACTATTTATCAGTATGGCAGCTGGGCTGCTCGGGAACGAGGGGTGATTTAGTGGCCTGGATGTGTGCAAACCTATGGGCTCTGCCCTGGTATTTCTCTCATACTGCAGAGAAACTGATAAAATAATCCTCCAAAGTACCTCGACATATGGTTTAGATCATCAAAGAGAAAAATACTTGTAAAAGCACAAAGAAGGAAACCAATAAACATGTACGTCTTACCAGTTAACTCCCTCTGTAGGAAATGTAAACCATGAAGGATGGCGGGGTTTGAGTCAAATTCTGTCATTTGTGTATTTTTTTAATTACGGTAACATACTGGCTTAAATTACAGCGTGTCCATGCAGACAATGGCAGTGCAGGGAGGAGGCAGGAGCTGGTGCAGATCAGCAGCTGATTTACACCAGCAAATGACTGATCCCATTCCAGCCGCTGCCCCTCCGAACCTGGAACAGGATGGTTTGGGTTGGGAGGCCCTTTTAGAGGTCATCTGGTCCAAACCTGCGTGTGTTTGTCACTCTCCCAGGCCTCACTGTGTTGTTTTTACTAAAAGCAGAAATTCAGGATGCAATGCTAAGTTTTGCAGTCCTTTTTTTTATTTTTAAATAAGCGCAGTTTCCTTGTATATAAGATTTAATGTTTCTTTTTAGAGAGGAGCAAGGCTAAAATCAACCTGTGTAGTGGCAGATTCACATCAACACTTGTCATGCATTTTATCAGCTTCCTATTTTTTAAAAGGAATTGAAAATCTTCCTATACTTGTGATTTGCTCTACCATGTACCAGACTTTAGGTAGTGATATAGACTAAGCACACTAAGATTATTTAAAAAAACCCACATTCACTTTGGCAACACAGCATTAAGTCAGCAATCTATTTTCAAGCGTGCAATGAAGTAAAAATAAAACTCTCCTTGCATTTATTTGCATATTCCAGCACCAAATTAAAGCAGGAAATTAGGCAAAGCATCTCAAGACACCCAAGGCACTGGTGAATTAATAATATCCTGAATTTTCCAAAATAAACTGGATTATTGTCAAACATTTACCAAATTTCTAGTGTCAGGCAATGTTTATAGTAGAGATTAATTCAGGAACAGATAAATCTCCCCTTTGGTGGAATTCTCTTTATTTTCCCATATCTTTTTAGCCACATGGAAATTATTCTCACTTTTGAATTTCAATGTGATGGAAGATCTTTGCCATGACCTGTTTCACATACTTTTTACTCTTTTGAAGGAGTATCTAGAATTCTTCATGGGTAAATCAGCCATTTCCCAGCGATTTTCCTCTGGATTCTTTTATGTTTTGTCATGTCAAACTTGGTGGTTGTAGCAGTGCAGGAGTTATTTATAGCCTCCCTGAACACCCTCCATTTCCTAGAAGACAATGTCTGTCACCTGCAACAAGCAGGGGAATTTATGGAGCACATCCCAAGACCCATTTGTGATGATGTCACTCTCTCTAAATGGAATGACTCCTCCACTTGCTGTCAATATTTCAAATGAGAAGTACCAAGCTCAGCCTTAAATGGATTCCACTTGGATTTCTTTCTCATCGATCACATGGATGAGCACCATCATTTTGTTGTCCCACAGTCTCAGTCTTCTGGAATAAAGAAATGGGATTTCTTCCAGCTCTGTTCTGCACACGTCAGTCTGAGCTCATCCAAGAAACCCTTCCTCTGTACCCCTCCATTGCACCCCAAATCCCAGCACGGATCCAGGATGTGAGCCCAGACCTCACAGGGACCCCACCACACGTTTTAGCCTGGAGAAAAGGAGGCTCAGGGAGCACCTTCTGGCTCCCCACATCTCCCTGACAGGAGGGTGCAGCCAGGGTGGGGGGATCAGGCTCTGGTCCCAGGGGACAAGGGACAGGACAAGAGGGAACAGCCTCAAGTTGTGCCAGGGGAAGTTTAGATTGGCTGTTAGGAAAAAAATTGTCATGGAAGGGGTTGTAAAACATTAAATCAGACTGGGCAGTGTTGCAGTCGCTGTCCCTGGAAGTGTTCAAAACACATGTGGATGTGGCACTTGAGGACATGGTTTAATTGTGAACGTGGGGGTGGTGCTGTGCTGGTGGCTGGACTTGATTATCCTAAAGGTCTTTTCCGACCTTAACGATTCTGTGATTCTGTCTCTTGCCTGCTTGTTTTCAACAGGTTTAAGTGTATCTGGTAACTAAAGACACTGCTTTTACATCACCCTGGTCATTGATTTATAATGTCGTGGAATCC
The DNA here is from genome assembly GCA_013398955.1 of Callaeas wilsoni. Lineage (NCBI taxonomy): Eukaryota > Metazoa > Chordata > Aves > Passeriformes > Callaeidae > Callaeas > Callaeas wilsoni. Next base: position 175,039 of record VWPU01014795.1, on the reverse strand, counting down.
CAGAATGGTTTGGATTGGAAAGGACCTTAAATCCTGTCCCATTCCAGTCCCTGCCATGTGCAGGGACACCTTCCACTAGCCAGGTTGCTCCAAGCCCCGTCCTACCTGGCCTGGAACACTTCCAGGGATCCAGGGGCAGCCACAGCTTCTCTGGGCACCCTGTGCCAGGGCCTGCCCACCCTCACAGGGAAGAATATGTAACCTGCTGGTCTCTGAAGGAGATGGGAAATTTTTGGGCAATGAAAGGAAATATGACCGAAAAAAGTTTTTTAGCAGGAATATACAGATTTGCCATCAAATCTACTGGGAAGCACAGCTTTTATTTACCCAGAATAACATTTAGAGACCTCAAACTGAGGCACAGAGAGGAGTTCGGCAGCACAGTCCCTGCGCTTACTGATTTCACACCAAAATGAGGAAAATCCATTAGCAGCTGGAAATCCTCCTGACCCGGGGATTTCACCTACAATTAGAGAAAGCCGACAACTGTGTTAACCATCTGCTATTTCTTTTCTGAGGACGATCAAACACTTGAGAAAAATGCTCCTTTTGTAAAGTGTTGTCGGGGGAACAAGTGCATGACGTGGGTCCGTATTTATCTAGGAAAGCAAATAAACCGCTCGTCTTGCAAAGGGAATTAGCTGGAAACTCCCGAGGACAGAAATCATGTGTGAAGTCAGCTGCAAGCCCTGTTTCGGGGTGTTCACGGCCTCAGTGTGTTGCTGTTGTGTTTTTCTTCGGCGCACACCTGATGGGACCAACGTCCTTCAAACGCTCTGCAGTTGCTTGTTCCCCAGCCAGGCCCCCACGTCGGGACGTGCACCTTGAAGTCTTTAAATCCTCGGTCCCTTCTCATGTTTTAGTTTTTGCTTTCTGCTCTCATCTCGGGGCAACTTCCTTTTGTAATGTATTTTTCTGAGCAAAATTCACACAGCGTTCCAAGGCTGCCACTGCTTAACCACGGCGCACTAAAAAAACTGATGAGCACGTGCTGGAAGAAAAGGGGAGCATATGGGTTTTTTACCCAAATACCAGATTTTGCACAAATTTTTTTTTTTTTTTTTTTTTTTTTTAGTTGATGATATTTATTTGTTCTCCTCTCCTCCCAGCTGCCCTCACCTGCCTAATGCTCCAGGCAACTCCATCTCCCAACACTGCAGTTGTGCAGCTCTTGTGTTCTCAGTCTGCTGTGGGTGAAGTCCCTGCAATGGTGTCTGAGGTCATTCTGGCTCATTTTTTTCCATGAAATGAGGCCTTTGGACTGGGGTTTCTTCCATTTCAGGTCCCTTTTGTGAAGACACTGAGCACCTTCCCTGGGTCAGGAATGGAGGGTGGTTATTTTGCCCTCAGATTTGGAAAAAGACTGATTTCCTGCTAACGTGAGCTTGTAATGATTTTCCTGGAAAGCCTGCAGGTATCACAAGCTTCCATACTCAACCACAAGCCAGGAGGTCTTGCCATGCAGGCTGGTGCCATCTCCAGCCATCAGGAATTCCTTGAACAGTGGGTATCTCTCTCTGCCACTGCTCAAACTCAGGCTGCCTTCATGGGACATCACATCTCCTCAAAGAAGGACCCAAACACGTCCCACTGCGGGCAACAGGAGAGTGGGTGGGATACTGGACAGGGGGAAGCCATGGGCAGGTGGCCAGGGGACACCCCGTGGTACCCCAGCTGTGTCCACACCACGTGGAGGTGAGTCTGGGTGTGTGTCTGGCCAAGCCAGAGGAGCACAGATGAAACCTCTTTCCAATACATAATAAAAGGAGAGTGAAGCCAGCTGGAATATCCTGTACATTAAGTGTGATGACTAACTGTAGCAGATGTTGGTGCATTTGTTAAAGTTTCCACCAGAGAAGGAGGGACTGGAATATGAGCATTTGAAAATCAAAGGTAGCCCATGAGGGAGGAGAAACGGGAGATGAAAGAGGGACAGAGATGAAGGGAGGGACAGAAAGATGATGGAGAAATTGTCGTGTGGGGTTTGGGCCGGGGGGAGCGTGTGGGGCCGGGGCTGTGTGTAGGGCTCCTTCCCCTGGAGGGAAGGGCCGTGGAGCAGGGAGGATAAATGGCTGCATTCCCAAGGGTGAAAGAGATGGAAAATCAGACACACGGCTCTGGGCAGGCGTGGAGAGCAGTGCTGGGGAGCTGTGCAGACATCGCCCACCCTGAGCCACCACCGGGGAAACGCTGAGGTCCCTTGTCACACCTGGAGCCCAGTTGTGCTACACCGAGATGCCACGAGCCGAGAACCTCCCTGGCAAGGAAACTCCTTTGCCTGCTGTGGAATTTCAGATCTTCCTCCTTAACAGGGATGTTCATCTTGGTGGAGTTACGCTGTTCCCAAGCGTGAGCCCCAAGTCACATCTTATTTACAGAAGAGAAGATAAAGTCATTTAGTTCATTTTATCACTCTGTAAAGGTCATTAATATCCTTTCTTGTCAGTACAGTTTTCTGAGGAGAATCCATCCAGGAAGTCAGATCCAACTTCTTAAAACATGACATGAGTTTTCCTGACTATTCTCTCTTTCTGACAAAAAAAGAAAAGTGGGCTGTAGAATTGCTCAAAAAACCCAAAACCTGTTTTTAAAAAGTGTTAGAAGACATATTTTTTGTCTCTTAAAAGAGACCTACATGGTGTTGTTTTAGCTGTTTTGTTATTTCCCCAACACTGTCACAGAATTAATGTTCTACTTCCAGAAAAAAATTTCGTCTTACAGAAAAACTCAGTTTCCAGTGAGCAAAATTAGCCATGCAAAGAAATTCACAGCTTTATGGAGAGATTTGCAAACTCTTTGTTTCTTCAAATTCTGTAAGTAATTTTTTAAAATGCTGTAAGTGATTTTTTAAAATGCTAAAAAGCATAACCAGTTCTTGATTTCCCCCTTCCCTTAAACCAGTCAAATACTTTGCAGGCATAGGTGTGTTGGACGATATTTCAGCACAATTCAAAGAGAAATCTTATCCCCTGAGGAAAGGCTAATGCAAATGGAGTAGGAAGCACACAAAAATAATTTATTAATACAGCTGCACACCTATCCAAACTGATCTTTCCCCCTTTAATGTTAAAATAATTACAACATGATGTATCGACTGATGTATGAAGCAATTTCCCTCAATAATTAGTAATTGCCTGTTGCGGGTCTGATGTAACAGTTTGTCAGGTTTATTCAGCCAAGTGCTCCCCTCCACACAGGGCAGCACAACTCAGAGTTTAAATTCCTTATACACAAAATTATAAATGGCAACGAGTAGAGAATGCATGTAACTGATCTACGTGTTCCTGAAAAAAAGACCTTCTGGATATTCCACAAAAAATAATTTGTCTGTGTTACACGACACTGCTGGTGCTTATATATGAGTAGTTTCAGCAATACCAAAAAATTTTAAAATCTCTCAATTTAATTCTTTTTTTCTTTTCTTTTTTTTAGAAACTAACCAGATCCAGCAGTTTCAGTTCTTATGTCACAGTTATCAAAGTTAAAAGGCAAGGCGGGTGTTCAGCTCTGGTTAAGACAAGTTCTTCTCTTAGCCCAGTGCACTGCACTAATAAAATAATTTTCACTTGGAATATAAAGCAATAGTGCCTTAGCCTTCCCTTGGCAAATGAGATGAACAGCAGGGGAGAAAGAAAAAAAGGCACCAAGGTTCAGCTTGGAAAAAATGGAATTTCTGGAAGAAAGATTAAAATAAATGAAATATCACTGGCTTGGCGAGCAGCAACTGGGGGAGAATGAAACAAATATTGGAATGACATAAATCCTGAGGAATTACAGCGTTATAAGGAAGGGCTGAAAGTGAAGAAGGTAAAATTTTGGCTGTCTAGCCACAGAAGTTTCCTGGTGCAGATATCCATTAGCGAAGTGGTCTTACGAGGAAATGGTGAAGGATATATAAAGTATGACATTTATAACCAGACTAAACAAAAACTGCACAGTCCTTCCTTCACAGACAAGTGGCCCACAAATCCACCTCTACATCCCATGGATCCCATGCGCTGCATGAGCAGCCACATTCCACAGGAAGCACAACGTGGAGCAGGGACTTTTTATTTTGAACCACAGCCCAGCCAAACCTGGTTGGGTTTAAATGATGCTCGACTCTGATTAGAGTGGTTTAAGCTTGAACTTTAGTCAGAACCAGTCCTGAAGCTAAATATCTCCTGGCTCAACTCGCTGATACCAAGCCAGGCTTTGGCAAGAGGTGATTCCACCCCTTCCTGGTACTTCTTGCACCAAAGGTCTCTGATGATGTGTTGGGATGGCCTTGGGTTTGGACTGTGCTGGAAAACCCTGGAAGTCTTGAGATTTAGGAAAGTCTTCCTCTCTCCCTGGCAAAGATTTAGGTTCTGCTACGTTTAGGGTCTCGTTAGACCCCACCACTACCAGAGTTGAGCGTGCTCCAAGAACACAGCTCTTGGGTGGCCTTCCTTTCTCCACTTTCTGGTGGGGTCAGGAGGTCACTGGTGTGACACCGTTTGCTCTGTGAGGGTCATGGTGGGACCCTTCTCCTGCAGCAGAAGGTTAGAAATCTCCTTAATTCAGATTCATCCTTGTTTCTTCCACTGTCCAAGGCCTGGAGAAGGTTTCATCCAAGGAGACCAACAGAACTGCGATGTCCTCCTCTTTGAACACTGAAGAGATCAGCTGGGAGAGATTCCTGCAGGGATAACCCAGCTCTCAGTCCCACATCCCTGGTGCTGGTGGTCTTCTACAAGTCTGCTCCTTGTTAGATGTCCTAGAACAGCTTTTATTGTACCTCAAGGCCTAAAATTCCTTTTTGTCCAGAATTTGGAAGTAACTCTCCTCATTTTATCCTGCTTCTTGGAGGTTTTCTTTACTTTAGAAACCAGAGACACACTTGCAGAGCAGGATGAAGCTCTTGGGAGCTATTTTTCTCTTCAGTTTTTCTGGCCTGTGTGAAGCAAACTTGGCAAAAAGCTGAAGGGCAACGTGCATGGTGTGGCCATTCGGGAGAGGGATGCAAGTATGCAACCAGCTGGAATGGCTCATCTGGGATTATTTGGATGCCAGGACAGTGTCATCTTGTGGTCACCGTGCAAGGCCAGTGACCAAAACTGAGAAGGTGGGAAGGATAGAATTATAAAACTGTTAAGGTTGGAAAAGACCTCTGAGATTGAGTCCCATCAAGTCCAGTGCTGCCAAACCCACCACTAAACAGGCAAAGCTTCATCATTAACAGCAGCTTCATTTCCTTTCTCCTTGTCAATGACTTTTCCATGAGGTAGAAAAATTCTGTCACTCCAATAACCAAACCAGATAAGCACCCAGCAGTACAGCAGGCTGACCTTCACAGCTTGTTCATGGCTAAAGTGAGATCTCAGCTTCCAAAATCATCTCTGGACACAAAGCAGAGGAGAATCCAGCTCTCTGTGACACTGCCAGTTCAGTGTGCAGCAAGAGAAGCCTCACACATCTCCCACACATGTCTCCTGAAAGCGAGGGGACACAATGGGGCCCAGCTATTGTCTTGCAGTTGCTCAGGATTTTTTTTCCAGCCAGAAAATAATTGCGTTTTGTATGGTGACTCCTCTGCATCCCAAGGGGCAGCAGTGGGAGAAATGTTCTCATTCCTGGAATACTATTGTACTGAGGTTCCCTCTGCAGCCTGGGCTCGTAAGCTGGTGGGACATCTCTCCATGACGCTGGCAATTCCACCTCCTCCAAGAATGGATGGGCAGAGATCTGTGCTGCTCCTCTCCACAGGAGTGTTGTTAAATAAGAGTTAAATACAGAGCCAGGCTTATTGGCCTCCGGAGGAAACCCTGACAGAGCTTTCAGACATCAGATGTGTTTCACATTCCCTCTGTGTGACGGGCTCCTCAAGCAGCATCTCTTAAAGATGATGGGGAAGCAGAGAGGCGTGATTTAGTTGAATCCAGTTTCCATGTTCAGGAAAGCTCCTCATGGACTGACTTTTACAAATCCACTGTGTTTGTGTGGAGAAAAAGTGCATTAACGTAGGAGGTATCTCAAATAAAATGCTAGTGGAAATTCTGTTCTTGGTCAACCACGCAAGCTGGAACTGGTGAGTTTGTCTTGCCTCCTGTTCCTACTCCAAAATGTCCTTTTTTGGGATCTCTTGCCTCCACTTTAGCAGTGGTCACCAGTACTGTGGCTGGTGGCACAAAACATAACCCCCCACCTGGGCTGGTCACCTCCCCAAAAGCCACTATCCCGGGCACCCCACGTGTGGTCACTGAATCTGGCATCCAGGATGGAAAGTCCTAGGAAGAAAACCATATGCCCCTGTGGACACTGCCCAGGAGAGATTTAGTCTCAGGCTGTGGTGTTCTCATAAACACAAAAACCAGATCATCCTAAAATTTATGGTTTTCTGGCAGTTTGATCTGGCCTCTCTGAGCTGAGTGACCACCAGCCTAAAGGTGAATATTGGGATAAGAGTAATTCTGGTCCCAGGCAGAAGCCTCTGCTGTCAGGATCTCCAGGGGATTTTTTTAGTGGGTGACCATTTTGTTCCTTAAAAGTTTCCTTCAGCGTGACAGAGAATTGCCAAGAATTAATGCCAGTGTTTGTCAGAGATGACTCAAAGCCAACTGTCGCCACCTCCGTTACTGCTGTTGTTGGGATGATGGCAGGATCCCAAAAGTCTGTCCTGCTCATCTGGGGAGTCCAAGGCAGAATGGTCAAATCATAGAATCCCAGAATGGTTTGGGTTGGAAGGGACTTTAAAGCTCACTTGTTCCAAACCCCATGGGCAGGGACACCTTCCACTGTCCCAGATTGCTCCAAGCCCCATCCAACCTGGCCTTGGACACTTCCAGAAATGGGGCAACAACATATTCTCCAAAATCACCTTCCTAACACCAAGTATTTTCTCCCTATCTAGAAATTATCCCATAGCTGGTGCCACTTCTGCCCCGTACTGCAGGGAGAGGGCAGCATCCTGTGACCTGGCATTCCCTGAAGTGCAGAGAGACAGGGAATTTAGCCACTGGTGTGGTTAGAGTGACAAGCCCTTCCCTGCTTTCATGAAGCATCTGAATTGCTGACATTCCTGTCAAGTGCTAAGTGGGGACCTTTTCAAGAGTGGCAGCTGGGTCGAGATGTGCAGCCTTAATGAGTTAATGCAATTTGGTCTTTGGCAAGGAAATTACTTCTTGGGAAGGTCTCTGGTGTGAGGAATGCTTCGGGTTGCTCCTTCAGAAAGCGGGGGATGGATCCAGCTGGGTGGGAGAGCACAGGAAGAGTGTGAGGCAGCTGAAAACCAACCCCCTATGGCCACAGTGTGTCACCTTCCCAAAGGAGATGGCTGGGCATGGCGGTGAAAACAAGGACACTGGTGGCAAACACGGAGGTCTACCTGATCCTCATGCAGTGGATGGAGGGAGTTTGGTGAAAAGTGAAATGAAACAGGTTGGGGAGGCGGTCCCCAGGTGGTCTTTTGCAGTTGTAGCTAAACAGCAGAGTCATGGCTTGGCCCCCTGTGTTATGGCAGGGTGGTCCTGGGGCACGGTGATGCCACAGGTGCCTCAAAGATGGCACACAGGTCAAGTGAGAGCCCCTGATGATTTCCATCACTGTTTCACCTGCCAGGACATTTGCGTTTGGCTTTTTCCTTTTTTTTTTTTCTTTCTGTCTTGACAATATAAATACCTCCTAAGAGCAGAGCACTCTTTCCCTTCCTGGTAATCCTTCTTCTTGTAGTAATAGATTCAGCAAGGACTAGAGGGATGAGGGGAGCAGCTCCCAGCTGACTCTCAGGGATAAAAGAGGTGATGGCAATTCAGGTGCTGGTGGCATAGAGGTCTTGGACGCAGTGATGAGTGTCCTGGCCAACAAGAGAAACTCATTGCATTGAGTCTCTGGATAGCTGTAGCATGAACAGATGAGAAGGAGGAACATACCAAAGCCCTTTGTTATCCTTGCCTTCTTCCAGGAAATACAGGAGAACAGCTCTGATGTCTGCAAAGCCTGAGCTGACTTGGGCATCAACTGAGAGATGGGATAAGGGTGAGGAGGTTAGGGGCTTTTCCACCAGGATTGGGACCTGGAAGAGCAGAGCTTAACAGGAGAGTTTTAAAAGGCTCTAAACCCCAGGATTTATGCTGGAACAGCAATAAAACCCACTGGAGTCTATGTTATAGAGGCAGCTAATACACACCTCGGGTGGTGAGACGCAGTCAGGCCATTGCTGTGTGGATTAATGTCCCCATAAAACACGTCCCGTGGTGTGACATTGTTGTGAGGAGAATGGAGCAATAACTCTGCCCCAGCCCCAGCTCCGTGCCTGCACACGGATCCCCACCGTGGGGCTGGAGGCTCTCAGGGCTAACACAAAACATTTGTTAGGAAGCTGCCCCTGTGCTCCCATTGGAACAGCCCAGTCCAGGGCCCCTTCCCCGCCGGCTGCTCTTCCATCCATTCCTGCTGCACCACCGGCATCGCTGGCTCCCGGGTCCCCACCTGGGGCTGCCTGCGTGGCCAGCCCCAGGCAATCCTTCAGCAGCCGGGTATGTCCCTGGACAAGCCCAGGCCATGGCAAACAACAGGTTTGGCAGGGCTGAGGGTGTAAATAAAAGAGCCTGACTCAGCCAGGGCTGCTGAGCGGCCGCCACTGAGAGCCTTGAAAACTGGAAAGTATTATTTCATTTATTAATAGGCATTTCTGTTACACTCCCCACCAGAGTGTGCATGTCCCTGATGACAGAAGTGCTTACTGGTGCTAATGAGGCAGAACGGAGAGGAAAAAATGGCCCTGTGGGTCGGGGACTGGCTGGGGAGCCGGGAGATGTGAGCTCAGCTCCTGGAGCTGCCGCCGCCTCCGCCGATGACCTTCCCCGGCTGCCTGAGCTGGTGCCTCCAGCCCTCCCTGCCAGCTGCAGGATGGGGATGCTCTGCCTTTACCTGTGGGCTTCAGGCTCCATAATTAATGAGGAGGAATGATTCCTGTGGATTTGCCCACGAGCTGTGTTTTCTTCCCCCTTGCTTCTCGTGTAGGTATTTCTGGGACCAAAGTCTTCTCCATCTTCCTCCTTGAACTTTGCACCTCCTTGAGCTTTGCACCATCACAGAATGGGTTTTTCTGTGAAGGTGAGAATGCAAAATGCAAAGGGGAGACACATAAATGGGGGTTGGAAAAGACAGACGCTGTCCCTCTGGATGCTCCCAACTAACACAGATGGATGGCTCAGCCCCCCGGGTGTATCCCAGGGATTTGCCTTTTCTTCCCGGTATCGTTCGATAGATGAGACACCAAAATGTCCCCTAGAAATACCCATCACCACCTTGGGGCTCCAGACCTGAACTGTGCCCAAGATGTGTCCAGAGCATGCCAAGGAACACTGACACATGCACCTGGAAAGTGGGGAGGGAGCAATTGTTTTCCGGATGGGATCACAGATGCCTGCGGGGGATTCACGGGTGCTATTTCAAGGCCTGATCCCAAGGCAGCTTTTAGAATCGGCAGAGAGCCCATTAGCAGGCTGGGATGAGATCCTCCACGTTGTTTGGAAAAGCAGTGGGCTGGGCTGTGTTTGTGCCACAATCCCTGCTCAGACAGGCGCAGGGATACACATTTCCTTGGAGAGGGATGCTCCAGGACACCCACTGCAGTCCACCCCAGGGCTCCAGAAGCTCTTTCCTCTCCATCCCTCTGCACCAGAGCGTCCCTCAGTGGGTGCCAAGTTGGGTTGGGACACAGAACCTGCTGTGAGGTGGGACTTTCTCTGCACGGACAAAATCCTTGTGCAGGGCCCTGGAGAAGGCTGCAAGTGATGTGTGAAGGGTCTTAAAGAACCACAGTGCGGTTCCTTTGTAGCTGACCCACCTTGGCAAGCTCCAGAACCACACAACAAGATGTGAAGGCTTATTCCATAACCACTGGAGATATCCAGAGGCCAGGCTGGCACAGGCAGGCATGAGCCTCATGTATTACATGCTGGGAAAGGCAAATAATGAGCAGGCTGCAGTGAATTTCCACATCTTTAATTTTCTCCCCTTCCTCAGAGTGGCAATGTCTGCTCAGCACATCTTGTGAGCAGAAAGCAGCTGAAGTAGAGCAAAAATAAACTGGAGAGCTGAAACAGGAGAAGAGAGCACAGCTACAGCACAGCTTTGTGTAAAACCTCATTCCTTACTGGTAGTAAATAAAAATAGTTTTGTTTTTTTTTTTTTCTCAGTGACTCACAGCACAGACATTGCATGGAAAGGGCACTAGAATCAACAGCCAGGGGAAAAAAAATAGAGAAATGGAAAAATGATCATCACAGTGCATTTTTCCCATTCCCCTTTCATCTCTTACACCTGTGTTTGACTTCAGCCAACCTTACATAAATCCTTTAAACATCTGTCTAAGTCACTTATGAAATAAGCTGGAATGGCCTCAGCCAGGCTAACAGCTCGTTCTGCTGGATATCTGAGTGTTTAATCCCAAACAGGGCTGCGGGGTTTGCCAAGGCAGACGGGCAGCGGGCTCTTCCCATCAAACCCTGCTCATTCAGAGTGTTCCACGCTGTTTGTGCCAGGGCTTGTGCGGGCCCTGCCTTATGAAAGCCCCTATTTATAGCCGTGAACTCCAGACGGAGGCAACGGGAGTTTACTGAGTGCAGCACCTGACCCTTGTAGAATCACACAGGCTGGACGTACCTAGCAGGGGATGAGAGCCCTGGGGTGGGCAAACGGGAGTCTGGGATGGCCTTGGGAAGGTGAAGTCCTGCCTGAGGGGCAGAGTACCAGTGTCAGTGGTCACATCCTCTGAGTGGCAGAGGTGGGATGGATGTGGCCCCACGGGAGGTCAGGGCACGGGGTTGTGATCGTGGTGGGGACTTTGTGCTGACACCAGGCAGCGTTGTGCTGTTGCTCTTCCACTTCTGTGTTTCAGGGGTGATTATTTCATGGAATCACAGAATCATTTGGGTTGGAAAAGACCTTCAAGATCACAGAGTCCAACTTGTGGACGATCTCCACCTTGTCACACAGACCAGAGCACTGAGTGCCACATCCAGCTGTTCCTTGGACACCTCCAGGGGTGGTGACTCCAGCACCTCTCTGGACAGCCCCTTCCAGTGCTTAACCACCCTTTCAGTGAGGAAATTCCTCCTGATGTCCCACCTTTACCTCCCATGGCCCAACTTGTGGCTGTTTCCCCTTGTCCTGTCCCTGTTCCCTGGGAACAGAGCCCGACCCCCCCTGGCTGCCTTCTCCTGTCAGGGAGTTGTGCAGAGCGAGATGGTCCCTCCTGAGCCGCCTTTTCTCCAGGCTGAGCCCCTTTCCTAGCTCCCTCAGCCTCTCCTGGTGCTCCCGACCCTTCCCCAGCTCCGTTCCTTACTCTGGACATGCTCCAGCTCCTCAAAAGACATTCTATGATTCTGTAATTTCTTTCTTGCAGTGAGGAGCCCAGAACTGACCCCAGGATTGGAGGTTCCTCGAATGTGTGTGTGCCCAGCACAGGAGGACAGCCACTGCCCTGGTCCTGCTGCCATGCTATTCTTGACCCAGGCCAGAGGTGATTCAGACCATTCCTGTGACCATATCTGAAAACCTCTGTGCAGCCACCAGTTCTGCTGCCTGGAGGAATTCATTGCATCTGCAAAGATGATTCCTTTCCATTCCACATTTTTGGCACTCCACTGAATGAGTCTCCACAGTAGAAGACAAGGAATAACAGTTTGTGTTTGTGTTTTGGGCCTTGACTGATCTTTTGGGCTCCTTGAGTTGAGAGAACTTCTGTTCCGGCATGGAGGTTGGTCTGGAACTGGTCTGGCTCCATGCCAGTGTCTGAGGGTGTCACAGTCTATCCTGGGACTGATTTTATATTAAAATACCTTGAAATCTGCTGCTGAGCAGGGCTAGTCCCTGGCTGGTGGGTGCTGGTGCTGCCCTGCTGGAGTCAGTGGGACCACAGGCAGCGTGAGGAGAGAGGCTCCTGGCCATGCCACCCACTTTGGGACCTTGGGAAGGGCCAGCCTGCTCCTCAAAATGTCCCTGCACTGCCTGGGCCTCATGCAGAGCTTGTCCTACTGCTTTGCACAAGCACAGGCCCCCCAAAAGCTGAGACCCCCCTTCAGCTGAGCAAAGAGAAAGAAGACCTGCGGCTGCCAAGTTGAGATCTCCGGCTTGTCTTGATTTACTGGTGAGTTTAGGGAGAACTGTAAGATTTTTCTTTCGGGGACAAAATATATTTTTCCCTTGACACAAGTCAGGAGTCGCCGAAGGGATTTGTTTAAACACATCTGATAAAAGTCTTCCTTGGGTTGTGATCAAGGCAGGTCAAGTTCTGCGTTGGGTTTATCTTGGCTCGTGAATTTGAGCTGTCTGCTTGCCTCTGGATTGGTTTCTGCTTCTGCACAAGTACCTGCTGCTCCCCAGCATTTATTGGTTGTTTGTCATGCGGGTTTTGCTGACCCCTTTGCTTGACTGTGTGTATTCACACTAGCGACACTTCAAAAGCTGAGGATGTTTCTCTTCTCCTGAGTCAAGATGCTTTCCTGACCCACAATCCTAACAGGAGTACCTCACACTCTTGGAAAACAGCTCCGTGAAACTGTAGGATTCTTATTCTAGAAATCAGAAACTAGGAAAAATTCAAATTGCTTGCCTGATGCCAGGAAGAGAAAGCTGCCAGCCGGGCACTGAGCATCCAGGTGGGATCTCCGAAAGATCTTTAGCCAACAAGGAGAGCTGCAACAAGAGCCACAGATGGAAGATGCATAGAATGGGTTGGGTTGGAAGGCACCTTAAAGCTCATCTCATTCCACCCCCTGCCACAGGCAGGGCCACCTTCCACTAGCCCAGGATGCGCCAAGCCCTGTCCAACCTGGCCTGGGACACTTCCAGGGATCCAGGGGCAGCCACCGCTTCTCTGGGCACCCTGTGCCAGGGCCTCCTCACCCTCACAGGGGAGAATTTCTTCCCAATATCTCACCTAGCCCTGCCCTCTGGCAGTGGGAAGTCATTACCCCTAATTTTATCCCTACACACCCCTGAAGGTTTGAGTATTTCTGTGTGTCCTCTCCAGGACTGGGCTTTCCCAAGCTTTGCCTGTGAAACACCACAGCAGAAGGTGAGGTGGGGATCAGAATCTGCAGGCAGTGATTTTGATTATTGATAAGGTCACCCTGGGCTCTGGCTTTGCTGATCTACCTCATAAATCTTTTGTAGTCCCTTCTTAAGCCAACAGCATCTGCTCTGTGTGTCCTTGCAGAGGAGGAGATTCAGTATTGCCCGTTTTCTCTCCGGGGGAAGACTCCACTCAGGTCTCCTGTCCTCCCAGACACGTGGGAGGGCTGGGATGTACCAACAATGGATTCATTTGCCAGACTTTTACCAGCAGGATGCTCCCCTTTTCTGGCATGTGAAGCCCACCTTCCCTGGGTGGGCAGAGTTGTGAAGGAATCTGACCATGATGAAAACACACAGAGCCTCAGCATCCTGATTCCTTGTACAGAGTGAAGAACAAACGCATTTTGGCCCAAAAGTACCCAAAATCACTTGCACTGCCTACGGTTGTGTTGGGTATGGGGATTAGCTCTGATATTAGGAAAATATTAAATATTAGGAAAGGCTCTTCCCCCAGAGGGTGGTTGGGCACTGGAACAGCCTCCCCAGGGAAGCGGCCACAGCTCAGCACTGAGCTCAAGGAGAGTTTGGACATTCAGACACCTGCACAACACTAAATGGGACATGGGATGGCCAAAAACCCCCCAGACAGAGCAGTTATTCCCCAAGAGTTTTGTCATTTTTTCCATGGGATTACCACGATGGCAAATTCCAGCAAGAGATGTGACACTGCAGGTGAAATGCACAGCCCGGTGTGGCTGCTCCTGCAGGAGTGTGTGGAGGTGCCTGGATGGCCAGGAAGAGCCGCAAAGTTGGACAAGAAGCTGCAGGAAAACATAAAAATCTGTACAAAAGTCAGATTTCTTTTTTTGAGACATCAGTAAATAAGACTCCAGGGGAGAACAATGTCACTGTGGAACAACATCTGTTCCAGCTTTGCTGAAAACTCCCTGCTCTCCTTGTTTTACCAAGCATCATGTTCCCAGCCACTTATCCATACTGTGCCTCTAAAAAGGATGTTGCATTCCTTGGAGATGAGATCACTCCAGGACTGGTCCAAGGGAAAGGACTTTGTAGATGAAGGATGCAGAAGTTCAGAGATGTTTTGCTCTCAAGTCCTAGAGCAACTCAAGGTGAGTCACGACATTCTTCAGGGCCTTGTCTTTCCGTGGTAGAGCAGAGATAGACTTTTTTGGGCTTCTCTAAGTTTTTGAGGAGTTTTTTTGCTGCACTTTGCATGTTAAAGAGCTGAACTATAGCTGGGAACAAAATAAATGAAAGAATAAAATAAGAAGCTCATGAGGGGAAGAAAGGGAAATTTAGCAAACATGACTTTGGGCACTTAGAGATACTCACTGGACTGAAGATTTGCAAATTGGCATTGCTATCAAAAGCAATGACAGTAGCAAAAGCTCATAATGGTAATGAATATTTTATTCTTATAATAAATCAAGGGGCTGCTGGAATGTGACATTAAGTTAGACAGGACAGAAACCTGCAGTGCCACCAAGTGTAAACTGGTGCATTGAACAGGTCACTTCAACATGTCCGTGCTGGTCGGGTGCGTGAAGAAAAGAAATCAAACCTCTGGACAACAAATAATGGGCAAAACCCTGGTATAGAACCCCTGTTACTGCCAAAACATCCCATCTCTGTGGGATGACACCACAGGTAAGGCAGTCACCAACTGTCTGCCACCTTCTCCTGTTTTGTGACCGCTTTTCAGGGATGTGCCCTTCAGGAACAGGGAGACGGAGCCGTTTGCTGGCTCAGCTGGGCCCCAGACAAGGCAGCCCTCTGGAAAAAGTCTGAATGAACATCCAGTGCCTTGCTTTAGGAATATGCTTCTCCTCGCAGCCCATCCATATCACAGAGCGATTTTTCAGCCCATCTGTTTAGGGATTAGGCATTGCTGCTGATACAAAGGGCTCTGCCAAAACCGTGAACCGCGTGCCTCAGAGTGGACAGACCTTTTCTGAATTTCACCACGTTTCCTTCTGTCCTAAAGCTCCCTTGATTGAATTACTTGGTGGCTCCAACCCTGCAGCTCAGGAAGGTGCAGATTGCACTGCAGCATTGCCAGATGTGGGTTGCCAGTGTGTGACGGAGCTGGGCAGACTGTGGGGACACAAAAACCATTCATCTCCCCGTGTGCTCAGGTGCCTGCCCATGACCTTGCCACAGGTGTGATGCCTTAGGATTTTAGCTTTTATATTTTCGTGTATCTGTAATCCTGCAATTCTTTAGTGTGTAACTCTGAGCTCCATAGAGAGTGTTAGCAACTGCTTTTCCCATTTTTGTCAGACACAATTCCTCTCCAGGCCTGAGAATCAAGGACACCTCACTGTCTCAGGTCCCGAGAAATGGAAACAAAAGTGAGTTGGAGGGGAGCAAACTGAGAGAATGGGACTGCACTGCCTGAAGCTGGAATTGGACAATTAACCTCTGATTGCAAATGGACAGAATTTCTATCTGTCCAAAAACGTGTGGCTGTGTCCATCCTGGGTGCAGTCTCTGTGAGACTCCTGCACTGACCAAGGTGCACCCTGTGCAGGCCTTTCCATAAATCCCTGCCCTTTATCCTTTCACTCGGTCCAGCCTCTGCTCCAGGTCAGCCTCTCCAAAGCATCAGGTGGTGGGAGCACGATGTCCCTGAGACATCAGCCGTGTCCTGCTGCAGGAGGATGGAGAACACGGCTCTCTGGTTTTCAGGGAGCAAAGGAGATGGAGCATCCCCTGAGGGAGAACCAGCAGATGGCCCAGAGGCATTCCTTAAATAGGTTCAGCTGACAAGGAGCATGGCCTGTCCCTGTCAGAAAAGCTTTTCTGGGGTTGGGAGGATGCCTGTTTAGGGCAAACAGTTCATAACAAAGCGGCAGTAGCTCACATCCACGGATCCTGGGGTTTGCAGCATGAAGAGCACTTCATTCCCTTCATGCTGATCTTTTCCATCTGCTCTTTACTGCCTGCAAGGTATCCCCATGTGGAAAGCAGCTCGAGCCTGCCGTTTCCAAGCCTCTTCCAAAAATTATGTCAAGCACGAGCATTTTATCATTAAGGGCACTAATACTTTGCACATACACAAAATTTGTCTTCTGCTTATCCCCAGCTTGTATTACAATGCATTTTGTAGGCCCTTAGCCAAACATTTTACCTTCAGTCAGATATATGACCTGCTGTTTTGGAGAGGCTGGAGGCTGGTCCAAAGCCTATTAGACCAAGGCAAACCTCTGTGCTGGTTTAGCAGAATTTGGGTCGGTCCCTAAAGGCATCACAGATGATCTGAATTATCAGAAGTGATCCCAGGCAGTTGCAAGTAGGTAGAGATCAGCTTGCCAAGGTATCTGAAGAAGCTGGATCAGGTTGTTTCAAATAATCTGATGAGAATTAGCTCAACTTAATCAAATCACAAGGCAGTTGGAAATTCAGTCTAGGGTGGGTGGAATAGGGTTATGGGCTAGATGGAAAGCTAAATGTATTAGAAGGAAAACAAGCAAACACAAACAAAAAAGAAGATTCATTAGCTGGAAAATGCAACTAAACAAGTTTCTGACCAGAAACCAGGTGTGTATTTTTTCCTTTTGCCAAAAGTGACGTATTTTCAGCTATCAGAGTTTTTAAATGGCGCTGAATGTCCTTTCAAAGGAGATCCTTTATGCATTCATTCTGTCCTTACTGACTTTATGACCTCTGCTTTGCACAATCATACTCAGTTGATCGTGATTATTTCTTTTTAGGTTAAAAAGTTCAACTTAAAAAAACCTGAAGACAGTGAGTGTGAAACAGTTAAAGCTCCTTTTTCTAGAAGACCAAAACTTTCCTGGTAGCAGCCAAGTGCATGCAGAACCTTGACATGGCACAGGTTGAGCCAGTCACTTTGTCAGATGAAACCACCGATGGGTCTCGCTCCACTTGTAAGAACCCTCATCCAATTAATATTTCCCCTAGAAATTTAGCCCATCTGAAGGGCAGGTGATTGCCTAGATGAGTTCGCTGTATCCCAACGATCCTACCTCAGTGTAATTTCCTTTTAATCCAAAGGGCTGTGATTGCTGCCGTGTCTTTCATCCTGCCTGCTCCAGTTTTGCTCTCTGTGTCACCAGATAGCTGTTGGAAAAGGGTGGCTTGCTGTGCATTCCTGCCCTTTTTATAGGGAATTTGAAAGAATTACAGCAAGGTCATCTCTACCCTGAAGCAATATTTTAAAAGGTATCAGGTTTTAATTCCTTCATCTTCCCACCTCCCTCGACCCCGAACACCAGACCCAAATTTCCTGTGTAATTTGTGGCCCATTGATTTATTCTGCACAACCACATCTCTGCTATACCAGTTAAATCAGCTCACCTCTTGCCAAGTTAAATACGAGAGTTTTCCCATGTTTGGTGGTGAACTCCTGGAATGAGCACAGAGCCGTGTGGCATTTGATGGCTGGTGGATGCTTTGCTCCTTGTCCCACTCTGGTGAAGCCTCTCTTGGAGAGGTGCCTCTCTCTTCTTATTCTTTATTGTTCTGGCCACTGGAAATTCAATACTTCCCCACAAATCCTTCTCATCTACATCCTCCCAAACCTTACAGCCACCTACAGTGCTTGTGGTATGAAATAAATCCTCAGATGTTTTCCCAGGCAACAGTGGGTTCTTCACTGCGGCTGCATTCCCTCAGAATGGAGGCTGAGGTGACCAAGGCAGGGAAATGACAGGGAGCAGGACTGCAAGAGCAATCTTTTGGCTCCTGCCATCAAATATCCTGTCTCTGGAAGTGACCAAAGCCTTTACAGGCCTGGGGAAGAGCATGAGATTTGTACAGCCTCCCCATTTTAAGGGTTGGAAGGGAACTTAAAGATCATCCCTCCCTGCCCTGGGCAGGAACACCTCCCTCTAGACCAGGGTGAACCTACTCAGCTCCCAAAAATTTGCAGATCAGTGACTTTCTGAGCCAGATGTGGCTGCCTGTAGTTCCCTTTGGAGGGTTTCTGCCCCTGTGATCCTCCAGCACCCCGTCTGCCATCTGGTCCTGGGACAGAAGTCCTCCTTCCCAGGCTGGCGATGGCGAGAGGTGGAAAAGCTCTTCACCATTGCACTCTTCATTTACAGATTGGCCAAAATTCATGCCCTCTCCATCAATCCTCCTTTCCACAGCAAATTCCCAAGTGTCTAATAAAGTTAAATCACATCCATTCTTCACCACCAGGCATCGACACGCATTGGCAGCCCCCCTGCACTTCAGAGGAAGCTGCTATAAATGGACTTCCTTCCTTCCTTCCTTCCCTCCTTCCTTCTCCCTGCTCTTCCCTCCTCGGGCTCTCCCCATCCCTTGCAATGGCCAGCCCTACAGCCACATATCGGCCCCACCCCTGCAGGCTTTTTTGCAGGAAATCCGAGCTCCCTGCTCTCGGTGCAAGGCCTGAGGCTCCTCTGTCTCCCCTGCCTTTCGACCATCTGTGCGCATCCAGCGGCAGAAGTGCCACGCACTCACTCGCTCTCCCACCAGCTCACCCTCAGCCCCTACCATCTGGAGATGATCTGTTTGTCTATTTAGACTCCAAGCTCTCCAGGGCAGGAACTGTCTCTAATTGCATGTTTGTACCGTACCTACAGCTGTGTTGGACTGAATACACCCACTGTCATCTTCTCTTGGAAACTCAGTTCCTCCTGGGAGTGTCCAGCACTGAAAAGTAAGACCACTTGGAAATCCAAGTTGCTGGAGGCACATGCCAGAGTTCCTTGGTTGCACTTATATTAGACCACAGAAAAATTCTTCCAGTGGCTGCAATAATCATCCAGCCCAATTTTTACTGCCAAGCTGACAAAAAGGACTTAAAAGCAGTGAAAATGTTGCTTAGCATGGTGGAGCTCACATCTGGCTGAAGCTCCAAATGTGCCTTAAAAATGCTGTATTTCACCAGGGAAATGCCTGAGGAGGCCGGACTTGCCAGTGCCTTGTTTGGTGACCTCTGGCCAATGCCACCAGGGAGCCAGGTGGAGAGAACAGGCGCCTCCCACCCAGATTTTGCAGCCTGAATTTATTTCACCCTCGCTCCAGCACAGCAGGATGACCTCATGTGTACATACCTGCTGCTTGCTGCCTCTCCGCTTCAGGAGGAGGAAGACCTAAGGTGCTTTTGTTCACAAAAAGTACAAAAATGAATTGTTTTTCTCCCCTTGCTATTTAACAGCTTTAATTAAAAACCTTCTGTAACTGAGTTCAGGCCTCTGAGCTCCAGTCTTTTCATAGCAGCCCTTTTCAAGCGCTGTATTTTCACTGAAACAGGGCAGGTGGTAGAAAACAGAGGTGTTATCACAAAAATTAGGTTTAGAACAAAGAAAAGAAAAAAGCTTAATAAAGTTTCCAGTCTGATCCAAGAGAAAGAATGAATGTATCCCCACAGCAAGCCTCCTGCAGATGGTGAAAAGCATCTCGATTCAATAATACAATAAAATTAAAAATGCATCTATATACTTTCCCATTTGGTTAACTCCAGAACACAATTTCTGCTTGTTTTGGCTGCTTTTTATTCCTGCCTTTGAGTGTAAAGAAACTGTAAGGAAGTTTGTGAATGAGGTCCTGCTCACATTCCAGACTCTGCTCTGTACCCGGGCTGTTTTCTGCCGGGATCCTGGGATGAGGTCATTCCAAAACCACCTAGTTTGCCCAATGTGCTCGCTCAAAAGAGATTTGAATGGACAGATTTGCACTTTCTGCAATGCAAACGCACATACAGTAGTTTTCCTGCATGCCAGCATCCACCAAATTCGTGGAATAAAAAAAAAAATAAACAAGAAAGGGAAAAAACCCCAACCAACCAAACAAAAACCCCAGCCCTTTATCCACGACGAAAGGCTGTTTATAAAATCAGTTTGATCAGCTCAGGAATGAGCTGAGATAATGTTTATCCACACAAACACTGAAGATCATGCAACTATCTTGACATGCCAAGCTAAGATAACTACTCGGCTGAAAAAAAAAAAAAAAGAGGTTAGAACAACAGGAAATTACTCATTTACTACCAGTTGCTCAGGTATTTTAAAGAGCTCCCAGAACATTTGCTTTTGTGTACCTAAGAGAAAAAAAAAAAAGCCGCTGATGGTGGGGGAAGCCCAGATGGGTAACATAAAAGTGACTTTCCTTGCTGAAAGAGCAAAGGCAGGAGAAGGGGGTTGTGACAAGAGGATATAAAATACCCTGCAATTCATCAGCAAGGAGAATCAAACTCTGCCGCAGCGATCGGCATTCCTGGGGATTATGGAAAGGATTACGGTGAGTTGTTAGCGGGGCGAGGGAGCCACTGAAAGATGGGCTTTCCTACTGCCTTGAAATAAATGGGACAATTAAGGCTTTGGGAAAGTTAATGAGGTTTTTTTTTTTTCCTTGAATTTTCAGAGCAGCTGGCCAGCCCGTGTGGAGGAAAAGGCGTTTATTGAGGAGGAAAGAAAAATAGGCAGTGAAAATAAAAATGTTTGCATTCCCTAAAAATATACTTCAAGCCTTCCGAGGGGGAAATCAATTATCCACAAGGCCATCCTGCTGTCGGGGAGAAAAATCTAAGGCATTTTCCAGCTCGGCTGCCCTGGGTTAGCTGATCTCTCTGTCAGATGGGTCTCATCACCGCGGCATTCGGTGCCTCCGAGTCTTTCATGTGTTTAATCTCACAACCCACCTGTGAGAAGAGGAATTACAGTGAAGGAGCTGAGGAAAGGGCCCAGACTTTTAAAGGGATTTAGCTGCCCAATTACCTGGCTCAGGGTTAGGCTGGAAATCCCCAGGAGAGAAGGAGGTTGCACCTGGGTCTGCCAAGCCCCGGGTCAGTGCAGTTCTCAGCAGCAATGCCCACTTGGACCTGGGACAAGGGAGAGCTCAGTGCCCCCGTGAATGGGCCATTGTTTCTCCTTTGATTATTGTTAAGAAATACTTTGAGCCCGAAAGGAAATAAATAAATAATCAGAGTCTGAGTCCAGAGCATGAAGAGCAGTTCTTTCTCCCGAGGCCGACCAGGGTCTCACAGCGTTGGTGCTTGTGTTTATTCCCAGGAAAACTCTTTACAATTAACCTGCAAGTGCCATGAAGAAGTAGAGCTCCTCTGTGGGTCAGGATTTTGCTGCCTCCTCATGCACTGCTCACTGCTCACCCACCCCAGACCTCGGTAGAATCCTGCTAAGAGGGCCAGCATAGAACATATGCAAAAACCCATATTCATGTTTCCCCACGGATGAATCTCTGTTTGGCACATGCAAAAAGCCACCGTGATCAGTTCTGGCTTCAGCAGAGGAATTTCAGCTGTGTGACAGCCCAGGGTCACACCGTGTCCCTGCAGGTCTGGCCCCTGACAGGGGATAGGACAGGTGGACATTCTCTGTGAAGCCTCGTTTTGCAGGGTGATTATGGTAAAAGATGCAAGCAGAAAAGGACAGATGACAAATAGCAGATGACAAATAGCAGAGAGCTGTTGGCATCTTACGTGCACTTGCTTGGGTGTGAAGATGTAAGTTTGATTTTAATTGTTATAAATCATCATTCATTCATCTCGGAGTCTCCACGTATTTTTTTCTCTGTCATGGCTTAACCCAGGAAACACATTTCATGCTTCAGGAGTTCTGAGGCAAAATCACAGCATTCTCCAGCTCCTATTTTATAAGTCAGTTTTCCCCGTGAGGGGCTGCCATGGGTGGTGCATTTTGACTTTTTGCCACGGCTTTGCGATCAGCTTCCGGCGAGCCATAAACCCCCTCCAAATTCCCCCAGTCTGCAAATCTGCCTGACACAGAGCAGTCAGTGCCTTATAAATCCACACTGGTACTGAGGCAGCTCCCTCCCCGTGCCCTGTTTCTCATTAGAGAGATATCTATCGCTGCTCGCACATGCTGTGTTCCACAGCCAGGTATCCAGGCAACCTATTCAAAACTCACCCGAGTCAATGGAAAGAGTCTGCTGTCCCTGCACCATCACGGGCTTTAGAATGAGGGTGAACCCTTCGTTAGGAGCTAGCAGGATTCTCCGTGGTTTGCCGGCCTCTTGCAGGTGCGTGGAGAAGGGACGGAAGAGGAAAAGCATTGAGAAAGGATAGAACGAGGGGGAACGGTTTTAAGCTGAAAGAGGGGAGAGTCAGATAGGTGTAAGAAAGAAAATTTATGCAGTGAGGGTAGTGAGGGCCTGGCACAGAGAGGTGGTGGATGCGCCATCATTGGAAAATAAACATTCAATGTCAGGCTGGATGGGGCTCTGAGGAACTTGGTCTGGTGGAAGAAGTCCCTGCTCACTGAGGATGAGAAGGCCTTTAAAGGTCCCTTCCAACCCATTCTGTGATCTTGGCACAGAGAGGTGGTGGATGCCTCATCACTGGAAACTAAACATTCAATGTCAGGCTGGATGGGGTTCTGAGGAACTTGGCATAGTGGAAGAAGTCCCTGCTCACTGAGGATGAGAAGGTCTTTAAAGGTCCCTTCCAACCCATTCTGTGATCCTGGCACAGAGAGGTGGTGGATGCCTCATCACTGGAAACTAAACATTCAATATCAGGCTGGATGGGGCTCTGAGGAACTTGGCATAGTGGAAGAAGTCCCTGCGCACTGAGGATGAGAAGGTCTTTAAAGGTCCCTTCCAACCCATTCTGTGATCCTGGCACAGAGAGGTGGTGGATGCCTCATCACTGGAAACTAAACATTCAATATCAGGCTGGATGGGGCTCTGAGGAACTTGGCATAGTGGAAGAAGTCCCTGCGCACTGAGGATGAGAAGGTCTTTAAAGGTCCCTTCCAACCCATTCTGTGATCCTACAGTTTGAAAATTCCAGCAGGTCGGAGTGGTCAATCCACCTGAGTCCACGTGGCTGCTGTTCCCAGCGGGATGTCTCCCACTTTGCCCGTCACCAGCAGATCTGATCCGCAGCAGGGCCAGGCGCTGCCGTGCGCGGCCTCCGCCGGCTCCCGGAGCCGGGCCGGGCGGAGAGGTGGAGTTTGAGACAATCGGCACCCGCCTGCCAGCTGAAGTACAAAGCCTAATTGAAGAAAGCTGTTCTTTCATCCCCACAAAGCATAAACAGGCAGTGTTATGGTGACAAACTTTCCAGCAGCTCCGTAGCTGCCGCTCCGAGCGCTCGCGTACGTCGGTGCTGAAAGCAGAAAAAAGGAAAGGCGACGTCCTCATTTTTTGCAAATCTCCTCTGGCTGGTTCCAGAATGGGTTTGGGAGCTCACGCCCAAAATCTACACATCTGCGATGGTCCTGAATCATGTATCAGATAATTCCTGCTTGGGAACTGTGGAAAAATTGCTCTTTTACATAAGCTCTTTATTTCCCACCCTTATTAGATAAGGTTTTGGTTTTTTTTTTTTTCCAAAATTTCTGCTGCTTTCTCATCTTTCCTTATGGCTCCATAGACATTGTGCCTCGGCCAAAGCAATTCTCTGTCACAGAATGTCCCTTCAACAAGGGAGATTTCCCCAAACACCACCCCAGGCTCTCCCAAGGGGCCAACGGTACCATTTCCCCATTAAACAGACCTGATCTGGCAAGGATCTGCTTTGACACTGGGATGCAGGAACCACGCTGAGGGGCTTTGTGTGATGATCCAAGACTCTATTTTTGGGCTTGGTGAGTGCTGGGAGGAGTGGCAGAAGGTTAGGCTTTTCCCATCACCTTCCTGCCAGAGATACGCCCGGCCCCGACACTCTGCGCTGTTGGCTGCTCATCACAAGGACCCCTGTCAAAACCAGGATGGCTGATGAGCTACGAACAAGCTCACAGTTAGATAATAGATGAAAGAGCCTCAAGATAAATTAGGTGCCTCCAGAAAACCTGGCCAAATGTGTTTAAAACAGGAGATCCAACACCATTAATTCTCATCAAGCAGCTTTAAAAAAAAAGGCAACCCGGCACTTGACTTATGCTTAGAAAACGTTATCTTCCCTTTTAACAGGGGTTTTATAGTGTATTTTGAGAAGATGACAAACAATAGGGTTATTTTGAAGTCATGCCAAACACTACATTCGCTGGAGGAGAAGAACAATGTTACCTCCTATCTGTCAACCGACCCTGCAGCCATTAAGCCATTTCACCAACAAACAATATTAATAAAAAAGGGAAAGTGCTGTTCTTAACTTCCTTACAACCAGAGCTTGGGAGATGTCTTTGAATGAGATATTTGTTCCTTTCAGGAAAGATAATTTTGTCAAAAGTGAGGCTTTTTAGAAGAGAGCTGAAGAGGGACTTTAGACAAGGGCCTGGAGTGACGGGACAAGGGGCAATGACTTCCCACTGCCAGAGGGCAGGAATAGATGGGATATTGGGAAGGAATTCTTGGCTGGGAGGGTGGAGAAGGGCTGGAATGGAATTCCCAGAGAAGCTGTGGCTGCCCCATCCCTGGAATATTCCAGGCCAACTTGGACAGGGCTTGGAGCAACCTGGGATGATGGAAGTTGTCCCTGCCCATGGCAGAGAGTTGAAATAAGTTGGTCTTTAAGGTCTCTTCCAACCCAAACCATTATATTAAAGCATTGGTTTCATCGCTTCTCAGGTGAAAAAGTAAATCCAAAAGAAGTGTTTCCATAATTCCCATGGACTGTGCTGCAAAAGTCAAGGCTTCATTTGGTTTTTATTTCCTCTCCCAGTGTTCAGTTTCTATGCCATATAAAATTGAAATGAAATGGATGAACTCTGAGCCACCATTCAACGTTTGAGGAGTTGGGATGATTTAAAGCCTTTGGAGCAGGGACTATATTTTTTGCAGTGTGTCAGTTCACACCCTCTGACTTGCTACTGTCACACAAATAAATTTATAGCAAATAATAACAATAAATACATAACACGTTTTCACCAGTGGCAATCCTTCCCAAATTGTCCCCTGTCACAAATAGAGAAAAAAAATGTAAGGAGAACAGATTGAAACAGCCATTTTATTTGAGCAATTGGCAAAACGAGCACCTGCTCACAAAGAATCCAGCCAGCAGGACTGGGAGGTGCCTTATCACTGAAAATGCTCTATCAACCCATTCAGAATATATCAACAAAGTCATCTGAATATTTTCAAGGAGCAAATTCCTTGCGCTTTCTCATGATTGGAATAAGCTTTTTCTCACGTAACACATTTTGGTGTATTCGGGCTGCACTCACCAAAATGGCAAAGAATAAGGTCCCAAAGCCAAAGGAGCTGCTGGCGCAGGTGGAGTTGGAGGCATCTGAGGCAGCGGAATTAGGAGCTGGTAACAGCCACCACTCCCAAACAGAGACAAACCCGCACTTTTAATGCAAATTTGGGTGATAACGATGCTATTTCATTTTTATTGGCGCTTGTCATCTTGGGCGCTCGGACCGCAAACTCGAACACAGTGGAGAAGACAGGGGAAATTCAGCTTCTCCCGAGGGGAAAACCAGCTTCTCCTGGCCCCGATCCGCTGCGTTTTCTCCACTCCCATCCCTATTAAACTCCGGGCAGGTGCAGGGCTCCGCCGGGGAGAGCTCGGTGCCTTTGCAACCCGATCCTGCCGCGGGCAGGAGCCGCTTTCATGTGCTGCGTGTTTGGGCAGGTCCGTGTCCCGCCTAAACACAAAGAAATCCACCCTAAGAAAATAATTGGATGTTAATTTCCTCCAGCTTTGCCTTCATTAAGCGCAATCCAAGAAAACAGCACAGCGCCAGGGGAGAGCAGTTGTCTTTTGAAGGTGCGCTTTGCTTGGGTACCTGCGGGAGTGGCCTTGCAGCAACCCGTGGGAGCAAAAGTGCAGCCGGGGTGCCCGAATTCCTTGGAAAACCTGAGTGGGAGATATCTCAGCCCCCCAGGGAGAAGCTTGAGGGCTTCTGTCCTCACCCCCAAGGGTACCATCCGAGCTGAGGTCGTGCTGTCCCCAGCCTCACTTGGCAAGAGCCCCCACGGATGGCAGCTCCCATGCTGCTCCTGCTTGGGCTGAGAGGGGATTACTTAATTAACAATCCAGGAGTGCCAGGTGAAAGCTTATCTATCCAGAGAGAACGTGCCCCGGTTCCTCGGCGTTGTACACATGTGGTATCGTTTTTCCATTATTTGGAACATACAGGACTAAATTAATAACAGTTCCTACAAGGCCCTGGGGCTCTCCGTGGAAGAATTTTGATCTCCTTAGGAAAGGCTCACCATTTCTCATAGGAGAGATGCACTTGACTCCTGACCCCTTTTCAAAGGCACCTGTGTGAGCTTTTAAAATCCACTACCACCAATTATCCACTTTCAACCCGAAGTGTTTAAACCTCGGACCACATTAACTGAGCTTAGCACATAGCCATGTCATTGCAGACTTCCTGATGTGAGGAGATGCCTTGACACGGCTGAAAGAGAGTTTAGGGATGAGGCAGGAGATTATCAGCTTCTCCTCCTGACAGCTTCAAACAAAGGAGCCTTTTAGCCACCTGGTTTGTGTCTCCCACACCTGCATTAAGATTGGGAGACAAACCTTTGTACTGCTGCCTTGATCCTATTATTTGCATGTACCTGTCCACAGTCACCCTGCATCACTTAATAGCCTTCAGAGAGACCAAAGGGAAGAAGATGCACATCTACTATTTCTCTTTCAGGTTTAATACCTTTTCTTTTCTTTTTTTCTTCCCCCCCCCCCCCCCCCCCCAAGGCTGCGAGACTTTTAGGACACTACGGCATTTATTTAAACTCTAAGGAGATTTATTTGGCATGGGGGATGGAGGGGGGGAGGCTGTGAGAAGGCTGAGGCTGTGGATGAGGGATGAAAAGGGAGAGGAGGCCGTTTTAAGGGTTTCTGGCTGGGCTGCAGAGAGCAAAGCCCAGTTCCTGCTCCCAGCACCAGGCAGTCATTTGGCTTTGGGACTCCTCTGCTCCCTGCTTTGATTTGACGCTGAGGCCACCTCTGTCCCCTTGTCCCTGTGAAGAGCCACCTGCAGCTCTCCCTGCTGCTGCCTCCAAGTCCAGACAGTGAGGGAAGCACTCAAGTGCTTCACCTGCACCCCAGGCACCTGCTCCCCTTCTCAGCCCCTCATTCCTCCCCCCAAAATGGCCCTGCTTCCTTACACCTATGGGCTCAAATGTCCCAAGTAATCAGCTCCAAGGGCAGACTCAGCCTGGATGCAGAGTTCAGGATGTGCCCCATTTCCATCTCCCTCTGCCTATTGGTGAAGTTAGCTTTGTGTTCTCTGTTCCAGAGCTGAAGGCATGTCTAGATTTTAAATTAAATTCATATTCTTTTTCCCATGAAGGACAGAACATTATTAACCTCCTGGATCCAGCCCTGGCTGACAAGGTGTCCATGCAAGGGAAGGTTTCATCCATAGCCTGTGCATATGCATTGCTGCCTTTCAGCCTCAGCCAGCTCCTTGACTCATCAATGGAACTCAGGAAGGTAGAAATATTAGAGTTGCATTCATATTCCAGGCCTGGTTTAAATCACCAGCATTGTGGAAAGCTCTGGATAGGTCCAAAAAAAAAAGAAAAAAAAAAAAAAAGAGGGAAGAAAAGAGTTTTCTGGTTCTAGTTTTTCACATTTTCTTTTCCCCTCTGAAAAGTGAAACCCTCCAGCTGCCCAGCATTGCACAATGGCCCAAATGCTGCGAGTTCCAGCCCTAATCCCAGCCCGCTCCGCACGCCAGGCCCAGCAGGGCTCGGCAAAGCGCCCCACTGCCACCCTGCCTCCAAGCCCGTCCCTCCCAGAGGCGTCCCTTCTTCCCGGGGTCACAGCAAGGGGCTTGTCCCCATCACCAGGCTGTGCCTTTCACCTCTGACCTTGTCCAGCAGCTGCAAGAAACGCAGGAGGACAAAGAACAGGGTCAGCCCCCTTGGCCATCCTGTGGTTTGTGCTGCCACAGGAAGCAAAGTGAGTGGAAATCTCCAGATTTTGGCCATGTGGTGGACATGCTTTCCATTATGGTCAAAGGAGTGCTGCCAGTGTTCCACCAGCATGCCAGGTGGGAGGAAACCAAGCCCAAATGTCTTCCCTAGCTACCAGATGATGGATAAACTCCTTGTTCTCATTCTGTCTCTGCAGGGGTGGCACTGCCATGGATGCTCTGATCCTTTGCAGGATCTGTCCAGTCCTGGATGCAGGTCCCAGGCATCCAAGGAAAGCCCCTGAGATCCGGGTCTGGTTTTGGCATTGTTGTTTTTATCATTAATATGATTATTATTACTGTATCAGTGGCCAAGCCTAAGATGCCTGCCAGCATTGCCTACACTCAATGACACAGACAAAAGTTTCATCAGGACTCTGGGTCTCTCCAGGAGGGATTGATGGGAAAAGGAGGCATCATGCATTATGCTCACGTGCCAGGTGATGAATTGGATGAATCAGCCGAAACCCACTCCAATGAGGGGCCTGATCCTCAGCAAAAAATCCTGCACCAAGTGCCATCCCCGAGTGAAGAGCAAGGATTCGGCCAAAAGTCAGTAGCACCAGAGGGAAAGGATGGTCTGTGGTTAAAGATATGTGCTGAGCCTTCCAAGAGGGATGGATTTAGTTCCTCTTGTTGGCTTAATGTTCCCATGATCCTGACGTCAAAAGAATCACTTCATCTTTTGCCACCTCAGTGCCCCATCTGTTAAAGCGTATTTTTAGTATTTTTTCTTTTTTCTCTTGCCCTTTTTCTTTTCTGTTCTGAAGTCCTCAGAGTAAGGCCCTTGTCTCTTACTACACAAGGTCCATCAGAAGAGGGCTCTGACCTGAGTTCCTGCTGCTGAAACAGAAATTTTATCTGGATCATAACGCAGTGCCTACCATGTTTATGACACTGGTTTAGAAATCCCCATTACTATGCGTGGAAAATTTTGATTTGAATGAAAACGTTGAGTGGCTTGTTTGCAGAAGGAGAACCCTGAGCACGGTTTCCATTTTTCCCAGAAAAATCTCCGAAGAAAGTTTACAAACCCCAGAAATTCTTGTGAAATCAAAAAAGCATTCATTAATCAGCGTTGCAGAGTCAAACAAAAGACAATATCGTCTGTCCCACGGGCGGATTTCCTTCCTCTCTGCAAGGAGCTGGAAACCCTTCTCTGCCGCCCAGCTTTGGTCAGGGCTCTCATTCCAGAGGAATCTTCTGCGCTTGTGTGTCAAGGAAAAATCTGTTTCCAATAGGCGTGGAAGGTCTGTGCATCGCGCTCCTGTTTCACACAGAAACAGAGCCTCACAGGGCGTCTCGCTCTGTGCCACCACCTCCAGAGCTGTGCCGGGTCTGGAATGCCCAGGGTGGCCCGAGCCCAGCCTGTGGAAAGGATTTCTCCATCAGCACCATGCTCTGCCCCTCTCGACCCAGCCGGCCCTTCCTGCGGCTCTCCCTCTCCTCCCAGGAGCTGCCGGGGATGGAGATGGACAAATCGAGTTGCTTCCACGTTGCTTTGCCTCTTTTGAGAAGCTGAAGTTTCCCACCAGCTCAGCCAGCAGGTCCTTGGGAAGGGCTAAAGCTGCCCTCATGGGATCTTTTCTTCCTGCACTTCTAAATCTGAAATTCCAAAGAACACTCCAGTGTGCAAATTAATAACTTGGTACTTGCAGGTGGCAAAACAGTTCAGGGACCATCAGCCAGTCTGTCCTAAATTCACCTAGAGAACAGGATTGCACCTTTCTCCAAGCGGAAGAGGTGGGTTTGTGCAGAAAACAACATGTCCACAGGTTTTTCCCCATCACAGACAAGGCTATGGTCTTACCTGCAAACCCTGTTGCCCCCGAGGCAAGGAGCACACCAAGGATTTGTGCTGGAGATGGTCCTGCTGTCCCCATGAGGCAGACCTTCAGAAGTGATGGGGGAGATCTAGAGCGCTTTCTCCTCCTGCTTTCTCCCCCATTTCCCCCAGGATGTGCTGCTCACGCCATCGCCTTGTCCCCATCCCACTTCCAGGAGGGGTGTCCACCAGGCAAGGCCCCATTTGCAAGGATTCGGGAGCTTTTTCATCACCCAGTGTCGTAAAGTTCCTCAAGTCTGGGCAAGAATTTGTTCCATGTCTCCATCCTCAGGAAGCCAGAGCATCACCAGAGGAGGTCAGGGCGGATTCCCAAAAATGTGACCCATCCTCTCAGCAATGTGAGCATAATTCAGAGCGTGCCGCGGGCTCACCGGCAGCTCCGGGGGTTGCTGCCATGACTCCACAAAGCGCTGCCCTCCCCCAGCAAGAGCAATCCAAAGAGGAGGAGCGCGGTGGTGCCTCTGCTGCCCTCAGACAGCGGGGGCCCGTGGTTGTGCAATGTTTACATGAGCACAGAGCTCACCATGGCTACACAGACCTCAGGAAGAGCAGCTCCAGGCTCAGAGGAGGCTCAGAGGAGAGCAGCCGGACTCCCCTGGAGCCAGAGGAGCCTGTGCTGGCCTGGACAAGGAGCTGAGCGCTGCAGGGGGAGCTGGAAAAGTCTCACACACCACCATGTTGGTGTTCTCCATCTCAGAGCTACAACTTCCAGAGGGGTTGTTTGTACAACTGGAGTTTCTGCAACGGCCTCATCCTTCCCCCAGATCCCTCCCTCTCATCCCAGCTGTATTTTGGGAGGATGCTGAGGTGTCCATGCTCTCTGAGCTCTCTGCTTCACAGCAGCACCAGCAGCGAGCAGAGGAGGAGGGACAGGACCTGCTGATGTGGCCACCTGCAAACGGCAGGTGCAAAAGGTTCAAACACTGCAGAGCATTGCAAAGGAGCACTTCAGTCACACAGGGTGTGAGTCATGGGTGGTTTGTGCTGGAAGGGACCTTAAAGATCATCTCATTCCAAGTCCCCTGCCATGGACAGGGACACCTTCCACTATCCCAGGCTGCTCCAAGCCCCATCCAACCTGGCCTTGGACACTTCCAGGGATGGGGCAGCCACAGCTTCTCTGGGTAACCCATGCCAGTGTGGGTTCAGGGCTTTAAGGGACAACCCTACAGGCTCCTTGCTCAGCTCCAGAGTCCACCTTGCTCTTGGCACAGTCATGTCTCTCCTCCCCATTCCAGCAAAACACAGAGCCATTAATATATTTTTCCCACCTGCTTATTGAGCTTCCTTTGCTCCTTCCCCATCCTTGGAGTTCCCCTCTTTGCAGTCAGCCTTGTCCAGTTTCTCTCACCAAGGTGGCACGGCAGTGATCTAGGAATGCTTTAGGATGCATCCAACCACGCTGCTTGCAGTCCACAGAGGACAATCTTTGAGCCAGGTCATGTGGACTCCCAGCTGAGGATTTGAATGGAAAAGGAGGTTAGATCCAGGCTTTGCAAAGGATGAGCCACAACTGAAGCATTTGTGGTGCAGAGGGAGCCTGGAGAGACCTGGCTCCTTGCAGGACAGAGGCCTAAACAGCAACTTCTTAGGTCTGCTCCTGAATTTTCCCTGCATTTCTTGATCCCATCCCTATTGCCTGCCACCATATCTCCAACATTGCAATGTGTTATTCCCACTGGGAATGTGGAAACCTGACTCTGTATGGATAAGGTGACATGAAGAAGTAACTTTCAGAAGGCGATGGGCCCATGAAGTAAATGCTGAGGGCAGATTTCCTGGTTGTCCAGGCAGACCAAGCGCCACATCCAGCCGTGCCTGGGCAGCTGCTGAGCTGACAGTCTGTGCTGGTGCCCACAAGCTTGGGCATTCCAGCCAGGAAAAGGACAGAGCTGTATCCAAACTCTCCAGTCAGAGCATCACTGGTGTTTGTGCAGACAAACTCCTGACTGATCTTGTTCCAGTGGAGATTATGGGCTTGACTTGATGTAGAACAACTTCTGATGGCAAACATGGGAGTGGGGTGTGTTGGCCAGTTGGAAGTTGTTTTCTTTGGTTTGTTTGTTGGTGGTTTTTTTCTGAAGATTTTTCTCAAAGCATTTAGTGCTGGTACCTTTTTGAGCTCCAAATTTGGATGAATAAATGTCCTGGTGAACAAACCCCAAATCTTTGCCAAACCACATCTTCTGGGAAGGAAGGGGGTCAGCCCCTGAGACAATCCCTGGGGAGCCTTATGGGGACAAGTTGTACATGGGCTATTCAGAGGCCCCTTTCTCTAATTTCCCTAAACTCAAAACCTCACAGAACCTTTCTCTGTGTCATGGGGCCTCTTTCTTTGTAGTGTTGGGAGAGGATTTTCCATCTGAAAGCTGATAGGACTTTGCAGGGTCTCCCAATCCCTCAGACCTGAAGGCACGGTGGTCTTTCCGATGGACCATGACTGGACTTTTCAGGGTGTTTAACTCTGGTGCCCGACAGCCCAGGCTCTGGTGGTGATGGGGATGTGTGGCCATTTCCCTTCTTCCATGTGGCATGGTTTGGGGAGCAAAAAAAAGCAGCGCAAAGGATTTGGAGAAGTTTTCAATGACTAAAGACCACATAGGTGAAGGGTAAGTGCCAGAGATGGAGGTCAAAGAAAAGAAAAGTTTTGTCTACGTGGCTTTTCCACGGGGCTGGGGATCACCCAGGACAGCACTGGGAATTTTGCTGGCTGAGACAGCTTAAATCAGGAAGAAAACTCCTTGGGATGACTGTTCAAAGCCTCTGGGCTTTTTTCACACTTTAAATGCCCAAACTAGGCTGATAAAAACTCACACAGAGTCATGGAGAGCCCTGAGTACCACTCCATGCCGGTCAGACTCTTTGTCTGGCACTCAGGGCACGAAAACAAGAAGGGAAAACACATAAGAAAAAAAAAAAAAGAAAAAAAAAGAAAAAAAAAAGTGCCATGGGGACCATGCACCACCCACATGGAGAGCTCCAGATGTTCCCAGCACCAGCCCAGCAGCCATCAGCCCATTAGACGCTCATTAACAAGTGTAGACACTGGCAGCAGCAAATTTGGGGGCCGGCAGTCTGCAAAAGTGCCCCTCTCTTCCCTCCCCAGCCCTTGCTTTGAAGATCCCCAGGCTCCCGCTGACACACATCTTGAGGAGATGGCTCCGAGTGAGAGGTTCCTCAGCACCACCCGGTGCACTGAGGGTACAGCCTCTGAGGATGGATGGTATCCAAATGTTTGGCAGAAATTCCAACTTTCCTTACTTTTAGGCGTATCTGTGGCTTTTTGATACTGTAAACAACTGACATAGGCATGGAAGAATAGTGTATCTGAAACAGTTTATACAAAAGGATTCCATCTGTCAGTCTGTTTACAGTTCACATGTGAAAAGGCAAAAATCTTTAAAAGGAAAACCCCGAGGGGAAAAACATTTATATATATAAATATGTGTATATATACCCCATACATATATATAGGATACGCTACAAATAATTGTTGAAGTGGAACAGTATCAGTGTAGATTTTCTTTTTCTCTTGAATGCAGTATTCTTTTTTTTTTTTTCCCCTGGTGTAAATTAAATTTTCCCAGTTTGCTTTCTAACTTATTCAAAACAGCACAAAGAAAGCAGACTGGAATTAACAGGGTGGTTTGGATTCTTCTTTTTTCTTTTTTTTTTTTTTTAAATAAAACACTTTCCAGTTTTAAAGTTGTCCTAAAGCTTCTTGAAACTGTGCATAAGATCATGGTATTGCAGTAAAGAAGAAATACTGCTATTACACCCTTGAGAATAACCTTGAAACCCGGCTGCTGTGTTATCTGAAAGGGGATTTTAGAAATTGCTGTGAGAGCTTTAACTTCTGCTTGGACAGACACCAAGGAAAGCCAGAAACGATCCAGGTTTTGTGTCTTTTCTCAAGGGAAGGAAAAAGCCTGCACAATTATCCACCTCGCTCCTAAACGCCAAAAGGCAGAACCCTGGCCACAAACGTGGCAAAGGCCTGATTTTGTAACATTTGTGCTGAGCTGAACCAAACCTGGGTAATGCACAAACACACAGGTAACAGGCACGAGTAACCAGGGCTGGTTTTAGCTGTCCTCCCCCTCTCGGGGCTCAGTGCTGTGGGTGCAAACTGCATGAAAATAATTTGGTGCTTATCAGGGGTGAGGGATTTGTCCTCGGCTGAGAGGATGCCCGTACGGGAGGACAGAATCACAGCATATCCTGAACTGGAAGGGACCCACAGGGATCACTCCCCACGGCTGGTGGCAGACACGTGCTGAGCACCAGGGCTCTGGGTACATCACTGGGGAGGATGTTTCAGAGACCAAACCTGGCTTTTCCATCTCTGGAACATGAATTTTCCGTGGACGTGTGGACGAGTGTGACAGTCCCTTTGACATCACGCTCAGGGAAGATGGGAAGGCTGTGAGAAAAGGATGTTCTCACAAAGACACCCCCAAGGGCAGGACCAGCACCATTCCATGAGCGCTGTGTTGATCCAAAATCCAGCAAAAGTCCCATCCTAGGCTCCCCTTGTCCTCCTGGCCTTGCTGGCTTGGCTGCTGCACATCCCAGGCCCGGCTCTGATGGCCAGGGCTGTGTTTTGCTGTTTGTTTTTTGGAGCCCCACAGATGAAGCGAGATGGGTAACAACACAAATATTTACATGTGGCAACCGTTTGTTTTAATTGCATGGGATGAAATCAAGGTTTTCTGTTGCCCCCGCAGCAAGGGGAGGAAGTGGGGGGTGTTTTTATGGGCATTCCAGAGCCCAGCCAGCCTTGGGAGGTGAAGGAACAACGTTGCCCACCAGCTTGACCAAACATGTGCTCCTCATATTCCTCCACCATGAAACAGCTCTTTTTTATTGTGTCTTGGCAGGGCTACGAGCCTGCAGTCCTGGTACGATAACATCCCACCCCTGCGAAATTCCGTTGGGCCAAATTCCGCCTGTTGTGTCTCACAGGGAGCAGGAACAAGTGTGGAGCAGGAACACACCTGTGCCCACCCTCCTGCAGATGTTATGAGCTCCAGGAGACCCTCTTTGTGCTCCATCTCACACAGGGGGCAGCCCCAAAGAGCAGCAGAAATAATAAATACAACGAGGTTCCTAATGGAACGTTGTTGCTGGGATGTGGAAGCCTTATGGGGCGGTTGGGGCTGGTGTTGGCTGTAATTTTTCCCAAGATATTTGCCCAAACTGAAAACTCAGAGCAGAAGGAGGTCACCTTTCTGGAATGCCGTGTTTGCCAAATCACTTCCTATCTCCTTACCCGAGCTGTGTGTGATCAAAACTGTTCGGTTGCTAAGAGACAATGGAAAAATTGAAGGAAAGATGCTGATTTTTTAACATTAAAGAAGAAGAAAAGGAAAAAAAACAAACCCAGAAACTAACATTTTTAGGGAAAAGTTCATCATAATTATGTTCCCACTGTTTGCCAGCCTGTGCCTTATTTTACATCCTATGAAGAGCTGTGTTGAAATGATATCCCAGAATCTCCAAGACCAGGGATATTTCTTAAAGGAAAAGGTATATTTCAGAAGTATGGATATGTGTATTTTTCTCTTCCAGTTTTGGGAGATGCTGTCACAGTCTCACAGTCTCTGGGGCCAGCACTGCTATGATGGGAGCAGCCAAAGGCAGGAAATGGAAATTAAACTTTTGAACTGATATTTTCAATTTTTATTAGTTTCACCTGGAGAGGTGAGGAAGTCGTCTTCACCAGAGATACCCTTCCTGGGTAGAGCTACTGAAACGAGTTCAGCTTAATTTTAGGAGAAGCCTAGTCTTGGACTACGCTGTGTTGCCAGATGTGGATCCCAAATAAGTTCTCTGCTGAGAGGCAGCTGTGCTGCCATCCCTGAGGAGGCCTGGCCTGTGCCACCACCATGTCTGGACATCTGATGGGTCAAATGGGTGCCTTTGTGCACAAAAGATCCACCAGACTTTCCCGAGGCAACAGGGCTTCATCCGAAGAACCAGCTGGGAGCCAGTCTTGCAGCTCATTAGAGTGGCAGTTTTATTTGTCTTTTTAATTTATTTGGCACTTGAAGGTTGAATTCCCTTTCTTTTGCCATCCAGCCCCTGCTTGAGGGTGTCTTCTGTGCAGCTATCCCTATTTTCTAATATGGTGTCAGAAGCTGGTGATTTATGGGTCATTTGTTTTTGCTTAAACAGGAGCCCCAGAATTTCAAGGGCTTCATGGTACCTGTGTTTTAGGAAAAAGGGTCCAAGGAGGTGGTGTGGGACCTCAGTTAGTACTGCAGGACAAGAGAGAGGGATGCTCCACCCATGGTGTGGACACCCAGACAGATGCCAAGGTCAGCCTGTGAAGTCTTTTGGGTGTTTATGGCTCCTGTCTGGGACTAACAGAGAGCTTTGAAACACCATTTGGCATGAGGCAAAGCCAGTGTATGAAGGTGGGTTTTTCCCTAGTCAGAATTCCCATTGAAATGAGGGACAGAATCCCCAGAGAAAAAGAAGTCACAGAACCCTTCATCTTGGCCACATGAGGGTGTCACACTGTTGGTGGCTGTCAGACAAAACTGCGGGGCAGGACAGGCAAAGCAGGTAAAGGGAGGTTGTTTCTTTTCCTCGTGAATTAGAAACATGTTATTTAACAGCGTGGAGCAGCCTTGATCAAAGGCAGGTAAAAATGCAGGTAAATCCAACTTGCCTTGTTTGCTGGCCTCCTGGGTTGGAGTCATCCTGTAGAGCTGTTGGTATTTAGGTGGGACACGGGAGTCAGGAGAGTGGGATCCCTTCGGAATCAACACCGGCGCCTCAGCCAGTGGCTAGTTCAGGTCTGACACAGCCACATGGTTAGAAAATGAATAATTACCACCATCAGCCTGACTGTGCTGGCGCATCCCTCACCTTTCCATCGGTGAAGGCACAAAGCCCCTGCCCGGGAGAATTACCACCAGCGGTCTCCTCCCAGTTTTCCAGCAGTGACACCATTTCCCTTCCAGGTCTCCCATCCTACTTGTGGCTGCAGCCAGGTGAGAGCAGCTGAAGGTCCGTGAGTGCCCCAGCCAGGGCTGGGGGTGACCCTTGCCAGTCTTTGTTCAGGGGACAGGTTGTGCATTGAGATGGCCCTAGAGGGACAGAGAGCGTGGAAGGTAAGGACTGGGTGGGAATGCCAAGGATACACAGCGTGGAAGCAGGAGGTCAGAGCCTTCAAATTTCCCTGCATAGCCGACGTCCCCTCCCTCTTTCCTGTGGAGGAGCTTGGCTTGGGATGGCCGGACGCAGTTGGGATGGCCGGACACACGCACGCCTTGGTGATCTCCACAAACACAGCCGGGCCATTACATCAGCCCTGGGTGGGGTGGCCCGGCCGGAACGGCCTCCAGACAGCGCAGGATGTGACCCGCTCCGCCAGTCCGGGCTCTGCATCCCGGGATCGCACACAGACAGCTCCCGGGCTCCGATCCCCTCCCTCCCTCTCTCCCTCCCTCTCTTCTTTTAACCTCTTGTTTCTAAAGTGGTTTCTAAAATAAGCCCAAGTCTCGGCAGCTGCGAAAGGCGTTTGCTGTCAGAATTGGCCCCTGTGCAGACGGACTGGATACTGCAGGCGCTTGTTTTGCGTTTTAAGCCTAAACATTTCCCCCCCCCCCCGCTTTTTGCAGTTCAACTCTTAGTTTTTTAATAGTCCCTGTCATGATGGAAAGTGCCAGACTCCAGCTGTTCTTCCCAAACCTCTGGGAGAGGCCTGGTTACATCTAGTTCTCATAAATCTTGAATCCAGTTCTAGCAAGTCTTTAAGCCTGACCACTACACTGCCTGGGCAGTCCGTGATTGAAAACAGGAGCAGAGGAAGAAAAGAGGAAAGTGGGGAAATAGAGAAAAGACTTCACGCTTGTAGACTGTTTCAGGAAAAGTCACCAAGAGAACAGCATGTAAGTCACACTGAGATGAGAGTCAGGGTGTTCTCTACAGCCACCTTATAAACTACTTGTGGCATCAGAGAAAAGGATGGTGGGGACAGATTGCATGCAAAAATGAAGGCAGGATTCACCTGGCTTCCACAAAAAAGGGCTGGGAAAATGTTCTTGTGTCAAGAACTTGGAGGACTTGCATAAATGAGATGCAGAGTTCCTAAATCTCTCTCAAGGATCTTCTGCTGGGACAAACTGGTCTGGGCTCTGCACATCTCATTCATGTCTGTTGTGGATTCGGCCTTCAGGGTTGAAAAGGAGCAAAAGAGAAAAAGGAAAGAAAGGAAATGCAAGAGTACACCCTCATTTAGGAAATAATGTACCCAACAGTCCCAGTGCAGGTCTTCCCTGTGCTTGGTGAGCAGTGAGAGAGTTTAACCACACAGAGCACTGGCATCTCTTGAGCTGTGAAACCCTGCAAGTCCTGTGGCATCCAGGCACTCACCACGCTCAGTGATGGGTTGGGTTCACCAGCACTGGTGGGGACCTGCAAAAGGCTCCTCTTGACTTTGAAGAAGGCGATTGTTAAATCTGTGGGTGTGATTATGTTTTAAATCCCTTCCTGGTGCTCTGGGAAGCTGTTCCAGGCCTCTGCAGTCTTTGCTACAGATGTGTCAAGAGGCAAGGGACGATAAAGGTGTCACTATGTGTCCTTCGCTCCCCATGGCATGGAAGAGGAAAAATGCAACCCTACATTTCTTGGGAATAAGATAGAAAATAGCCAATGACCACTTAGCATATAAAATATCCAGGACAGGACTGCACTGGCTTTCATATAGTTGGAAGGATTGAAACCTTGGCTAAATTCACCATCACCATCATCCATGGAAACTTTTGCATCCACGTGTGAGACTTCAGGAACCGTCACAGAGAGAACCGCAAGGAAAGAAAGGTAAAATAAGCTGAACATACACACACAGCCTTCAACCTTCCCTTAGTTGCTAGACAGAGATCCCTTCCAGCAAGGAACAGAGAGATCAGGCAGTAGCATTGAAACAGGCACGTGTTTGTATCATGGAAAACCAGTAACTCGGGGGAAATGGGGAAGTCAAGTGCCCTGTGATGGATGGACAGGCAATGGCTTTTTAAGTATCTGCATTTCAAAGGAGCATAAACACCAGATTCTGCAAGTGCAGCTTAACCTCACCTGACTCCAGGGACACCTTTCCACTGCCTCCAGTGACTGTTGGATGGGGCCTGTCAGAGGCACAAGTTTCCATGGAGAAGCCGTGCACTTAAGCAGCTACATATTTAAATACTCTAGATGAGCCTTCTTCCTGGATTTCCCAACATCTGTGCTTCCTCGCCTTGGAAGCCATCCCCCTCTTGGATCTGGACACTTGGAGTGTGCGGAAATGAGCGGGAGCAGCTAAGGACAGCATTTGTGCAGTGGAGCAGAACTCTTTGCAGTGATACCGGAGAGTACCTGCGGGTGCTCCGCAAGAGCTGCAGCCGAAATTCCATTACCGCTGCCACTGCGTTAATTGGGGCATCCCTCCACATGGCAGGAGGGATGTTGGGAGCCCGCAGGACGAGGCAGAATGCTCTTCTTCTTTTGTCCCTTCTGTCTGCAGCCTGTGCCAGGGCTGTCTTGCCCTTTGTGGAAGAGCCAGGCTCACGCCAAAGATGGTTTTGCTGCGTGGCTCATTTCTTACCACAGACACGTTTCCAGGGCTGTTATAAAGCTTATCTCCTCCTGTTATTTCCCAATATCAAATCACAGTAAGAAAACAGATTTCCCTTTGCTGAACACAGGTAGTATTACACTGGGGAGTGTTAATGGCTTAAGCAAAGATTTTTCCACCTACAGGCGAGTGACTGATAGTTTATCCATCTGCTGCATAAAACCAATGCTTAAATCCCAGCTTTAATGGGTCATATCACCTGTGGTTTCAAAATAACTCTGGATTTTCCCCCGAAGGAAGATGCAAAATAATGAAAATTAGTACTTGGAAGTGAAAGGGATTTTTTTCAGTTCAACAAACAACTGGGAGCCCATCACTTTTTCAAGTTAAATTGTCTTGAGTGATTTTGTCATAGGTCAGAGGGAGGTCAGACAAGTTAGGCTTGGTCTTTTTCCTGCGTTGTCGTCTCTCAGCAGGAGGAGGAAGTTCACCTCAGCAGGTGTCATAAACACCAATTTCCCAAAATTTCATAATCATTTAGATCTAATTACAAGACACACATGGTTTTTGACTTTCCCCAGGAAGACTTCGGGGAGTGTCCACCACTAAACCAAATAAGAAGGAATTTGCAGTGATTTTGATGGGTTTGCATTTTTAATCCAAGAAACTCAGTTTAGTTCCAGAAACGTATTTTAACAGGCTGTGTTGCTCCAGGTCAGTTCACTTACTGCAGCATCACAGAGACAGGGAAGGAGATGACTTTTGCACTTTTTTGCAGTGTGTCCATGAGGAAAAGACACATGGATAAACTGAGCTGGAGACAGAGCGGACACTTGTGCTGCTGCCTCAGCCTCTGCCCCCTACAACAGAAATTCCCCTGCTCAGTAGCAATCTGACCCAAATATAAAAGGCTGAGAGAAACTCCAGTGGCGCCAACTTTGAGTTCTCAGTTCATTTTAAGAAGGTAAAGGGTGTCAGGAAGCCAAGAATTCTGTTTTCCTTGGAGGTCACCGGAAGTGCCATGAGTGACAGCAGCATTCTTAGCAACAGGTATCTCATGGTAGACTCCTCATGACACTGCCTGAGCTGTTTATGGCCTTCAGGGATGACTAAAACTGGGCCACTCACTTAAAAATCCCATTTTAGATATTGGCTGGTGGTGTCTGTCTCTCTACACTCCACCTTCCAGAGCCACAGCTCCGTGCTGGTGCCGTCTGTCCCTCTGAAGGCCATGCTGAGGTGTTCGTCCTCATGGACCTCCATGGTCCCCCTCTGTTCTTCAGCCTCAGGGGACAATTCACTGCCTGCAACCCTCAGGTGGGTGCTGGTGAGTAAGTAAAGAGCAATTTGCTTTAATGGAGGGGCACAGGACAGGGACACCTCATTTACTTCATCTCTGGCACCATGATTTACTTCATCTCTGGCTGCCCCTTCTGAGGGAGCTAAGCCAGCACAGAGAGGGAGCACTGCTAATGTGGCCACTGCAGTTATTCTTATCTCAGCTTTCTGTCCTTGCTGATCATTAAATTATCCCACAGCCCATCACAGACAGGCCCGAAACATCTACAGCTCTATTAATAAACCTTCTTCAGCAGT
Organism: Callaeas wilsoni; assembly: GCA_013398955.1. NCBI lineage: Eukaryota > Metazoa > Chordata > Aves > Passeriformes > Callaeidae > Callaeas > Callaeas wilsoni. The sequence continues at coordinate 134,175 of VWPU01014795.1, read as the reverse complement.
AAATCCCCAGGCCTGACTGCGGACTGTCAGTACCTCCTCTGATTTATTCCCCACTTACCCACCATTTGTTTCAGGGATAAAATGGAGTGGCCACCAGTTCTGCTCCATCTGTGGCCCCTCAGTGACAGCAGTGACAGCCTCGGAGGGAAGGTGCTGAGGCCCTGCATGGTTTGTGACCATTTGCCAAAAAAAAAAAAATTAAAAAATCCTCATGGGGAGATGCCCAAATGCAGAATATGCTTCTCACCCAGCATCTGTAGGCCCAGACCCACGTCAGCCTAGAATGGGGGAAAAAACTTATTCCTGATCCTTTTTGAAGTTCACGAATCATCTTTGCCACAAACATGGCCAACACCACCATGAATTTGGGCAAGGCTGCTGCAAGCGTGGCCAGTGCTGCTGCAAACACGTCCATGAGGACATTCAGCAGTCCAAAAGGCATGACCTCCACCAGCAGAGAGAGGCCAGGACAGCTCTTGGCCCCAGGCATGTGCAGCTGGGCCTCCAGGGAAGCCCAGGGAGATTGCAGAGGAGCAGCTGAATATGAGCCCAGTGTGTGCCCAGGTGGGCAAGAAGGCTGATGGCACCTGGCCTGGATCAGGAATAGTGTGGCCACAGGACCAGGAAAGTGATTGTCCCTCTGTGCTGGGAACTGGTGATACCACCAAGTGCTGTGTCCTGTTCTGGACCCCTCAGTGCAAGAGAGACACCGAGGGGCTGGAGCGTGTCCAGGGAAGGGAACGGAGCTGAGGAAGGGTCTGGAGCACCAGAAGGGGCTGAGGGAGCTGAGCCTGGAGAAAAGGAGGCTCAGGGGGGACCTTCTGGCTGGGCACAACTCCCTGACAGGAGGGAGCAGTCAGNCCTGACAGAAGAGGGCAGCCAGGGAGGATGAGGCTCTGCTCCCAGGGAGCAGGGAAAGGACAAGGGGAAATGGCTTCGAGTTGTCCCAGGGGAGGGTCAGGTTGGGCATCAGGAAGAATTTCTCCATGGAAAGTGTGGTCAAGCATTGGAAGGAGCTTCCGAGGGAGGTGGTGGGGTCTCCATCCCTGGTGCTAACCAAGGAATGCCTGGACATGGCACTCAGTGCTCTGGGCTGGTGACGAGGTGGGAATCGGTCACGGGCTGGAACTCGCTGGTCCCACAGGTCTTTTCCAGCCTCGGTGATTCTGGGATTCTGTGATTAAAGGGATTGCGAAAGTCAAAAGAATTAAAGGAGGGAAGGTGCTGGCCAGGAGGTGACTCTATCCCAAAGCACCAGACATGCATCCTGGGGCTCTGGGGCTTCCCAAGGGAAACGGGGCGAGCAGGAGGCTCCTGACCTGTGCTCTGGGGTCCTGACCATGGCAAGGCAGAATGGCCCCACTTTCTGCTGTTCACAACTGACTTGTCCCTGTGGGGGGAAGCTTAATTGCCTGTCTTGGCCTGGACAATACTTAAACTCATTTTCTGGACTCCAGAGGGATTGTGGTTGGCCTGTATCAGCCCCAAACACACTTTGATTCATTTTATTTCCTGGACTCCTAAAGGGATCCTTTTTTTTTGGCCTGTTTTGGCCCCAAGCCCTGTTTGATTCACTTATTTCCTAGACTCCCAAGGGAGTGTGGTTGGCCTGCTTTGGCCCTGTCTTGCTGTCACTTTTCCATGCTGGTATGCAATGCATCTGCACGCTTTAGATTCCTCCACTGCTTGTGCTTTCACTGTAGGCCAAGGCTGGATGTATTTTGCAATATTTCGGGAAATATAAACACTCTTGGTCTGTCTCCACGCCTTCACCTGGCTGAGATTTTCCTGCAGCTTTTCACTGGCTCATCTTTCCCACTATTGTTGCACGGCAAGAAGCACTCTGAACTCAGTATGGCCAGCCCCTTGCTGGAGAGGGGACGTTCCCTGTGGGATTTGCAACACGGAGCACCCCAGGAGAGGAAGGGAAGGACCCAAAGAGGGGGGGAAGGTGGGGAAGAGCTACCACCTATGTGGCTACTGTCCCTGTTAAAGACAATTTCATGGTTGTGCAGCTTTGTCACTGAGCCTGCCAGCTGCTTTCCCACCACAAGGAAACCACACCTGTGAGGAGATGTCCCTCATGCCAGTGCAGGTAGCATGGGTGACACATGGGGCAAGCCGAGGTGTGGGACTGGCTCTGTCATCATCTCACAGGTGACCTTATTTCACAGCCATCCCTCCAGAGCCATGAACTGAAGAGCTGCCACAGCTGGTGGGCCCTGCTCAGCACACCCAGAGCGTAAAGCAGAATCCCCACCCCTGCTCTGGCACCACTGGCTGCCCTGTGTTACCTTGTACAGCCCCGGAATGGCCATGGGCTGGTCCCTGCTTGGTCTCTGCTGTGATGGAGCACCAATCCTTCCTCTCCACACAATTACAACTGAGCAGAAAGCTGAGATGCAGATGGCCTCCGTTCCTTGGAGAAGACGTGCAGAGAGAAAATTCTTCATACCGTCTTTTGAGGAAAAAAAAGGGTTTTTTTCTGATGATGTCACTTGCCTCTACTGCAACAAGTTGAATGGTGACTTCCCAATCCCAAACCAGTCTGACACTGGGAATAGTGGCAGAACAAGCTGAAGAGGTGATGGATATTGCTATTCTCTGACCTCTTCTTGAACGCCTCTTGGACTTCTCCAGCCACCTCTTGATCTGTGTCTGCTCACACTGAACTCAGCCTGTACCAGTCTCCCTTATCCTGGCAGAACGTGCTGCCAGCACACAGAATGTGAGCACTGGGATTAAAAGCAGCTGGGGGTCTGGCTTCCCAGTTAGGAGCCCAGCTCTGCATTGGAGAGCCTGTGACAGTGTCCAACGCTGACATCTGTAACTCTACAATAACACTTTCTTTGCTCCTGAAATTTCAAAGGAATTTGTCAGAATATTGATAGGTTTGTTCCCCATAAAAATCCTGAAGTGTAAAGCTGCTTGGGGCAGAGTCCCAGGCCAGACCCATGCCCTCCAGAGCACATGTGAGAATTAAGTCTTGCTTTCAGTAACAATATCGTCCCAGCACTGCAGCAACAGACCTATTTTATTTCTTTTATAATTTACAAATATCACCACAGTGCAAACTCATTCCATATCCCACCAGAACGGCATTGCTTTCCATATAGAGTGTCTGGAGATAAATGTTTCATCACAGAATTTATTGTTTACAGAGCTTACTCATTTACTGTGCAACTCCTTTTTATCGAGATCTCATTTCAGAGCCTAAGCAAGAAAGAAATCCAATAAATCCAAGAGCCTGTTAATGCTGTGAGGAGAAAGCAGCTCTTTACTGAGTGAGCAAGTTTCATTGTCCAATTGTCCCAGGAAATTTAAAGCAGAATGTGTTTTTGACAGCTTCGTTAATGGGACTTTTATTTTTCCCCTTGCCAGAAATTCAGGCATAATTGAGACATAGTGTTGAACTTCAAATGTTTCCCTGAGACTGGAATAGAGGACTTGATGAAGCATGTAATATGGCATAACCTCCCAATTATTCACACGTTTAGATAACCATAATCACACAACGCCCATCACAGCCAGGAGGTTATTCCAGGCAGATATTGGCAGGGGCTAATGGACAGCATATTGCGAGGGCAAGGAGGCTTTGGAAGGAAACATTAATCAGAATTTGGTAGCAAAGTCATCAATCACAGCCTAACAAAGCTGTCACTCACCGCTGCAGTCCCAGGACCTCAATCAACTCAGAGTTCAACTCATCAGTCTCCAAGAGCAGAGCTCAGCAAGGGAGAATGGCATTGCCTCAGTGTGACTGTCCCCAGGACACCCAGCCCTTGGCAGCGTGGTTTCTCCAGAGAAGAAGCAAGAGAAATCATCGCCAGAATTTGTAATAATCGGGTTGTGTATTTTTCAGTCAAATGACATCGCTTTTGATTATCACCATTTGATGTTTTCTTGCTCTGGGTTTGAGAAATGCAACTGCATTCTGCAATTGGAAATTATTCCAACCAGGAGCTTTTCGAACTGCTTGCTGAGACACCCATAGCAAATTGTGACATGTGAGAAATGTACAGCAGGAGCACAGCAAGCAGATGAGAGGTTGTGATTATTCCCATTTCCCAGGGACCATTAGATCTTGTCTGGGATGCAGTGTCCAGGTTTCTGTCCCCAGAACAAGTGAAATGCTGTAAAACTGGGCTGAGTTTAGCAGATGGCCACCAAGATGGGCTGGATGGTCCTACAGGGAGGTGCAGAAGGATCAGATCTTGTTCAGCCTGGCATGTGGAGGTTCATGAGGGGACTTATTTCCAGTCAGGAGTCTGGAGAGTGAAAAACTGGAGGTTTTCTAGATGTGACTGGAAAAGCCCCGAGCAAACTGATCTGACTTCAGTTCTGACCCTGAGCTCCAAACCTGCCAAGTTCCTCCCAGCATAACCATGTTGCAGTTCCGTGGCTGAAGGAAGAATGCTCTGTTCTCCACGCTTCCAGGAGGTGGAACACCAGGCAAGTGATCAAATAGCATCACAGAGGACGGAACTTTGGGATCAGGACATGCAACACCTTTGCAGAAGACCTGGCTGGGAGGTTGCACCATATCTCATTCATGGGCTCCAGAGCACCTGGGAGTGCTGTTGCCTTTGTCTCAGTTTTTTAGACAACCTCATCCTAGATTAAGGCCAGCCAGCACTAGTCCTGATGCTGCTCCTGCACGAAGGCAGTTTTCCTGAGAGAGGATGTTTGCACTTCACCCTGTGCCACAAATACTTTGTGCAGAGTCTCAGAATCACAGAATATTCTGAGTCGGAAGGGACCCACAAGGAGCACTGAGTCCAACTCTCAGCCCTGCACAGGACACCCCAAGAGTCACCATGTGAGCCCAGACACCTTCTCTCCAAACAAGGCTTTCTAATCATCTGCTCTTCTGCTTTTAGGCCCTGCCTCTTCCACTGTTTTACCTAAGCTTTCTCTGTATTTTGTCACGTTTTGTACCCACCGCCCTCCCAGTTTCAGTTGCTAGGGGGTACCTCTGTCCAGGCCCTCCCTCAGGGCACAGCTGCAAAGCGGTGCAGGAGTGGGGCTTTTCTTTCATCCTCCGGAGCTGGCTTCAGTCTGCACTTTGTGCATTAAAGGGCAGGAGGTGAGAGGTCTCTGAGTGCCTAAGGAATGAGGGAGCTGCTGCAAATGAGTTCCTGAAGACTCAAACTTTCTGTGCCCTCCTCGCATCGTCCCGTGCTGGCTGAGGCACTGCTTTTTGACAGCACTGGAGCACATGGAAACCTTTACCCACCCAACACATTATGTTGAAAAACTTCATGCTTTGGGTGGATAAAGTTTTCCACATAAACAGGTGGGAGTCTGGCATGGCCGGCATGATTTGAGGCCAATGCATGGTGTTTTTAACACTGTGTGGAAAACTTTTGGGTGCTGGCTGTCTTGTGAGGGGTCAAGTGAGTCATTATTTTCGTTGGCTTCCCCCGGGTCCCTAAGAGGTTTGTACGAGGTTCCCCTTGCTCCTCTGGCAGAGCTGGGGAACTCCCTCCTGATGCTGCTGTGCAAGGATGATGAGGGACATTTCCAGGGGAGGGGGGGACTCCAGCAGTGCCAGTCTCCTCTGGATGAAGGCACAGGAGCAGAAAATTTGCCATCGTGATTGGTTTGCTCCATCATCAAATTGCCAAGACATGGTGTCACCTATTTCTTAGAAACTGCGACCCTCAGTGGTACTTGAGTGGCTCTAAAAGAGAAACCCAAGATGATGGTGGGTCTGTACCTGTCCTGGCTGGGCTGAAATGTGGCATTGAAGAAGTGAGACATCGTTACTGACACAGGATGGGAAGCAAAAAAACCCTGGGGTTTTATCATATCCCACTCCAGCCATGTGTCTTGTGTGCTGCAGGGTGTCCTCCCCAAAAAGAAGGTAAAACCAAAATCTCCTGAGAGAAGGCTGCACATGTGTCATTTGCTTTCAGGATGGACTGGTGACTTCGGGGCTTTCTCTGGCTGCTGCCTTGGTTTCGCTTGTACCTGTCAGCCTGTAGCAATGGGGAACTCTGGAGACAGAGAGCCTGCAGCTGGTGACATTGCCATGAGGAACAATCTTTTTTGGCTGAGGATTTGTGTTCAGGTAGAAGGGGAACCTCGCATGAGATGGTCACGTTTGGCTCCAGAAAAATGGAAGCACTGGAAGGCACTCCAGAAGGAGCAATAAGGACATGGGACGCTTCGCCCCCAGGGAAAGGTGGAAAAACCTTGGGTCATTTGCAAGTCCAGGTGCCTAAATCTCTCCCTGGGGCTGCAGTGAGCCGTTTGAGCGTGGCCCAAAGCCTGCTCTGTGCTGTGGTTGGATGGGAGCTGCCGGGATTCCGGTTGGACGTGGAGCTGTCCCAGTGGCGTGGAGCCAAGAGGCCCTCAGTGTGCCCAGAGAAGGAGGCAGTGAAGGCTTCCCAGCCTGAGGCTTGCCAGGCTGTGTGGCCAGCAGCATCCAAGGGAGGGACCTGGTCAGGATCCCATTCGGGCTCCTTGAACCTCCCTGGGCCAAAGGGATAGATACCACTCACAGCCAGGTCAAGCGGGGACAGCTTTTACCAGGAGCCAAAGCTCCTCCTTACACCTTCTTGAGTGGAAATGAGACTGTTCTCCCACCACACCCACGAGGGGAAGGGAGGGGACAGGGTGGGGAATCGTTATTTTAGTCATTAGCTGATGGGGAATTTACCAAGGAAGACTGACCTCAAAATCCCACGGCTTTCTTGTTGTAGAAGTAGCCAGTGTGAGGAAAATGTCACGTACTCCAGGACTGAGACAGAGAGGAGAAATCCCTCTGCTTTGGAGATTCTGCCAGGATGAGCTCCCATGTCCCATAAACAGATTGTGTTCCCACTCTCTGGACTTTTTTTTTTTTCCTCATCACCTGCAAGCCTTGGCTGAAGTCTCTCATTATGGCTGATGGACCTAAATCATCTCCCTTGTAGAAAGAAACCTGGGCAGGAGGCTGCATCACAGGAGGTGCAAAAGGAGAGTGCTTGCAAACACATTTTTTGGTGATGACCCCCTCCGTCGCCTTAGCAACAGCAAGCATTGGACCCTTTAACCTCAAATCTATGCTTGGAAATGATGTTCCTGTGTACTTTTTCTTAGAACTTACTTTGGGCCTGAAGAATCTTCCACCCAAAGCATTTTTATTTGGTGCTTTACAGGTGGTGACCATGGAAAGCCCTTTTGCTCATCTGGTGGCAGGCTGAGGGCACGTCCCATCCAACCTGCAGCACGAGCCACCAATGCCCGGTGCTCCTTGTGTTTGTTGATCCATCCCAGAGCAGTCACGTGAGTGGTTCCCGCTCTGTTATTGTTCCAGGGCTCGTGATGGAGTGTAACATTACACGAGACCTGGGCTGTTTATTTAAACAGAGAGGGTCCCACCAGGGTCACAAAGTGACGTCGCCTTTCCCACCCGCCTGACGGAGCTGTGGGGAGACCAGAGGGACTGTGCTTGGGATGCTTTCATATCCCACACAGTAGGCAGAGAGGGAAAGCTGATTTAAAGGGGTTATTTAGAAAGAACAAAGTCAAGCCATTCTTCTTACATCAGGCCCATCTTGGGAAAATGACTCCTGGTGGTATAAGCTGCAGATCAAGGCATTTAGATGGAGAAAGTGGGTGTGAAAAGCTATTAAAACCCTTTCAAAATCTGTCATAAAATAGTCATAAAAAGCCTTTGGCCAACATTCTAGCCAACACACTGATCCAGGGTCTTGGAGGTCACATGTACAAGCTGATTTACCCCAAAGGAGGGTCTGCTGCATCTCCTGGCCCCAGCATTAAATGATGAATTTCCTTTCCCAAAGCACCCTCAGAGGAAGACTTGAGCTATGCAAGGCACATAAAAAAGGGGGCCAAACATGGAATCATAGATTCATTTGAGTTGGAAAAGGACCTTTAAGGTCATGGAGTCCAAAAAGTTAAAGCAGCACTGCCAAGCCCACCACTAAACCATGCCAGTAACGAGGTCTTGCATGGCAAGCTGTGATCCCAAGGCAGAGCATTTGCCCTTGCAATTAGATGGTGGAGATTCACTGGGGTGTTCCCATTGCAGTACAGGGCTGTGGCCCAGTGACAGAGGTGCTCCAGCTCCTCCTTGGGTGACCCCACCACTGCATCCAACCCACACCTGTGTCCTGCCACACTCCACGTACGTGGAAGACCTCCCAAGAGAAGCCACAAAAAAAGGCATAGAAAAAATTCTTCCCTGTGATGGTGGTGAGGCCCTAGCACAGGTTGCCCAGAGGAGCTGGGGCTGCCCCTGGATCCCTGGGAGTGTTTAAAGCCAGGTTGGACAGGGCTTGGAGCAGCCTGGGATAGTGGAAGGTGTCCCTGCCCATGGCAGAGGGGTAGAATTAGGTGATCTTTAAGGTCCCTTCCAAACCAAACCATTCCATAATTCTGTATGTCCAAGAGAAGAAAATGTTCATCAGCAGGTGGCCACGGGCCAGAGCTCGAGCAGGCTCCTGTCTGAAGCTCTGCCTTGGATGTGCTCGAGCTTGGATGCGATGATTCCTGATCCCTGCGTCTCCCTCACCCCTTGCCCTGCCATGGATGTTTTTGGAGCAGCCTTTCCCTGGCTGGGTGTTTGTACAGTGACTTGCATAACTGGAGGACGATGATTTTAGCTCAGGGCTCTCGGTCCCATGATACAGCCCATGGTAATTGAATGCAGCAAGTGCTGTGACAGAAACCAAACAGGAGTGTAACAAGGAGAGCTGCCTGTTCCAGGGAAGAAAGGAAGGAAAAGTCTCCTGATTTTCTTGTCATGAAGTTTGTCCTGGGTTTGCACAGAGGAAAGGCAGGGAAGGGTGACCTGTCAGCATTGCTGGCTCACGAAGGGAGGGGAGAACTCTCTGCTTTGTGTGTGTCTGGGTTTAACAAGCGAATAAAGAAGAGATTTCTTTAAAGATACCAAGCCCAAGCACACCACAGCTGGGAAGCACATATGAGCAATAGCTTTCACATGCTAACAAATAAAAGAGCCTTGCAAAACAGATGCTGAGGTTTGTGGGGCTGGCACAGGCTCGCTGCTGGCAGGGAGTTAACTCACAGAAAGCTGAAAGGTTCAGCGATGGAAGAGTATCCAGAGACTGTTTGTTCATAAACACAGCTGAGGGCCAGCAACCTGCTTTATCCCCTGCCCGAGCTGCACTGCCCCAGTCATTCCTTGCAGGGTTTCTGCAGGAGGGAAGGCAGATATGCAATTCTTCTGCAGCCCACGCTCTAGAGAAATAATTAAACAGTTTTTCTTAACCTCTTGAACTTTTCATTTATTATTGCCATCCATTATGTCTACCTTCTCAAATAGCAGGATCCTGAAAGCCAGCTCCAGGGGTCAAGGGTTTATTGTTTAATGGAGATAGAACATTCTGTAAATTGCACAAAGTCACAATGTTTAGAAGAGAAGCTTCTGGTATACTGAATCTTTTCAATTTAACAAACAGTGAGCTTTGACATATGTTCTTCCTCCATAGCAGGAAATTTGGGATAAGTGCAGTACTGGCATGGACATGTTACCAAATCCTTCCTGTAAACCAAATGACATCTGCATTCAAATAAAAACATTCCTTGCACCAAATACCAGGAAATACTAAAAGTATCACTATTCTTCTAAGGTCATGCTAAAATGAAGTTTTTGGCTTTCAGAACACAAAGTAAGTTTGTACAGGGCCAAGACGTTTTGTTCAACACACATTTGCTGTTACAAATCCCAAGAGACATCCTTCTGGGTCAAATATGTGCATGTGTCTGTAGAATTTTGCAAGCATTTAATCTTCTTCATATGAAAAAAGAATAAATATTTTAGGAGCGTGGACTTACATTAACAAATATTGCTGTTGCCTTTGTTTTTACTAGTGCTCTGCTTTTCAAAGGCAGAAAAAGGATTTGCTTGAAACAAAGCAAACATCCTCAAAATGCACCATGCCAAAATAATCAAGGGAATAAATACCTGGGATTTACAAAATATGAATATTCTTCGGTAAATAAACTGAAGCAAAGCAGGCAGGGAGAGGAGGCTGCTGCAGTGATGGGGACAGAGCGCTGAGTGTAAACACTTTCATCTCATAGATGGCAAATCAAGAGCATTTAAAGAAAATAAATGTATGCAGAGCAGATTCTTCCTTCTCCGGTTACTTTCGGGGGATTTTACTGCTGATAGTTAACGCCACATAAAACCTTTCGAGTATTATGCCAGCAGATGAAAAACTACAATGGCAGAAAGAGTTTCCCATGGATAATTAGCATAAATATCTGCTTAAAGCTGAGTAATTTGTTCACTGTCCAGGATGTACCTCAGCAGTTTTATGAGCAAAAAACCACAGGGAATGTCTTGAATGACTTACACTTGAAACAGGGCAGGCAGATACCAGGGACTGTTCAGAGACTGCCACACAAAAAAAGTCTGCTCTGGGTGAATGAATGCCTGTTCCCACCAAGCTCAGGGCCAGACATCCCTAGGAGGCGTCACCCAGAGACATCCCTGCAGCTTCCCACTCAAAGGAACATTTTCATTTAATGGGAGGACCCGAGGATCCAGACCTTGGGAGTGGAAAAGAAAAAAGAGAGAGAACGAGAGGAAAAAATGAAAATGAAGGGAAAAAAAAGAAATAAAAATCAGCATTTTCCAATGTCCTAAAGAAAAAAAAAAAGAAAAAAGAAAAAAGAAAAAGCACTGTTTCCAAAATGGTGATCTTTTCCAAAAAGTCATTTGGAAAAAAGGTAATTTCTTTTAAGGGATACTTTGTTTGACAAGTGTGGATTGAAGAAGCTGCTGGGAAGGTGGCACTGGCTCAGGGGAGTGTCCCCAGGTGTTTGTCACTCCCACACCAGCACTCCTTCAGGCTTCCTCAGAGCACCCCTCTCCTCCAGGCCCAGAAGCTGGGGGTATGGTCTGTGTTTCCATTGGCATCTCCAACCTTCCCTGCTCCTGCCAAGGCAAGAGAAGGAGTGAAAGGAGCAAAAATACTCCACGGGAACAACCTGAAGGGGAGCTGGTTGATGTCCTGTAAACCTAATGCAGTCCAAGGCCTGGAAAAGACCCTGCAAAGGATCTGATGATTAAATTGTGAGTGGAAGAAAACTCAGCCCTCGGGGAAGTCCAGCTGAAAAGACACAAATATTCCGATTTTAATGGGGACCCCAACCCGCTAAGAAGGCTGCTCATTTCAGTAGATTCCTGACCTGACCTTTAATTTGCCTGGGATTCTCCCAGGTCCAGCTGTGCTTCCTCTGAGTGATATCCCTGCCCTGGAATATCCCAGGCAGGGCACAAGCAATTCCACAGCAAGCAAAGAGAGATGAAGAAATCAGAAATGAATATACCCTGGCCTCATACAACATTCACTGATTTGCACTGGCCCCAGCTGCTGCTGAACTCACCAGGACCTTTATTTTCTTCTGATACCTGTGCAAAGCTGGACTGTAACCCTTGTGGTTTCCAACCTGATGCTGTGGCAAGACCTGAGGGAGGGGAACTGTATGTGCACAAATGGGAAAAAAACCCACTTCTGATCTCAAGGTTGCATTTTTCATCTGTCTTTAGTTAATTAATTTTTTTTTAAATTGTTGTTGCAGTCCAAGCAGTGGATGAAGAGAGATGAAGAAATCAGAAATGAATATACCCTGGCCTCATACAACATTCACTGATTTGCACTGGCCCCAGCTGCTGCTGAACTCACCAGGACCTTTATTTTCTTCTGATACCTGTGCAAAGCTGGACTGTAACCCTTGTGGTTTCCAACCTGATGCTGTGGCAAGACCTGAGGGAGGGGAACTGTATGTGCACAAATGGGAAAAAAACCCACTTCTGATCTCAAGGTTGCATTTTTCATCTGTCTTTAGTTAATTAATTTTCTAAAAAATTGTTGTTGCAATCCAAGCAGTGGGAAAGGAAACCAGAAATGCCCAGTGTAGGCAGTAACACTGGTCTCTTCACTGCTGCTTTGGAGTTGTCTGTTAATCCTTTGGAGAAAATTGATAAGGATGCAGGTTGGCACCTTTGGGATCTGATCAAAACGCAGCCAGGTGGGGAGCCCTCAGGGATGGATCTGAGCTCAGCAATGGTTGCTCACCTGGCTGCAAATCCCCTCGGTGCCCCAGTTCACCCAGACAAGGATCCCAACTCCTGTCTGGGTTTGCTCCATTTGTTATCCCAACAAAAGTCTCCCTCTAGCTTCGATGCAGCAAAAGGTGTTGCTGGAAGCCTGGGCTGGCCCCACGCAGTTGCCCACGTGCTTCAGCCCCGATGGAGCAGCCCAGCTTCCCGGGAAAGCCCCCATCCGGGATGCAATCCTGCGGCACTGCCGGAGGCAATCATCCCCCTGCTGAGCTAAACTCCAGCCCTGGGCTGCAGCTTTCCTTCCAAGTGAGAGCTTGGAGCTGCTATTCAGACCTTATATTTAGAAAAATGTGGGAAAAGAACTAGATCCATTTCAGGGTTTGTGTTTTTGTTGGCAGGATATCTGGTATCATTATGGAGAGCAAACCCAGGGTTTTTCTTTTCTTTTTATTTTTTTTTTTTTAATTTTTTTTTTCAAAGTATGCATTTTCTTGCCAGAATCATATAGAAGAAGTGGGATCTGATGAGGGGAATTTGTGGCTGAGAAGCCTGAGGGAGCAGCAAAATTATTTCATCATCACATCTTTTGCATGCACAGATGTGTGGATCTCAAGGGCTGGGAGCACTCCAGAGGTCTCCTCCTCCATCCTCCTACCCCGTGGCAGAACCAGCTCGACCTGGTGATGGAGACACCACATCCTTCCCAGGTACTCCCACCCTGACTTTGTTATCCTGCCTGTTGGAAAGTTCCTTGAGTTTGCTGCAAGATACCTCCAGGATGGTTTTTCCTGTCAGTGATGGATGCAGGGACAGATTATTCCCTCCCTTCGCTGCCATGCGTGACCCCAGGCAGCTGAAGAGCATGGTGGGGAACTCCTGAAGTGTTTGCAGAGCAAGCCAGGTCTGCCTGAACACTTTGAATGGGACAGTGAGGTATGATTCATTCAGAGGGCTGATTTTTGCATCAGTCTGGTATTTTATACATTCGCAGCAGAGCAGGGGATGTCACCAACAGCACATTTAAGGACAAACCCCTGGCAGGCGCTCTGACACACGTCCTCTGGCAGACACACTTGCGTGTCACTCTCGAGGAGCCTGCAGGACATCTGCTCTGCCAGAAGTCGTGGCAGGGCTCTGGCAGATGGGGCAGCGGACGGCGGGGATGGAAAAACACGACGATCCTGAGAAAACGACACCCGCCCTTTTCCTCTCATAAAGAATTCACAAAATCGCCGCCGAAATACAGGACCACGGGCTTAAAAAGCAGACAGGGAACCTCTGGGAAAAGCCTCCAGCAACAGGGACACGTCATGTGCTGCCTGCTCAGCTGTCAAGTTAAGGACTTGTCCTGCTATCTCTCAGTCCTCAGAAGGTCAACGATTGGCTTTGCTTATCTCCCAAAGGCACTTTGCTCTGGTTAATTGGCACCCCTGGTGACAGGGTGGATTGATGGGTTCCCATCAGGCCTTCCACAGGCATCCCAGCAGGACACAAAGCTTCTCCTCACCCTTGCCTACTCTTTTACGGTGTTTCCCATGGAAATACACGGGAAGGACTCACTCATGAGGAAGGGATGGGTAGAATGGCACTAATGTCAAGGCTGAATGCTGTGAGAGGAGGGTGGGAGAGCAGCCTCAAGTTTCTCTGTTCATGTGTCCATCCCTGGATGTCACTGTGCTGCCTGGAGATTGGGCTCATTGCCTTGTCCCGGCCCTGTAACGCTGTGACAGCACCAGAACAGTGTTTGTTCCTTTTAGGCAGGACTTTGCCACTTGAAGGCAGCTCAAGTGCCTCCATGGGGCACTTCTCTATGGAGTACAGATGGATGGAGTGTCCTCTAGGGCGATCAAGGCCATATCTCCAGGCCTGATGCTTTTCTCCCGCATTGTAGAGATGCTGGCTCCAGAAGGAGGCATCGAAGCAATGTCTCCAAGCCTCACTTCCCCACTTGCATCTCCCATTGTGCTGAGGGAAAGGCTCCTCTGGACAGTTTCCCCCTCCAGAGAAAGTCTCTTTCTACTGGTGATCCCTGAAAAGGACCAGATGTTACCTTTCAGTTCCCTAATCTTCCTTCCTTGATCCCAACTTTACTTAAAAGAAAGCCCATATTTATTTAGCCCCTCCTGGATGTTTCTCAGGGAAGGCTCAGCTATTTCTGCCCCCTTTTTGATTTCCCAAGGCTCATGCTCGATGGCATGGCAGGATGAAAACAATCTTCCTGGGAATCTCCCAGGGCTGGGGGCAGATTTCTGCAGAGGGGATTTGGTGAGTAAAATTGCTGTACTGTGTTATCGTGTGACTCCATTGGGGTGGGCAATCCCAACAGCCTCAAGGGCTTTTCTTTGCCCTCTAAAAACCAAACTTCTCATGTCTGCCTGAAGCTCTCCCTTGTTTTCACAAACATCTTCACTTTCTCACTCTCAAAATCTGTTGTTTGCTGGGTAGGGCCAGTGGGGCTGTAACCTGTGCCCACTTGCCAAGAGTTCCTCCGACTCGGGGCAAATCCCACGTGTATCCACCTCTTCTGTGTTCATCCTGGCTTGCAGAGCCACCATTCCATGCCTGAGCCCTGATATCCCAAGCTCACAGCTCACACGTGGTGCTGGTGACCAGGATCCACCATCTGCGCCGGCAGAGTGCCGCAAAGCCAGAGTCAAAGCCTTGTTTTAAGCAAACAGAAATGTGCAGGACATACCAGACTCCTCGCTGGAAATCAGAGCCATATTCTTCAAAACTCTGACCCTTTGTTCAGACGCCCTTTGGAGACCTCCCGCAAATACCTCACTTGGACTTCCAGATGCAAGAAATTAATTTTATTTTTTTAATTCTGTGCCACAAATCCTTAATTTTGGAATGTGCACTTTTCCTGTGCGGTCCCTGGCTCCTAGAGACTACAAATACATGTGAAATTGCAACAGACGTTGATAACAAAAGTTTGAGGGTAACCCAACAGCTTTTCAAAGGCTTCTCAAGATAATTTATCCTAGACTGGCAAGTAGCCACAAACTCCATGGTGGGGAAGGAGGCTGCTTTTGATTTAGCTGATGTTTAGGTGTGAATGAGGAGGAGAGATATACGATTAATCACTGGAAGCAGGGAGATGGTATTATTTTGATTCATACTTGACAAGTTTTCTAGGAATGCTGAACTCGAGTAGAAGTGCATGGTGGACCCAGCTGTTCAAACAGTGTGATTAATTAAACTGATTCCATGTGAAAAACAACACTGACTCTCGCTCTCAAATTGCAAATCATTTTCAATATATTGGGGAAGGGCCAGCCCGAGCTTTTATTAATTGCTCTGGAGGTGATGAATCAGGGTTGTCTACAGAGACGCACACAGGCGCACATTCCTGAGGACGTACGTGATGGTGGGCTGGTTTCTCGGCTGCTCGGAGCAGCAAGGGTTGCTTTCCTGGAGATGCTGCCACTTGCACACAAGGCAGGGGTGAATCCCCGGGGCGCACAAGTTTGGATGAGCCTTCCCCTCCCAACCTTGCTCTGAGAGAGTTGCAAAACTGCAACGGAGCCGGCGCTTGTGCTTCGACCAGCGCTAATAATAAACCCTCCTCTCCACTCGTTCACCTGCCAAACCACGGCTCTCTCAAAATATCAGCATGCTGAGAGAGGGCCGTGCACTGTATGATTTGCCCAAGACCACACAGGAAGCCTGTGGCCAAGCTGGAAACTGAGCCCAAGGCTCCCGACTCCAGGAGCGGGGCTTGGCTGCCCATCCTGGGACCCTTCCCCAAGCAGTGCTGGGGCAACACAGGGAGGTGGGTTGGACAAAAGCACCTGGCCTGCACATATTTAAACCCAGCCTGGTGTTGGGATGCCCTTGCAGCAGGTGCTCGGTGGGATTTATGCACCCCCAGGTGAGCGCACCGGGGACTCGGCCCCATGAAAAGGTCTGGAAAAATCCTGCGCAGTGGAGGCTTTTGATTTATATTTTCTCCGCCAGCTTGTCTGTTTTACTCATGCTGTTGACAAGGAGAGGGATATTTGATCCGTGCTGAGGGGCAGATGTTGAGCACGGCGGAGCAGGAGGCAGAGCTGCTCCTCAGGTGTAAACCTTCTGATGGCCATAAAACGACTTACGGGGGGTGGGAGGGAAAGAAATAGATTAATCTGCCTGGTGCTCACAGATGTGGAAAAATACCCTTGAAACAGCTCGACTGGATGTTTGTCACCTCAGCTGCCATGGAGGGAGAGTGACAGCCCAGCAGCAAGTGCGCCGACACCTTTCAACTCCACAAAATCCCGCAGGGCACCCCCGATACCAGGCAGTGACCCTGTGCTAACTGGTTTCAAATGTAACGTTTGAAATACCTCGCAAATACACATCTGAGCCAAGGTTTCCACCCTGAGCCTGGTGGGGAGGCTCTGAAAGCTTATTGCAAGCACCTGTCTGGTCTTCAGAAGCATTGATCTCCTACTGAGGTCAACAAGGGGAATTAGAGGGGCTGGTGGTTGCCGCTCTCTCTGCAAAACCCTGATCGCGATCCCGAAATTCGCTACCCAGGGAGCCCTGTTCTGACCCCTCGTGTTTGATCCCAGCAGGAGAAGTCATGTGCATTGAGATGTGTCCCAGACACCTCACGTTGGTGCAGCCCATGTGGCTCCAACCAGCCTTCCTCAGGGGCACGGCAGCAGGCTGACTCCCGGAAAATATTGCTTTGTCCACCCTCTTCAGACCTTGCAGGCTGCTGTTTCTCCAAAACAGCTGAGTGATAGTTAAAAAATGCTTGCCCTCTTTCCCCTCTCTCTGAACGGAACGGGAGTCTCTATGGACTCATTTATATTGCTGGCTCAACTGAAGTTAATAGGAATATTCCCCTTCTTCTCCACAGGGGCCACATTTTTCCCTCGGGAGATCTGCAGGGCCATTTACTAATTTCACAGACATCTCAGCAATTCCCCCTTGTCAACCTGAGCTTCTTAGAAATGGAGAATGTGATCCCCTCTCTGTCTCTGGGTGATTGTGACGCCCTTGCCTTCATGCTCGTGCTGCTCCAAACAACACATTTTCTGAGCACACTGTGTTTGTCTGAAAATACATCAGGAGAGCTGCCCAATTTGGAAATGACTTGAATTACAAAAAAAGCACAGCTGTCTTTAACAGCTCTCGAAGCTCATGCAACTACTCTGCAATTTATTGACTAGGATTAGATGCTTATTGTCTGTGACACTTTAAATACCATTACATTGAAGTTTATACAAGAAAGTCCAAGTTTTCAAACTGGAATCTTAGCAATAACAGCTGGACCATTTGTTTATATGATAGACAGAAAAGAATGACTTCTGTAATCTGTGTATTTGGCTTTCGGATTTTCTACGACATGGGGAGACAGAAACCTACCCCATCCCTAATTGAGGATTGTGAGACAGAGCTGAACAGCACTGGCTAATTTGTCCCTGATGTTGAGACTGCAGCCAAAGCTGGGGTTGAGTCCTTCCCTCACACCTGACGGAGAAGTGCTTGAAACCCTCTAGCCCACCTCTGACAGGCAGGGCTAAGTCTCCCGTCTCTCTCCCCCAGGCTGCTCACATTCCGCATTTTGTTTCTAGCATGAAAGACTTTGTTTTAAATCATAATAGTAACCAGGCTGTAATCACATTATAGCACACATGGAGAACTCGCAAAAAGTCATGTGCTTTGGATTTGACATTCTGATTTATGGTTGTGCGCTCCAGTTACACAGCTGCAATCTCATTTTCGACAAAGATGTTTTCTATTTTTCTATTACTTTGCTTCACCCTGTCTTTATGTCGAAGAAAATGAAAGCCACCAGGTGAAGCCGGCACAAGAGGACAAATGTTTGCATGTTCTGGATCAAAACCATGATCAAATATTTTATGCTCTCCTTTCATAAACAGCTTTCTACGGGCACATGTGGAGGGGGTGTAGATTCTTCATTTTGAGCCATTTGAAGTTAAAAAAAATAAAAATTCCAGACTTTTATTTATTCAGAAACTAGATCAGCCTATGAAATTCACATCCCAGCTACTTGATCACGGTGACTTCAGCGAAGAGGGAAGAGGTTGCAGAATTACTCCGCAGACAGTTGAACAGACTCTCTGCTTGTAGGGACCCAAAGCTGCTCCTTTAGTAAATTTTACTCCTGAGCAAAGCCCAGCAGAGGTGGCAAAGCCTTTCCCTGCTCAATTAATTGTAGATTGCAGTCATTAGCCCTTCCCTCTGTCAGTAACCCATTGGCTTTGCATTCCTAGGAAGAGTAGCAGCATTCCAGCTTAATTAAAAAAGTGAGCACTTTTGCAGTAAATTGCATTAACGTTGGAAGGGGGCCAGAGCTTATGTTTTACATGAACCTCTCTTGTCTAGAGCAGAGTAAAGAAAAGAAAATGTCATCAACATTCTTTTCACAATTTAAACACTGATGATCTATCTTTAGGGCCAATGTTGGCTGAGCATTACAGAGAGCACGAAACCACCACTGAGTCCCTCACCAGGGGTAAATTACGCGTTGCAAACTCATAAACCTTCAAGTGTGGCGTAAAATTTTACTCAGGCCATCATTTTCAGTATGGCTTAGGAAGGGCCTGGATGGAAAACATATTTCTGGTGGTTCTAGAGCATGTGTTAAGGAGCTGAAAACACAAGTCAGTGGAGCTTCCATGGGTCAGACCTTGACCACGAGTCCTCACTGCAACCAGGCTTTGACTATAGAACCCCTGGGTCAAGAGCCCCCTTGGTCTCAACAATGAGTTATTTTATTTACTCTGTAAATTCTGTCGGCTCTACATGAGGGAAGTTTCTCTCTTCAGGACAGTGCTACTCCAAGTTAACAGTTAAACACAGAGCTAGGACTCAGTAGAGTAGAGCCATGAAATTAAGAGTCAGGGTGTTGGAAATGACCCGTGGAAGGAAAACTCCAGAAATTCTGTGTACATCAAGAGGACCAGAATTTTTAAAAAATCACTTTTTTTTTCCTAGACCAGAAGTTCCCAAATATCAGGGACTCAGTTCAACCACAGCCTTCAGCTGCTTCTGCAGGGACAAGCATCAGTGAAGCTGAGAGGAGACACTGCCCTAAGCCACGGTCTAAAAGGGACCTTGGTGACAATATCTGCTGCTCATTTTTCCATCAGCAATAACTCATCTCTGGGGGTAATGAGGCTGTTCCATGCTGGACTTGCTGGGTGGCAAGAAAATGAAGAGTTCAAAAACCTTGGATTTTTCAGGTGAAAACTAGAGAGTGGAAACTTCCCCTCTTGCTCCACAGAACTTTGACAGGAAAAAAATCCAAAATTTGAGAAAGGGAGAGTAATTCGTTTATCACTATTGGCTAAATCCCAGTAATCTGGCTGTGCTGATAAGATTGGTCTGTTGATCAAACTACCAGGTCTGTTGATCCTAAATGTGCCTGAAAAGGGCAGGGACACACTGGAGTGCAAGATCTGCTGCCCCTAACCAAGCAGAGCAGGAGACCACCAGGAATCCTTTTTCTGGAGAGGTGGGGTAATCCCAGAGGATCTCTGGGTTACTGTCAGGGTTGGTCCCTCAGCAGAGTGAAGAGCAGAGCAGGTCAGTGGGACTCTGTAACTCTGTAAGAGGGTGTTCCTGGCTGTGTGTGGCTGTTCATGTCCCACTCCCAGCTCCACTTCTGTCCCACAGACCCTGAGATGGATGGAGTAGGACTGAGCAGAACGACTGAAGCAGAAATCCACAGCAGTTCCCTCTCCTGCATTCACCCTCCATTTCCGTCCCTGGCACAGCCAGTCAAAATATTTTTGACCAAGAGATTTTCCACTGGAAAATGCTGTTCCTTCTGAAATCAAGCAGGAACTTGTTCAAATGTCAGTGACACTCTTTGGTCAGGAAAAAGTCAAAACATTGCATTTTGATAGTGTCGTTTCAATTTGTGACATTTTGGCTTTTCTATCATAATACAATCCTGTTCTATTAGAGCAGATTATGTAGTTCTACATGTTCAGCAACACTTAACAGCTGATATGATGTAAAAGTCAAAACAAATTACCTCCTTCAACACAGTCTAACAAAACATCCCAATCCTCTCTTTCAGGTTTTTTTTTTATCCTGGAGGCAATTGTGACTTTTAGCTTATAATTTTAAAAGGGAATGATTCTCGTTTTACAAAACAGTGGAAGCCCTGGCAGAATAGAAATTCCTGCTCCTGGCCAGTATTGAACATGTGCCTGGTGGTTGGTACTCTGGCATCATCCCTAAAAACTCATTAAGTGATGGAATTAATTAAACAGTGTCACCACAGCACTCACAGCCACCTGTCCATCTGCTCTTGAGACACTTTATCAACTTAAAAAAGTGTTCTTTTAATTTTGTTGTCAATGCCGTGAGTATCTTCACCTGAGCAATTCATCCCAGGATTTTCTTTATATTGGCTGGGAAAAAAAGATCACCTTTCACATGGGATTTTCCTGGCAAAATGTAGACATTTACTTTAGGTCGAGGGGGATGGATATTCCTCATGGCCCTCCATGTGGCCTAAACCCTGTACTGATCAGACCTCTGTTGCCTGCAGAGGAATGTAGGGTGGGTAGCTCAGATGGAGACTTTGATTTGTTGAACCATCAGGTGAACTCTGTCCCTGGTGCCTCCAGTAAATACATATTTTATTTTCTCTCCATGATGTCTCTGGTTAGTGCCATTGGGAAATCTCTCACCATGTGCTTCTTGGGACTGGCCAAAGCTGGAGTGTCTTGGAGCAACACTCATACAGCTGCAGATTAACTAGAAAGGAAAATTTGGAAGCAATTTCAAAACAATTCCCCCTCCATGCTGCCTTTTTTTTTTTTTTTTTTTGGTGATAAACGTTTCCCTTGAGAAATTCTATTCATTTGTTTTACAGTAAAACTCTGAGTATATCAAAGTCCAAAGTTGCCTGAGTCTGGTGTGGCGCACTTAAAGATTTCCCTTCACCAGAAAGGCCTTGCTTCTACAACAAAATTCCTGAGAAAAAAATTTCTAACATCACTGAGACATCTCTGAAGCTCTACCATTTTTCCACAAACTATGTAAACAAAATCATGAGCTGAAATGATGTTTGTAATTCTCCATGTCACAGACAGCTGTTCAGCCATGCACTTGCTAAAGACAGGATTCCAAGCACATGATAATTGAAAAAAAAAAAAAACCCAACAAACAAAAAAAAACCCACCCAAAAACTTCTGTGCATTTTTGAGGGAAAAAATGTTTGTGGAAAAATAACTAAAAATAATTGCCAGGAAAACAGGCCCAACCAGCTCTTGCAAAGTGAAAACATTTGGGGTATTTTGCACAAAACCATTTTCCCACTTCCTTTGCCAAGGGTCGGTGCAGGTGCAGAGGGATTTGTCTGGGAAGGGGTGACTCATGGCTCCCTTGGGAGCACGCGGAGATCCAGGCCCTTGCCCTGCAGGTGGGTGGGATGCGGGGGTCCGGCCCTGTGCAGGTGGTGGCACCGGCTCCGTGAGGCCATGCCAGGCAGCTCTGCACCCCCTTGCCAGGGATGGATGGCTCCGGCCTGCCCAGGAAGGCTGAGGTGTGCCGCGCGCTCCTGGGGAGCTCCAAGGCTTCCTTAAGCACCTTTTCCTGCTCCAGCATGATTTTATTTCCCGTTGGCTGGTACAAAGCCTTGGAGAAAAGATGCGTTGACAATGATCACAGCAGTGCAAGGCCAGGCTGGGAGCCAGGGATGATATTGCACAACCTGGATAAACATTTCTTCCCGAGGTTTCACAGAGCCTGTCTGCCGTGGGCAAAGGTTTTGCAGAGCTGCTACGCACTCCATACCTTGCAAAAAGACCCTGGAAGAGAGATTATGTTTTCACATTGTTTCCCAAATTACTTTAAATGTCAGCTTAAAAGGCTTTTAAGGTTTTTATTTCAAACGGAAGTATTAACTGGAACTGCCAGGGGCAGTTAGCTTGAGCAAAGCAATACCGTGCATCTTAAACAGGGTAGAAATTTTTATGACCCAAATTCTTCATTTATTATACACAGATGGTGGGAGAAGGCTGCTGTCCCCAGTGCCCAGCAGTGAAACAGGCCTGACCAAGCCCTCCTACAGATAAATAGTGCCTGCCCAGAGCTCCCTGAATGTCAAATGATGCTTTTCTCCTCGTTCCTTCTATGCAGGGTGACACAAGGACTGAGCCTGATTTGTAGGGCTGGTGGAACCCATCACATTTCGGCCTTATTTTAGGCTGAAGGTGTAGCAGGATGGGGCACAGCACTTCTCATTGCCAAGCACGAGTGTGGGCTCTGGCTGACACATCCCTGCAGGGTGACCACATCCACCAGCAGCGGTCACATTGTGCCATGTGGTTGTGCAGGTGCTCAGAGACACCCACCTGCCCCTTCGCTCCCATTGGCTCTACCTGAAAGGTCTGTGCAAGAACCCAGTTAAACCTGGGGTGAAAACACAGCTCCAGGGTGGCAGCTGGAGCTCTCAGCCTCGGCAGAAAAGGTGTTAACAGGAGATGAAAGAGACGGCCATGGAGAGAAACACAAGGAGCACTTCTGTTCCTGTATTTTGATATCCTGAGAAAGGATCTTTGCCCAAACGGGTTGATCAAGTAATCATTGAGCCAATGGATCAGTCAAAGGTAGCTGCTGGGAGAGAGAGAGTGTGTTTATTGGGCTCCTTCTCCTTCTGTTCTCACTGACACCACCTCATCAAAAAGGGTGTTCTATACCTTAACATTGTTAGAGCTTTGTTTCACTCATAGTTTTTACAGTGAAAACAGGGGAATAAACCCCTCTATGTGCGGGAATAAATGGACTCTGCATGAGCCAATATGAATCCAGCAGAAGCCACTTTATTTCCCCCCAAGTACCCTTATTATACACTGTGCTCCCCCTGTCCAGGCGTCCACACATTATATGATTGGCAAAGCAATATACACATATAAAACATGGAATGATTTAATTGGATCTCTCGCTCTGTTAGCCCTGCTACCGTGCAGCTATTCACACAAATCATCAGACAGTTTTCTATCTTTTGTTTATGTTTTTCTTCGGCTGCTGTCCCTATCCTTGAAGCGCCAGCATTCTCTCGCTGTGTACGTTTTCTACATGCTCTGTTCACTTGTCCTTATGGCTAGTGCACCGTGTGTCCGTTTTCTTGCAAAAACTCTGTCTCCACATCTATGTAATGCAGCACGTGCGTCAAAAATCACTCAAATTGAGTGCAAAAGTCATGGCTGACCTGTAGACAGGTAAGCAATTTCTATTCACTGACTCAGTAGTGCGATGTTACTTCTTCCAGCCCAGGGGAAGGGCAAAAACCTCACAGCTGAGCTCTCCAGATGTGAGTTCAGAAAGCCTCAAAAACTGCAGTGTGGCACAGAAACAGAACAGGAGAGATCAAGCTTGGTCCATGCAGGAGTATAAATTATGCCAGGGGAAAATGGAAGTGGCCCATGATACATCCTGCGGGAGAAGTAGGACTCCCAACCATAATCAACTAATTAAGTGGGAAGAAAATTTGTGCTTGAGCACAGATCTACTGATGCTTTTATGACAGAGGCAGTGGTCAAGGCCCTTCTGAGGAGCATCTTGGTGTTGTGGTCTGCTTGAGCACAGATCTGCTGATGCTTTTATGACAGAGGCAGTGGTCAAGGCCCTTCTGAGGAGCATCTTGGTGTTGTGGTCACCAGCTCTGCCTGGCACCAGTCGCTAGGCTTTAGGGAAAGGCAAGAAAACAAATCCAGGAGTGAGATTGCACAAGGAGCAGGAAAGGAGCTGTGGTGAGGAAATAATGCTCATCCCCTGCAAGAGCCAGGAAGTTCCAAAGCCTGTGATTAATTTAATGTGCTGTAAATGCTCTATGACAAACACGGGCATCAGCTGTTCTTCTAATCCCTCTTGGAAATTCCAGACAGTCAGACACCCAGCACGTCATACCACAAGCTTTCGCTTCCAGTCCCAGGATTGTGCCTACCGGCATGACACAAGAAGCTCTGGGCTCTTCGTGCCCTGACTTCGGTGAGGTGTCCAGACTCCCATGGCTTTCAGGATCTAATTTCTCCTGATTTTCAGCCTAAACATGGCTGTGACCACCATACCAGCTATTTTCATGCTGGTGGTCCCTGGTCAGCCCACAAAGGAGGAGTGCATCCTTCCATCCCATCTGCACTTCCAAACTGATGCCTTGTAGAGGCTGCCCTGGAGCAGAGGCTGGACAGAGTGAAAGGATAAAGGGCAGGGATTTATGGAAAGGCCTTCGCAGGGTGCACCTTGGGCAGTGCAGGAGTCTCGCCGAGACTACATCCAAGATGGACGACAGTCACATGTTTTTCGGACAGATATAAGTTTTGTCCATTTGCAGATCAGAGGTTAATTGTCCAATTACAGCTTCAGGTAGTAGAGTCCCATTCTCCCAGTTTGTTCCCCCCCAACTTACTTTTGTTTTCATTTCTCGGGCCCTGGGACAGTGAGGTGTCCTTGATTCTCAGGCCTGGAGAGGAATTGTTGTGTCTGACCAAAATGGGAAAAGCAGCAGCTAACACTCTGTATGGAGCTCAGAGTTACACATTAAAGAATTGCAGGATTACAAATATATGAAAATATAAAAGCTAAAATCCCAAGGCATCAAAACCACTGCTGTCCAATGCAGGGAATGGTTCTGGCTTGCCCTTGACCTTGCATTTGTGTGGCCAAGTGTCTGCCACTCCACAAGATTACTTTGGCTGCCTCTTTGGTATTGCTTAGGTTTGACAGTTATCACCCAAAGTTGTGTTACTTTTATTTCTCACTCCTTCAACAGGTTCTTCAGGTGTCAGGTCAGTCTCCAAAAAGAAAGAACACTCTTCTTTGACTTGTTGCTCTATCAAAGGTACAAGGTGTTTCTAGTGTAATCTCCACTCC
This sequence comes from Callaeas wilsoni, assembly GCA_013398955.1. Classification (NCBI taxonomy): domain Eukaryota; kingdom Metazoa; phylum Chordata; class Aves; order Passeriformes; family Callaeidae; genus Callaeas; species Callaeas wilsoni. Next base: position 109,277 of record VWPU01014795.1, on the reverse strand, counting down.
TTTTTTATTCAGCCCCAATATTAAATTGCTTGGGGCCAGATTGGGAACATTCCCCTTGCCAAAGAAGTCAGCTATCCCAACGAATATCTGTGATTATATATTGAGTTAGAGCAACACAATCTGTCCTTAACAAAACTGCATGGGATTTTCTCCATCTCCCATGCTCCCACTGCCCCCTTGCATCAAACTCTGCTCTCAGACTCTCCCTAGAAATGAGGTCAGACAATGGGCACGTGGTGGCCATGAGCATCCTGCCCTCCTTACCTCACTTCTGTGAGTTTAGGCATTAGTTTTTCCTTCTCCAGTCCCAGGACAGCGGCTTCCAGTTGACAGATTCATTACCTTTCCTTGCTACTGAAGCTGCAGTTTCATGTGCTGGTGGTTTTTAATGCCCTCAATGCTACCCATTCACTTACACACCAGTTGCTCCTGGGTTCAGCACGGGGCTAAGCAGACAAAACTCTCCAGCCTGCATTATAGAGGTCAGAGCAGATGATCTAATGATCCCCTTGGCCTCAGGGACTCCAAATGTTAAAAGCATTAAATGGCACATCGTTTAAAAAGCTGGATATTTTTGGCACTGTCCCCTTTCTCACTGAGATCTTATCAGCCCTCGCAAGCTGAACGCTGTTGAAATTTATTGGTTACTTCACATGAGTGGAGGGCATCAAGAAATGCTCTGGGGAGCGTTGCAGATGATTCATATGTGGGAAACCTTCTCCCCCCAAGCTGGATTTCTGTGCAGGATGTGGGAGAGGAGCAGCTCCACGCAAAGGAGCCACGCTTCAAAAGGAGGCATTTCCCCGGTGGTGGGGAAGGGACCAGTGAAAATCCTTGCTAATGGGAACTCTGGGTGTGAAAACTTTACCTGGGGTCCCAGGGAGACTGGACATTTACTTGGAGGAGCATTCCAGTGGGATTATTAGGAAAACGGGCCGCATCAGGCTAAGGAAATTCTCCAAGGTGGACATAGTGGGATTTTTGGGAGAAACAATATAAACACATCTTCCTTTGTGTTTTGTCCTGTTGGAGACAGAACCTGGACTGAATGGACCAGGTTCAGAACATGTTATGTCTAAAATGCAGCCTTGCAGCTGAAAAGGGAACCCAAGACCAGCCCAACCACATTCTCACTGAATATCCTACACCCTTGTGCAGAAGATGAGGGTCTGTCCATCCATCAACACAAAAATGTGCAGGATTTTTTCTGAAACTGTTGGACTTTCCTTCCCAGGGCACCCACTGTTGGGTAAAACGTCATTGTTAATGAGTCAGAAAAAAGGAATTATTTCCCATGGAGAAAGTGAATAAAATAATTGTATAGGCATATTTTTAATTTGCCAAATTTAAATTGGGGGAGGGAGGGGAAATATTATTTTTATCAGAAAATTATCACTGTGCTGGAGCCCCTCTGCTCTGGAGCCAAGCTGGGAGAGCTGGGGGTGTTCACCTGGAGAGGAGAAGGCTCCAGAGAGACCTCAGAGCCCCTTCCAGGGCCTAAAGGGGCTCCAGGAGAGCTGGAGAGAGAATTTGGGACAAGCAATGGAGGGACAGGATACAGGGAATGGCTTCCCACTGCCAGAGGGCAGGGTTAGATGGGATATTGGGAAGGAATTCCTGGCTGTGAGGGTGGGGAAGCCCTGGCACAGGGTGCCCAGAGAAGCTGTGGCTGCTCCTGGATCCCTGGAAGTGTCCAAGGCCAGGTGGGACAGAGCTTGGAGTGACCTGGGCTGGTGGAAGATGTCCCTGTCCATGACAGGGGGTGGAACAAGATTATCTTTATTGTCCCTTCCAGCCCAAACCATTCCATGATTCTACAATTCTACGATGAGAGGTCTTTCCCAGTGTTTGATGTTCAGGCAAGCATATTTCCGTTTAAACAAATTTTGAAAATAGCTTTTCATTTAGGGAAACAAAAAAGACAAAAAAAAAAAAAAGAAAAGAAAAAAAAAAGAAAAGAAAAAGAAAGTTTTGTGTTTCCTTTCACCAGCTCTACTGATCTAATTCCAGGATGGATAATTGTATTCCGACTGATTATTGTAGGACTGGAGCTCCAGTCGGGTAGAACATTCTTTTCATTGGAAAGCATTATGTGATGCTGGTTTCCATTAAGGAGGCAACCCCAAGTCTCCACTTTTCTTGCCCTGCTCCTGCAAGAGAAACATTTTCCATAATCCACTGAAAAACATACAGGAGAACGATCTGGTATGGTTTTTAAAATTGATAAATAATCTTAAAAAATAATGTTTCCAATGCTGGTCACATAGTTGTTTTACCTCGCAGAGAGATTTTCCTAAGACCATATTTTGAAATCCTCATCACTTCTGAGCTGGGCAAAAATCTTACAAGTTTACTTAGATCAAAAGTGACTTCTTTTTCATTCTTTATTTACATAAATTTCCATTAATGGGAAAACAAAGGTTTAATTTAAAAAATACTGTAAATCAATAGCTATATAAACATAAAAGCAAGGGTCTTAGTTAAGGATTTTTCTTGAATTGCTTTTTAAAGTCAGTGTGGCAAAAAAAGGAGCATACTATGAAAAGGACTGCAGGATTTATTTTCCATATTTTAAAAGGAAAAAAAGAAGAAATAAGTAAAACTGTTATTTTTTTCTCTGATAAAAACAAAATATATGTTTAGAAGTTTACTTTGTTCCTTACAGAACTGGCCATTTCAAGCCTTTCATTTGTGAATTTCAAAGAACTGCGTTTCTGTTAAAATATCTTCCTCATCAGAAAAATGAAACCGAATTACTTCTGTCCGTGAGCAGAGCACAGGTCTGACTGTTCTGTGTTCCAGACTGATCTTAATGAGCAAATGATGGCCGTGAAGGACCACATCAGGCACCAAAGTGAGTAACCATTTGCAAAACTGCCTGTTAAATTTTTATTAACCCTTTATAAACTTCAGATATGATGTGTGACCAACATAACTCTGCTTTTCCTTCCATAAACCTCGGTGCACTTTATGGGTTGTGATCAGTGCCCTGGGGGAAGCTCAGTGATTCAGCTCTTTCTACTGGGAAGTGAAAACCCTGCAGGTGAAAGCAACTGAGTGGGAAATGGGGTTATCTTCATGGCAGGTCTTTCAGAGCTACTCAGAGACCAGAGACCTTGAAATCACTCAGATATCACTCAGATATCACCTCTAGGTGGAGGTTTTGCTGCTTTCTATTCAGCATTTTCTACTCTGCCAACAAACAGGAGCATAATCCCACTGCAGTGAATCCCTTAAGTGTCAGTGCCAAAACAAATCATAGCAACGGAGACATAAACTGGAGAATGGTTTGGGTTGGAAGGGACCATAAGGATAATCTTGCTGCACTCACTGCCATGGGCAGGGACACCTTCCACTAGCCCAGGTTGCTCCAAGCCCCGTCCAACCTGGCCTTGGACATTTCCAGGGATCCAGGAGCAACCACGGCTTCTCTGGGCACCCTGTGCCAGGGCCTCCCCACCCTCACAGCCAAGACCTCCCCGTTCCCAATATCCCATCTCTCCCTGCCCTCTGGCATGGGAAGCCATTCCCTGTGTCCTGTCCCTCCATGCCTTGTCCCCAGTCCCTCTCCAGCTCTCCTGGAGCCCCTCTAGGCCCTGCAAGGGGCTCTGAGGTCTCTCTGGAGCCTTCCCTTTTCCAGGTGAGCACTCCCAGCTCTCCCAGCCTGGCTTCAAAGCAGAGGGGCTCCAATCCTTGGAGCATTTCCATGGCCCTCGATTAATTGCATGGTTGCATATCATTAGACAGCTGAGGAATTGAAGTTATCCCTCTCAGGTCTTAAATGATGCCTACAGCATTCAGAAGGTACAAATTCAAATGGTTTCTCTCCTCCTCTGACTGCCCAATGATCTCTGCTGGGGTTTTCCCCATAGCTAGATTCCCACAGTGCCCTTTTGGTTGATTAGCAAGAGCCAGGCTTTGCCAGAGCTGTGTCCCCAGACAGCAGACCCCAAGGACAGATGGTTTGTATAATGCTCAAAATTAATGCAGCATTTGCTGAGAGGTTGTTTTTTCATCGTGATGTTTGAAGAACTCCAGGGGTGCCCCATGGCAGAGGTACAGGGAGCAGATGGGTCTAACAGCCTCCCCCATGCTCCCCAGATCCTTCCAGGCCTACTTCAAAAAACAGGTTTCTTTTCCTGTGCAAGTACCACTTTTCCATATGCCAAACCCCAGCACCTGGAAAAGAGGCCAATTAACACAAAAATATAGAAGACCACATGTCTTCCAAGAGAGCCCGTGTGATAGAGGCTGTTTGCTCACCTTCCCACAGATCTCAGAGGTCTTTTACACGGTGTCCCAGCCTGGCTGCTGCCTGGCAAGGACACAGAATCATTCCCCAAATAGCGGCGAGATTTCTTGGAAAGCTCCACGCTCTCCTGCTGCTCTCCCTCCTCGTGCCCTACGGTTCCTCTTCCCACTTGCCCTGGCTGCTGCACCTTGAGCCATTCCCCTCCCTCCATGCCCAGCCAGGAGATGCCACAATCTAACAGTGCTCGCGCTGGCAGCAGGAGCTTTCAGAGCAGTTTCCCTGCTCCAGTACACATCTGCAACTGCAGGAGCATCCTGCATCCCCCGTCAGAACCAGGGCCCCTTGGCACGAGGCACGCACTGGAGGCATGTGAAGACATGGTTTCCTGCCTCGGAGAAATTCCCTCCCCAGAAACGAGAGCCTGCAGAGCAAAACACAGCTGCAAATGGCACTCAGAGCCTCGGGAGGCCAGGCTTTAAGAATAAGCAGGCACCTTGGGCTGGGAAGGTCCTAGTACATTTTTGCAGCTATGTAAACAACAGTAAACTGCTCCTTTTGGCCGGGCTGGAGGCTGATGGCATAACAGGAAATTCTGGTGGATGATTTTCTTTTTTGGAAACCACATGAAAGTTAACCAAACTTTCCCAAAACAGATGAAAGATTCTGACCAGGAGCAGTCGGAGGATGAAGCGGGAGTTTTAAGGGCAGTTGTAATCCGGTCTAGCCCCAGGCACGACCTTGCCAGCGTGTTACTGCCATGGAAAACAGGCTACTGCTCCTCAGCTGCTCTGGGAAAACCCCTCTCCACCAGCTCATGGCCACGGTGGGTGATGCAGCCAAAAGTGGACACCAAGGAAAGGCAGCTCTGGGGGTTACCAAGGTGAAGATGGCAGAGCAGAAGCGGCTGTCCTGCCATGCCTCTGTCCAAGCCTGATGGTGTAGTTCCAAAGAAGCTGTGGACTTGAGGAATGGAGAAATGTTTGAGCTTCAGGAACTGCATGTGGTTTTTCTTTTACAAGCCAGAGGCTTTTTATGGGGACTCAAACCAGGTCTCCAAACCAGTTGATGTGGCGTGCCAAGGTGGTTCAGTTAACTCCATTAATCCTCGCCGTGCACAAAAAGCATCAGGATCTGCTCAGCCCTGAGCAGGCTGGTGGCTCCCAAGGTTCCTCTTGACCTGGTTAGAGGATCAACGAGGGAAAAAAATTAAAAAGAAAAAAGAAAAAAGGGGTTTTTTGCAAAGCCAGTAGCGCCCAGCCAAGAGGCTTCCACACACAAGTGGCTTCTGAAACACGAACCAACCACAGAGGTCTCAGCTCTTCTCACAGCGCAAGTGTGTGGGCTCAGCTGGAAACCCTGCTCCCGGGAAGGCTCTGCCTGCTGAACTCCGGCCAGCAAGCGGAGCAGCCCGGCACTAGACCCTGGGAAGGAGGCACACCGGGTCTCCCAGGCCACTTCCCAGAGCCCTGTGGCTTCATACGGGGTCAGGGTGGGCAGGGAAAGGGAAGGGCTGCCCCTGGGAAGGGAGCAGGCATTGCAGCTGCGAGCGAGAATGTCCTCTCCAGCTGCAGAGACCCTTGGACCCAGGAAGTTTCCATGGGTCAGGACTTTGCAGGCTGTTCCTCAGTGTTTATTTGGGTTGGCTCGGGAGCTTCCCGGTGCGTGTGTTTACCGGGGTTGACACATCCCTGCAGGGCTGGAGAGGTGCCCTGGATGTCTCTGTCCCAGGGGTAGCTCGCCGTTAGGAAGCGGGGGTCCCCAGGATGCATTCACATCTAATCGACGTTGATCGAAGCCTTAAACGAATCCAGCCACAACCCTGGAAACTTTCTTTGGAGGAGCAGATCCCGTCTCCAAAGTGCAGCATTCAGCAAGCTGAAGGGAATGGTCTAGGCTGGGTTGTAAGACATGAGCTAACTGCCAGCTTCTATTTCCATCTGGGAGGGTGGCGGAGCCAAAATCAATAAATCATCATCATTGCCACCAAGAGTTTGGTTTTATTGGATGATAATATATTTCCTACTGGTGAGACCATGTACCAGCAGCTGGAAGAGGAACAAATGACTATTTACATTGCAGAGCAGGGAAGACAGAGGAAAGAAATAAGTAAACATATCACATATGTTATATGGAGATTACTGCGGGGTTAGTGTCCCTTATGACATCTACCTCGGAGGGGAGGGGCAGAGGAAGGTGACTCATAAATGTCCCAATACTAAGTGAATTATTCCATCACTTCACTGCCCTGTATCTCCCTTGTACACAGATCCCTTCTTCTCCCCTCCTCTGCAAACACAGCTCATGGGCCAAGTGTGTAATTAGCAGATCTTCGGATGCTGCAGAGGCTTTGCTGAAGCACAGAACTATTGAGACCCCCACGACAGGGGGACTAAGGGCATTATGTAGTGCCTTTGAGAAGCTCTTGCCTTCAGGAGTCCCTCATTCCCACCCCACAGAGATGGGGTACCCACAGAGGTGCTGCAAACAGCATGGGGGGCTGGTGGGAGGGGTGCCATGGGCATGGCTTGAAAGCCACTGAGTCTGCAGGGAATATCTGCGCTCAGCCCTGAGCTCACCACGTGCTCCAGGCCTCCAGATTGTTCCTTCTCATCTGCCAGGCTGAGGTTTCTCTTGCTCATCTTTGGTCTGCAGGGTCCATGCTGCCTTCTCCCCTCAGGCAGGATGTGCTGAGGAGCAGCCACCAAAGCATCTGTTACAGAAACCAAGCACTTCCCTGCTGGAATTGAATGTTTGTCTATACCAAAGTCTTCCTGGGGACAGGGAATTTTTGTTTGATAAAAATTGTCAGTTCAATAGGCTTTTATTTTTCCTTTTTTTTTTTAAATAGAAAGCCTAATATAAATATAATACAACGTGCAGCCAAGACATCTCGATGCTCAAAATGTATTATCCATCCCTTTTAACACAAAGGCCTTCCCAGGAGATAACCCCGTCCTCCCCAAGTGCGGCTCCAAGGTCCCTGTGCCACGGGGAGGACTGAGATCCACACAGTGGGGAGAGCTGGTGCCGGCTGCTCCATCCTTGCTGCACCAGGAGTCAGTCTCATTTCCATTCCTGCCTCTCCTGCTTCTGACCATTAGGTCTTGGCCTCCTAAACGGGCTTTCATCACCCAATTAGAAACAGAGCAACCTCCTGCTACTCAGTTATATTTGGCACAGGAGTGCACACACGGAAATAATCCATGGTGCTCTGCCTGGACCGGCACGTGCTCCGGAGCAGGGTTTGGCAGCCTGGCCCTCCAGCCGTGTCCCCCTCCCGCATTTGGCCACCTCCCCTGGTCACTGGTCACCAGCAGATCGTCAGATCCTCAAAAGTAGGACCAGCACCTGCCCTCGTCGTTGCAGCTCTTGCCTGTTCAGAGCCAGGGGACAGCTGATGTCACCCGTGTCCTGCTGGGCTCCAGGAGACCCCGGCTTTGGAATACCCTCCTGGTAAAAGAGGGGCTGGAAAAGGGCGCACATCCCACCGTGTGAGGCGCTGGGATGCAGGATCTCTAAGGAAGAAAAGGAACAAAGGTGCTGTTTCCTGAACATCTGCGGTGCCCCCCACAAGTGACATCCCAAAGTTTGCTGTCCCAGCATTCGGACAGCTCAGGTTCCTGCAGAGCTCCTCCAGCTGGTGCTGCAGGATTGATTGGGGTCCCAGAACACCTCCTTACACCTGCATAGGGACCAGTGCACAGCCAGATCTGCCTTTCCAGCTCACACTAGGACGTGGTGGCATCTGCCACCCTTCCTCAGTGAGGAGACACGGATGTGGAGGGTCAAGGAGAGCTGTCTGATGGGGAATTCCTACTCTGCACTGTGCTGGGAGTGTGGAGCATGCCTGAGTCCGTCTGTGGTGAGACCACAAGGTTTGCTTCTCCCCAGATCCCTGTGAGTTGGTGTGGCCTGGCTCAGGGATGGAGATCCAGGCAAAACAGCACAGACTGAGGAAAGTTGCTGCACTCTGTTCGTGCTCCCTCCAGTCCTTGGAAAGAGCCAGTGCTGGCCACATCCATCCCCAAAGATGCAGAACCTGAGGGCCAGCAGCCACCTGGACCCTGGAGAGCTGCCAGCTGGCTGCATCCTGTGTCCCCCAGGGTGGAGGAAGCTGTGGCCACGGGGTGACAAGGAGAGCAATGCCTCTGGCACTGTACTGCTCCACATCACACACTCCCACAGTCATCCCATCCCATGTCCAGTGTAACATCTCCTGATTAAATCCAAAACACAGTGGAAAGCAGGGGGGGTGGGCACAGGTTCCATCCCCACAGCAGGTGCAAGGCTGAGCTGTATTGCATTGCTCTGGTTATTGGGGAAAAACAAAGCAGCAATTATAAAATCTTCTGGAGAAGGCAGATTACAAGGCTCCAGGGACCCTGAGGAGCTGTAAGAAGGCAGGCAGTAAAAAAGCAGACCTGGGAATAACCCTTATTGAGGTGAAGCAGGTCATGGGGAACGGACCAGCTGCAACACCTGATGGGCACAAAGGCATCCAGCACCTTGGGAGCATCCAAGAACCCCTCTACAAGGGATTTTTGCCACTTGGGTACAAAATTCTGCCTAAATGTGATTTTGGGCACCTATGCCCGTTTGTGGGCCTCATTCCCCTCAAACCCAGAATTTATATAGCTACTGTGCACAGGTGTATACACACACATCAATCTATCTATTGCAAATAGTTTCTAACCCACTGATGATTTCAGCTTAATTTGGCAGATGAGTAAAACTTTCAAAAATAATTCGTCTTCTGGAAGTTTTGTGGAAATGGTTGGAGGAGAGAGATCTTTTTTCTAGCCTGGGTGAGGGAAAGACTCATCAGAGAGCCCACACTGCCACTGTTCAGGGCATTTGGGCTTTTGTAATGACTCTCCCTTCCAGACCCACCTGACCAGACACAGCAGCGAGGGGGCAGGACAGGAGGAGGGAGCAGCAGTGTTTCATGTTAATGAAGTTGGGTAATAATAATTGTCTTATTTATAAGCATCCCCCACCCCTGTTGAATCGCTCAGGGCTCTGCACAACAACCACAAAAACAATTGCTCATTAATTAAAACCACACCAACCTCCCCGAGATTGCAAACAGATGGATAAACACATCAGATGATATAATATCCCAGGAACTGGGAATGGGAAGGGACCACCTGTACCAGCCAGCTCGGGCAGGCAGAGGTTTGGCCTGTGCCTCCCTGGAGTCCCGGCCTCAGAGCACTCACCAGGACACCAGAAAACCTCAGGATCCCACAGGCTGCAACATGTGCCCACAAAAAACCAGGAGAGCACTACTCACGTCCTAAAGCCCTGCAGTATCCTGGCAATGCCCAGAGATCTTGGAGGCCAGTATCAGTTCCTCTCATAAAGACTACATAAAAAAAACTCTTCTTCCTACCAATCTTTCTGTGTGAGCTGGGATGGAAACGCCCCTGCTTCAGCTCTGGAGAACAGCTCCATCCTCATCCTCAGTGCCATCCATCAGCCTGGCACTGTCCACTCCGTGCTGGAGGCTCTCAGAGGATGGAAAGGGCTCTGGGGGAAAAACCCAGAGGAGGTCCACAGGTGAACTGCTCATTGTGGAGTCTGCTGGGTCCTGTAAGTGCCTCCAGCTCGGGGCTGGGAGAAATACAACACACGGACTTAACAAGTCCCTTCCCAGCCCTTCGGCTCCACACGTGGTTTTCATCTCAGCATCTCCAGCCACTCGCAAGCACCAGTTCCCTCCGGATCACCTGCACTAAATAAGGAAAGCACCATTCAATCCATCCACCCCAATAAACTCAGGAATCACCAAGCCAGGCTTGGTTGTTTGTGATTTAATCAACGAGACAACAGTGGAGTAAGAAAAGTGACTGAAAAATCCATGATCCCCAATAGGCATGGGCTCCATCTCTCTCCTCGGAGAACAGAGCCCCATGGCAGCCAGGACTGAGCTTTCCACCTGCCCTCCTTCCCCACACATTTTCCTCACTGCAGACCTTATTTGAGAATACATTCCTGCAGCCGTGTCCCTGGGGGCCCACGAGGGGCTGCCAATGTTTCCAGAAAGGTGAGGACGGGCTGAGCCAGCGCTCCTGACTCACGGAGGCAGCTGGAGACTCTCCCCAGCCAGCTGGAGGGTGGGAACAGCTCCTTGGAGGATGGGGATGCAGGGTGTGGGCTGAGCATCACCAGGGATCAGCCACATGTGGGGAGGAGCCGTGGGGCTGCAGCTCCCGCACGGCTCCTCGCAGCACCGGGCACAGGGAAGTGACGGGTGCTGACCTCATCTCTGGGAAGGCACCTTAGAAAAGGCTGAGGAAAGGCCTCTGGCTTCATATCTGCTGCAGGGCTGCAGCCCAGCTGGGGCTTTAGAGGAGGACAATTTGTCAGGACTGTGCAGCCCAGCTTGGCCAGTCATGAGATTTCTCACCTCAAGGTGCCCATGGAGGTGGCAGCAGGTGAGCCAAGGAAAGCCCCCAGCCCCACACAGACCACAGACAGCGCTCTGGGCACAGCCTGGGAACACTTAAGCCTTGATTTATGCTGCATACATTTAGTCCTTTTCTTCTCTACAGCCCATTCATCCCTCCGCATTCTTACATTAGTGTGTTTTATTGAGCAAATGAACTTTAGGAGCTGTTGAGGGAAATGCTGAGTGTGCCACCCTGGGCATCCGTGTCTACATCTTGGAGAAAAATCCTGAAAGAGCACTGGGGATTGGTTTGCAGGGGGAAGACTTTGTCTGCCCACCCTCCCAGGGTTGTTTGGCAACATATTCCTGCCCTGCACCGTTGCACGGGGCCACCTTGCCCCCATCCTCATCACTCAGGCTCCTCATGTCCTAAGAGCCCACAGACAGAGCTGACACCAGTGGAACATTCCCGGGATGCTCCATGCTGACCAACACCTTCCACCCTGCAGCCAGGACACCTGGCAAATTCTTCGTCTGGAAAAGCTCCTGTTAATGTGATTGACCTCAGTTTCACCTGGATCCTTGTGGGAATACACCACATGCTTTGCCTGGGGCCAAGGATTGCTCTTCTAGCAAGCCTGCATATCCCTGCTCGTGAATTCTGACCCATTATGCCACATTCTCACCAAACGTGAGTGGTCCCCCCTGGACTGGCACAGGACATGACATCCCTGGCTGGGTGGTCCTTATCACACCTCTCTGTTTCAGGTGCCAGGAGGAAGAGTAGGGCCATGCTCTGCACACCCTTGGCATCCAGCTTGCTCTGCAATTCCTCACCCTTCTCCACATGGATCTGCCTTGGAGAGCGACCAGATGTCCTCAACTCCATTTAGAGTCCGTGGGAGACAAGGGGACCTGGGCTGTGGGAGGGCTGAGACGAGTCCCACGAGCTGCCAGGGATCTATGCCTGAATAGCAGAGGTCAGAGTCTGGCCCTGGGTTATTAATTCTCATTCCTCCGATGACATCCGCGGCTCTGTGAGGCCACAGCACAGCTGGGGAGCTGCTGTCTTATCAGCTCTCACTCCTGGAAGGCTTCTCCAGCTCTTCTCCTCAAAGGCTGACTTTCTGACCCAACTCAGAGCTCCATGCAACCTCCGAGGAGCCAGTGGCCTATCTCACGCCTGGATTTGTCCCCTCAGGAAATTACTGTGGGTCCTGACTGATCTCCAGCGGACCCATCCAAAAAAAGAATAATACAGCTTTTCTGCAGACAACTCTATCTTTGCTACATACCAATCCCATGACAAACCAGCTGGCACGGGAGCGCAAGCACGAAAACAATTTGGCTTCCCTCCTTCTTATGTTGACAGCTTTAAAGCCGCTCTCTTTAAACTCACCTCCCGTAGGTGGTTCGGCAGCAGAGCCAAGGGCTGTGATTACACTTCCAGAATGTTTGTTAGCTGCAGGTCCCCAGGCACTGAGTTCTGGAAAATATTTTTCAAGCAATGTCCTCAGGGTCAGAGGCAGGTTCTCTGGCTTGTTCCTGGCTGACTTCACACTGGGGTATGCGTGCTGCAGCCAGTGTGTTTTTTAGGACTCGCAGGCAGGCAGGCAGATCTGAGAGTCTCTCTGGGTACCGGTCCACTTAGATCCCATCCCGGAACCAGGAGGATCCGCTGGCTCTCCACGTGCACAGCTGAGGACAAAGGGCCTGCCGAGGCTCCCTGGGCCCATCAGATAAGGGAGACACGACTTTCTGAATTTCATTACTCAAAGCTCTGCTCTACCCCTGCCTGACTGGCAGGAGAGTCGCAGCATCCACAGCAAGGTGGAAAGGCTTGGGGAAGTGTAGGGTGGGTAACAGAGGGGAAATTTAACTGCAGCAAGTGGGAAACGGGGTGAAACACCCTGCAGGCAGCCCCCCAGGACCGAGCCTGTGTCGCTGGCCCGGGTCACACATCTCCTCACACCAGAAACTCTCCAGCCACACTTTGCAGTGCGCAGGTTAGACGCAAACACCCATGGAAGCAATTAGGACCTCAACCTTGTGCCATCCTAAGTCTAATCAGCACCACATTGATCACGGCTTTCCCAGCAGGACATCTCTGCTCCTGGGTGAGATGTGGCTTTGAAAGGTGGGAAACCAGCTCAGGCTCAAAATAAGGCTGGCCTGGGTTGGCTCGTCCTCTCTCACAAGCTGGGTGTTTCTGTATCTTTAGGGCATCATTATATTCCTGTCAAACTCAATCACTGAAGTTAAACCTGCACTTTAGTGCTGAAACCTTGTATTCCTACCCTGCCCCCCTCCCCAAAAACAAACCCTAAAAAACAAAACTCCGAGGGATTGTTTCCCTTAGAAAGAAGGGAAAGAGGTGAGGACATGGCAGAGTAGGAAGCAGCCAGGCAGATGCAGAGGTCCATGGCAGGGACAAGGGGTTTCTCCATGACATTAAAAGGTGGCACCCTCAAAACCTATAAAAAGAAACACTTTTCTACCCTGCCTGTGCAACCAAGCTCTTGAATTCCCAGCCTTGAAACTAAACAGTGTCTCATTTTACATACACCACCCAACGAGCCTCAGTGCTACCTCCCAAGTCTGAAGTCATATCACTGGTGACGCTGGAGAAGGGAATGAGAAAAAGGAAACAGGCTGACATATCTGATCCGCTGAAATCACACAAATGGCTCAGCTGAGCAGCCAATTTAAAGGGGAACAGCTCTGCACGAGCCACACGAGCTTTGGCTGTGCTGCCACAAGATCTCTGCTCCTTCATTATGTGTGGATAAAAGAGGTCAGACTATTCCTTGCCATGGGTATAGGGCCAGGCACCGACCAAAGGAGCATCCAAAGCATCTGAGTCATTTCAATTCAAAAATTCAAGAATTAGTGGAAGGAGTCTTATGTAAAATGTGCTGTTCAGTAGGACACAATGATGGCCACACACTTGTGGCTGTTTGGGATCAAACCTCTTGGCTTCTCCTTTGCAGCACTGAGACCCACATATGGAAAAACTCAGTGTCCCATTTCTCTTCTCTTCCAGTTCTTACGCAAACAAAATATAGGGTTGAGGGTTTGGGGGGTTTTTTTGTACTTTTTACTCTGTCAATTCTCTTCATATTGTTATGCAAAGAGGAGCAGGAACTTGTAAGCCAAACCAGAATTTCTCTTGGCATCATGAAGTCTATCTTCTGCATTTTGCGGTTTGGTCTTACCAACACCAGGTCCCTGGCTGCATCTATTGAAGTTCCGGGTTTGCTTTCAGCACAAAATTATCTCTGGGCAGAACCTGTGCACTTACATGTCACACGTGGTGCTGGAGCATGAAGGAAATAGTTGAAAGTGGAAAAGGTATTGAGATTATAGTTAAAATGCTCAAAGTTAAAGGCAGAGGCAAACTCTTTGAGGAAAGGAAGCTTTCCTGCCCCAAAGGCACTCTGACTGTAACCCCATAAGTCACACACCACTGGTTCACCTCCCCCAGTTACCCAGTAACTGGGTGGGAGGGAGAATGGAGTGGGGTCTCCCAAGAGCCTTGAGTACCTGGGGCTGCCTTGTGTGCGTGACTGACACGTTCTCCCACAAAAAACTGTTTATAGGCAACCTGTGGCCTTCCAAAGATGCAAGGTGGATCAACATGCAGTGTGCCACATCCTTTTTATTCCCTCCTCACTTATTTTCCACCCGTCTGTTTATTGAGCAAAGAAGCTCCATAAAGAGCTTGGATTTTATCTTCTGCATCAGGGGATTTGACAATCTGGTAGCTTGTAGCAGCCAGGAGTCCTCTGTCTCCATCCTTGTGTCCACCAGCGCATGAAAAACACATCCAGGCTCTCCAGGAGCCACATGAGCCCTTCCTCCTTACTGTAACTCACATTCAGAAGTGGATTTCTGCTCACAAACTTTTCCTCTGGAGTCCCTCTCTTAAATACAGATTGCTGGTGATATTCCTGACGTTTATTCATTGCATCTCTAATAACTATTAGTATTCAAGAGGTCACATTAAGAGCCTGGTGGGTTTCCAGCCGCAATTACCCTGCTTTGTTTTACTTGCCTGTCACAGAGCTGGTCTAGGGGGTTATGTTTGTTCTGCTGAAAGAAAGCTTTATGGCATGTTTCAGGCCTGACATTATGACACTGGTAGGCCAGACAATCTGTCGTTGGAAAGAATTTCTGCAAATCCCCAAAGTTTTTCTGCATTTCTATGCTGTCATCTAAAAAGCAGCATCTGCTCTGTAAGGCTGCCAAAAGAAGGTCATATTTTTATTTTTACCAATAAAAGGAAAGGACAAGCCTGCGGTTCAGGCACTGGACAGCCTTTGGGCAGCCTGGGGTTTGCTTCCCAGCTGAGCCAAGACTTTGGGCAGTTGGCCCAGCTGGGGATGGGTACCTTTCCCTGTTTGGAAAGCAAGGAAATGCTTTCCTTCCAGACCTCGGAGCATCAGAGAATCATAGACTTGTTAGGATTGGAAGGGGGCTTGGAGCTCAACTTGTTCCACCTCCTGCCACGGGCAGGGACACCTTCCACTATCCCAGGTTGCTCCAAGCCCCGTCCAACCTGGCCTTGGACACTTCCAGGGATGGGTAAGCCACAGCTTCTGTGGGCAACTGCTGCCAGCAATTTTTTCAGATGGTTCCCCCACACCTCTCCATGGCCTTAGTGTCCTTTTCTAGTGTGGCTTTGGGCTGGAGTCACCTTGCTTGGTGCACAGACTGAGGGCGAAATGGTCGAAGGTCACAGACACCACCACTGGTCCCTGCATCTCTCCCTCTCCTGATTTGTTCCTGTTCCCTCTGGTTCATCTGCATCTACCTGCTCCCAAACTGCAGCATCTCCTTTTTTTTTTCTTTTTTTTTTCTTGCAATAGGTGCCTTCCTCCTAAATTAGGTTTTTCCTCTTCACTTGGCCTTGCCACAGCTCTGGAAACAAACAGCTCACATTAAAAGTGTTTCTAAGGGAGTGTTATTTTCATGCCATCTTTGCTAATGGCATCTCTGTTGGAAACTGTCAGTTGAATGCTGTTTGACACATCCCTGGCTGTCACACACGGAGGAGAGCCAGAAAACGGGAAACCTTCTTTCCAAAGGAGATGAGATTTCAATGGAAGTGTCAGTTTTTAACTTAAGTCTTCTCAAATATTACATTCACAAAAAAGAATTCACCAACAGCTGCACTTCTAAGAGACCAAGGGACTGATTACATCTGTCATGTGGATAATATATTGCCCTTTGAATGATAGGTGTGTACACGAACTTGCAGAGCCTCTATGACCAATGAAGGGACTTCAAAGGTGGTGGTGGGTGGCAGTGGTGGTGGTGGGCTGGGCTGGAGGCAGGGGAGAGCCCGGGGCATTCTCTACCTCAGGTGTTTTCAATAAATCTCATGTACTTCACACAAAGATGCTTTAAAGCCTCTTGACAGCCTCAGCATTTTAACACCTATTTTCGATTATGCAACAGCCACTATTTGTAAACAGGTCGAGAAAATGGTATAAGGGAGTTGCATTCGTATTTTAAACAGAAAGCACAGCACTTCAAATGCAAATAGGAGACATCCTGTCTACGAGGACGTTTAGCCAATTGCTTGATGCATGTGGTTTCAAAGATGGTTGACTTCTATCCAAAAGACACAGATGGGATGACTTAGACACAAACAGCTTTTAATTTACCACTTATGTTGCGCCTTTACTTTACCTGCTGCTCTTAGAGCACTAAGGCTGCAAACACAGACCTAGAAAGAGCATTCCTGGTTAGAGCTCCTGGTTAGACATGTGAGGAAACTGTCCTTGAAATGGCCCTGCTGCACTGAAAGGCCACAGTTTCCACAGCCAAAAAAACCTCACCGAAATCAAGCGGAGTAGACCAGGCCCCCTGTGCAATGGGCAGTACCTTGTTTAATTTAAAATACACTTCAAAGGTTCAATATTTTAGCATCGAGGGACAGAATCGCAGCTGAAATACCCTGCAGGATTCAGTGGGATATCCTTCTTCTGTTCTCTTCCCTCAAAACAGTGGCACAGCTCTCTTGCAAAACCTATTAAGAAACAGGGTGAAGTTTCACACCATTTAAGTATTAAGGCAGATGGGTAATTCATACTCACGATATCCAAACGCTTTGAGGGGTGATCCAAAGTCTGCTCAGCTCCACAGAAACCTCTGTTATCTCTGGATTAAGCCCAGCAGGCACCTACCAGAAAGGGCAAAGAAAAAGCCAGTTTATTCAGTTGCACTAAAACAGACAAAATAGATAAAAATAAAAGGTATGAGTTACCAGTCCACGTGTGTACAAGGGGCATAAGTTTCCGTCGACCTCTTTGCCTCAGGGACATGAAATAATTGTGTTTCTTATGTGCCAAAAAAAGCCCTGTGTAAATATTGCTCATTGCTAAACAAAACAAAAGGTTGTTTGACCAAATCAGATGTGACAAAACAAAAAGAACACCACAAGGAAGTAAACATGTGAAGTCCACATTTTCTGAGGGACTCTTGAAAAATGCTCTAAATGAATATTTTGGAGCTCGGTTTTGTGCAGGTGCTAGGAAGTTTTATACTCAGAATGCCTGGAATATTTTCTCCACTACAGGGAAATTAATAAATACTAGTGTGCCGGAGTCTTTTGTGCCAATACTAACCATTAACTTTTGGCTTCGGGCCACAACTGTCTACTTTGCAGTGGATTCTGCCACCAAGGGAAAGGTCATTACAGGCCTGTGCTTTCTTCTCGTTAGACTGTTCCAAAATAATTAACAGAAGTTGTTCAGCAGATGGTTCCCTTTCTGTCAGCAAGTACCTACAGTTTAATGGGTTATGCTGGATTCCTCACCGTCAGTGGGTGAGGCTGGAAGGAAAATTAAAATGGATCATCTTTGATCCACCCACTTGTAATTAGTTCTTAGGGTTTTACATAATAGCAAATATAAAGGAGGTGGGAGAGGGGAAATGAAATCATTACAAACCCAGAGATCAGCAGCAGCCATGTAAAGCTGTGATTACGTTATCCAGCAGCATCTCGATGCTGCACAGCCACAGGGTTGTAATTGTTTCAGCTGGGGATTTGAAGATTTACTAATTGTATGTTTTTCAGTGTCCTAGCCTGGAGATTCAGCAGGAAACCACAAGAAAAATAGGAGATGCCTGTGTTTGTAAACTGACAGTGATGATCCCTTCGTGCCCTTGCAGCAGCCAGAGGCCCAGGCAGGAGAGGATGAGCAAGCAGCCAAACTCTGCCGCAATCCGGGGGGAAAAAGTATCCTTGCCCCAGGAGTTTACATTGTCAGCAAACAAAGACTGGTCAGGAACTGGGATCACTAACTTCATTTACAAAAGGAAAACCAAAACTCCCATCAAGGATTTAAGGGTTGCCTCTTCCAAGAGCCCGGAGCATTTTCCATTCCGTTAGAAGCGCTGGGGTGTGGGCAGCTGCAAATCCCAAGGGATCAATCTCACCTGAGCTCAGCTGGGCAGTCCAGACCCCCTCTGCTTCATCCGGAGGGTTTGAGTCACCCTGCAGAGGCTGGGCCTCTCCATCTTCTCCGGCTGCACAAGACATCACACTGATGGAAACACCCCAGTTTCCATGGAAAAATAATAAAAATGAGCCCATCCTAATTATTATTGTCACCACTTCTTTTATTCATAGCTCCACTCTCATAGGGCATAGGAACATTCAATGTGACAAGCCAGGACCCCACTTCCGTGCATTTTTTCTTAACGCTGTCGCAAAAGAGATTTTAAAACCTCTGTGCTTTGGTTGCTTCCTGCAAGCAAGGGAGAGAGCACAAAATCCAGCAGGGATTGGAAGGAGAATCAAGGAGAACATCAGTGACCTGTGCAAAGCTTCTTGATACTGAATGGGAAGTGGCATGGGAACAGGAGAAAGGACAAAAAAGGGCCGGTAGGAATGGGTTTGGGAATTTTGGGAACCCTCTAGAAGTGCGCTGTGGTGTGACATGGTGAAAGCCACATGGTGGCACAGAAACCTTTGCAAGAGCTTTGCAGGTGGGCAGCAGTGGTTGTAAGAGAAAGAGGTGATGCTGAGATAGGAAGAGTTTGAGCAAAGTTGCAGTGCCACTGGTGGCCAAAAGAAGCCGCATCTTCAAGTAGTGCTGAAAAAGTTATATTCATAGAATCACAGAATAATTTGGGTTGGAAGGGACGTTTAAAGGCCATCTAGTCCATCCCTCTGCAATAAGCAGGGACATTTTCAGCTAGATCTGGTTGCTCAGTCCTTGAACACTTCCAGGGATGGGGCATCCATGACCTCTCTGGGCCACCTGTGCCAGTTCCTCACCACCCTCATTGTAAAAACTTTCTTCTTCATATCTAATATTCCTGTATTCTTAAAAACATGTTCTTAGAGTAGGGAAAGTCTGTTCACACTGGCTGCACTTTAAACATGCAAAGACTTCACAGCTGCCTGAATGCCTGTAATAGGACTGGGGATTGCAGGAAACCAAGGAAATCCAGAGGGACATTTGGGATCATTGCACTGAGGACCTAGTTAGCTAATGAGCATGTCTTTGACATTGTCCTCTGTAGCTACAATTTGAAGACAATTCTCTTCTTTTGTTTCTGGGAGAAAAAAAAAAAATCCCTGAGGGACCTGTGGTATTGTTTAAAAAAAATACAAAATTTAAAAAGGCTTTTTACTGAAAAAGTAAAACTAATCTAACTCTTGTGTTCATGCATTCAGAGGAGAGGATTTTGGGAATGATTCTGTGCTGAGTGAAGCTGCAGAAGTAACCACAGGATTTCATTCAGTATGAAAGGAAGAAGCAGTCACATCTAGTCACACATGGAGTTAAGAAAGGAGAGCCCCCCACAAAATCAACTACACAGGGCAGAAAAGACAGGCAAATCAAAGCATCTCTGGTAACAGGGCTTTGAAAACTCTGAATAAAAGCCTTTTTTGGACAAAGCACTGTCTACAAGAGGCACTGCAAGCAAGAGGCCGTTGTGTACTTAATCCTGAATGGATCCTGGGCTCTCCACACTCACAAGGAGCTCTTGCCTCCATTGCTTTCCCCTCCCAACGCACACGAGCTGTTTCTTCTCCAAATAAACTCATTCTTCAGGAAAAAGGGTCTCATGAGATGACAGGTCTTGCAGCAGTGCCCCTTGTCCTGCCCGAGCCCAGTCCCTGGGCTGCTCTGGCCACAGTCCTCTGAGGCTGGAGATGTAGGAACGAGCCATCGACTTCCATATGGAGTCAAAGCCACTAGAGGGAGTCGATGTGTTTGCATGGTTCACACATCCATTCATCTTCCCTTTCTCACTCTCCCCCTGGAAGAGAACGGCAACAGAAAGGGAGGAAAACACACCGGGAAGCTGCTCAGGACATTGCTCAACTCCCACTGGTGAACGCTGCAGTAGCTCCACTGACTTCAGTGTTTCCAGTGAGTAGGATTGCTCTGGGTTTCCAGCCATGTAACTCAGCAGAAAATGGTCTGTTGGAGTCCCCAGGAATATTTATGTAAGTCTCAAGATCCCACCAGGACAAGCAAGGGAAAAATGAGAGTCCAAAAAAAAGTTGGATGGAGGAGGTGCTGGAAGGACTACACAAACTGACAGGGAAAGGCAGTAGGAATTATATGGGTTGGGTTTAGGGATAAGGCTGAAGTAAGGGACAGGGCACTGGACTTTTTGTGAAGAAAAGGTTGTTACAAAAGCATCAGGCCATCCGTCACCACTTGCTCTCCAGTGCCAGTGTGGGAGGAAGGGCTGGTGGCTCACGCCCTCCCCCTCAGGATCCAGGACTCGCCCTTGTGTCACTGCAGAAAGCTGAGCAGGAAACCTCCTGAGATCCCCCAGCCCCGCACTTCCACCAGTTCCTACTCTGTGAACCACAACCTAAAGGCCAGGAAGTGTGCACCAAAGGTGGAGGCATGCACTTTTCTGGGACCATCTACTCATCCAGCCCTTCAGTATTCCCTTTGGAATGACCACTGTGATTAGCAAAGAGTGTCCTTTGGCACATGGAGTTCACTGAAAGCCAGGGGGCCAGTTAGCCATCCTTTCCTCCATGCTCCAGGACAGCCAAACTCCGTCCCTCCCGAGGGGAGCATGGAGCACTGTCCAGCGCTGCTTCCCAAACTGTGACCTTCATAGCAGGGAGGAGTTGCTCTGCCTGTTCTTTGCCACCATGGGACTGACACAGAATCATGGAATATCCTGAGTTGGACCCCCAGGGATCAAGTCGAGCTCCTGGCCCTGCACAGACACCCCAACAATCCCACCCTGTGCCTGAGAGCATCGTCCAAACGCTCCTGGAGCTCTGGCAGCCTTGGGGCTGTGACCATTCCCTGGGGAGCCTGGGCAGAGGCCCACCACCCTCTGGGGAAAGAACCTTTTCCAAGTATCCAACCTTTTCCAAGTATCCAACCACAACTCTAAATGGGTTTTAAGCAGCAAGTTTTGCAGGTTCAAGCAAGACTTTCAGATAGAGAACCCCTCCCTACACCCCTGCCTGGGCTCTCAGCACATCCGTGTCCTCTGCAGGTTGTCTGCAGAAGATGATGATGGAAAGATGTTGGCTGAAAGTTGCATCTGTGAGCACCCAAAAAAGGGTCTGGAAGTGTGAGTGCAACGTTCCTTATTATAAATATTAAGTAATCTAATTGTTCTGCTCTTATGAAGAGAATTCAAGCCATTCAGTGATGTCAGGAACATCCTCGTGACAAATGGGGTTTTCATCAGAATATGACAATTCCAAACTAAAATGGTGTTTTCATCAGAATATGACCATTCCAAACTAAAGTTCCTGGAGGGATGTACCAGTTTCAACCAAATTTTTATCTTGAGAAAAGTTGCTTGGCTCTAGCTCATTATTCCTCCTGAGTTAAAGGCTGTCCTGAAAAGCCCTTCAGAGGGACTCAAGGAAATGCTCTTTGCCTGGCATCTGGAGTCACATCCACTGCTCCCCTTGTCAAGGCTCAGCTGATGTGCAGAAATTCTCAGCAATCTAAATGTGTATCTAAGTTCCTCCAAAAAACTCCTTAAAGTCTCCTTGCAAGTCACACCTTAAGCCCCCTTTTTAGGCATGCAATAATCAAGATGAGGAAAACACAACCAGTAAAGCAGGGTTAAGAAAAACAGGGAACTAAACTGCAAAAAACTTTCTCTCTTTTTTTCCCCTTTTTATTCAAATGCAACATTCTATCAAAACTAAGTGTCACAAACATTTCAACACCACAGTAGCATCATCTGTCTGTTCCCAGCAGTGGCCATCTGTAACCATGCTGCAGTTGGGCCAAAATATTTGATTTGAAGTGATGCAGGACCCACCACACTGAGCTCCTCACCCTTGAATGCTCATTCCAGTTTTAACGCAAATAAGCAAACCTGAAACGCTAATCCGCCACCTTCCCTCGGTGAGGTCTGTGCTTCCAGTTTGCTTAAGGAGATTTTCTTTTGAGAGACCTTTATCTTTCTATCTGAAAGCTTCCGTGTTTGCCGGGATGCTGGCACGACAGAGTGACTGCACTCGAGTTCCCCAAATAAAGTACTGACAAATTTATTGTCTGCAATAATATTTTCCTACCTCTGTGAGGTGGGTTGAACCTATTCCACTTTCCCCTTAGTAAAAAACAACACTGATGGCAGTAATTTATGTTTCGGTCAAGGCCAAGAGGACTAATTAGAGCATATTAAGCTGAACTGTGCAGGCAGTTCCTGCTCTTCTCCCGGCTACAGATCCCATATGCCACAGGCATCCTCCTCTCCATGTCCATGAGTGGCTGTTCACAGGCTGGAAAGAGCATTTTGCTAACAGACATTTGTGCAGTTCCTTAGTAGGGACTTCCACTGCTTCCGGGATTCCTTAATCATTTCCCTAACAACCACGGATAACAAACGTGACCTTCCTGTGAAAAATGAGGCTAGGTCTATAAACATGTTATTAAGAATAAATGAAGCTTTTAGGAGAAGAGGTTAGTTGGGGGTCTTTGCTGGGCTGTTAGCCCCTGGAAACTTGAATGTAAATAGAAAACAATTAAAACCCCAGCCCCAAAGGATGCTGTGCTCAGCCAGGGAGGCTGTAATTAGGTTTCTGCTGCCATTAATCGCTTCTAAAGTGAGTGATCATAAATTACAAATGTGTGCAGAATCGTCCCAGAGCATGGCCTGAAAAGCTCCTCTGAGCTGGCTTGGGAAAGGGAAAGGGAAAGGGAAAGGGAAAGAGGGGTGCAGAATCGAGACAGAGCATGGCGTGAAGAGCACCTGGGAGGTGGAGTGGGAAAGGGAAAGGGGAGAGGAGAGGAGAGGAGAGGAGAGGATTTTTCCTTCTTTCTCTTTCCCACTTTTCCATGTGTATCAGTCAGGCTTCTGAATCAATGTTGGAATGGGAGGCTTAGGCTAAACCAAACCCCAGGCTTGCTTCTTTTTCTTTAAATACACAGGCACGCACACACACACACATGCATGCATAGTTAGTTAAGTGAAGAAAATGTACCTCCAAACATCATATTTAATTTCATTAGCTACTGTTGCTTTCTTGGAATCCGCTTATAGCACATGAAGATAAACATTCTCCGAGTGATAAGGGTGTGTTTATAAACTTTGTTTGGGATGAAAGAAGCCCTAACTGGTGTGTTTTTATAGTAGGGTTAATGGTGCTTTACTAATCCTTTGCCTGTGACCAAGAAACACAGACATCTTGACTTTCCTGGGAGACGTGGATGCATTTTCCTTCTTCCCGGGCCCTCAGCGTGCAGCTGGAAGACAATGAACCACCCCCAGCTCCGCGAGGGTGAATTGTGAGGCTGCAGCATCACATTCCTGGGACTTCACCACCAGCCGCTCAACGTTCCCAGAGCGCAGAATTAATTCAACACATTGTTATTTTACAGTTTGGGCTTGTTTTGGGGGGCCTTTTCTGTTTGGTTTTTTTTTTTTTGGAGAAAACCACCACAGCAAATGCTCTGCAGCTTCCAAACTCTTGTGCAGGTACTGCCTAAGTGCCCAGCATGTCCACCTGGCACGCCCAGTCTGCTGGAAGACTTCAGCCCAATGTCAGACACATTGGATAGGGAAGGCTCCAGCCTTATTTTTGTTGAATTGGCCACTTCATGTACACCCCTCTCACACAACTCATCGCCCACGGCCGCACTGCCCTCAGCTTCCTCAGCCACATCCTTTTGGCTGCTCTGCTCCAGCTCCTCGCTGCTCAGCTGAATTGGAGGCTTCCTCCCCCTGCCAGCCCCTCCGCGTGGTGTAAAACCCAACCTTCCCAAAAGGTCAGGGCTCTGTGTTTACCCGACCTTCTGTTTCGAATTTGGGAGACAATGGCTTGCGGGGAGCCGAGCGGGGGTGATTTGCCGCAGTGCTGAGTCACGGGAGTCCAAGATGGATTTTCTGTTAATGCCGAGGCACAGCCCTAATTATGGCAGCATTCAGAATCATCCTCGGACTAGGGAATGCTACAATGCAGAGAGAAATGGAATGCTGGTGGCCTTGAACATCCACCACATCACCTACATGCCGTGGGCTAGGGAAGACTCCAGAAGGGAATAGTGGTCGTCACTGGTTCCTTGTCTCCTTCTACCAGCTTTCCAGCTGGATATAATCACAGAAACATAGATTCACACACTGGTTTGGGTTAGAAAGGACCTTAAAGCCCATCCCATTCCAGCCGCCGCCATGGGCAGGGACACCTTCCACTATCCCAAGCCTCATCCATCCTGGCCTTGGACACTTCCAGGGATCCAGGGGCAGCCACAGCTTCTCTGGGCACCCTGTGCCAGGACCTCACCACCCTCACAGGGAAGAATTTCTTCCTTGTATCTCATTTATCCCTGCCCTCTGTCAACTTAAAGCCACCGCCCCTTGTTCTGTCACTCCCGGCCCTTGTAATGCTCGAGTTCAGAAGTTCTTTTTCTGGAGAAAGCTCAGGAAGGAGCAAAGGATTCATGGCAAGGCTAGAAAGGAGAACAACAAAGATAAAAAGCAATCCAAAGGCATAACTTTGGGACATTAATGTCCATTAGGAACTGATGGTGATGGGAGAACATTCCTGTGGATTAGTCTGGTTTTGTCTCATGCAAGGTGTTCTGCTTTCCTATCAAGTTGTTCTCAGAATCCACATCCTGTGAAAGCAAAGAGCTGTTGTAGCCCGCTGTTCATTCTTGTCTCTCCCTGCTATAAAAAATAGTAGCCTGAACTTTCCCGCTTTTATAAAATCACACCCAGTTTAACTAAAGGCTGCAGTTAAGCAACCACTACTCGCTACAGATGTCCTCCTCCAGCAAACTTGTCTTAGCACACAAATGTTTCTCAGATCAGTGATGGATGGATGGATGGATGGATGGATGGATGGATGGATGGATGGATCAGGAGGTGTGATTCTCCCTCCATGATCTGTCAAAAGCTACTTCTGAAATATCTCTAATGGGAAACATTCAGGAAAAAAAGCCAATTAAGCATGAGGTGGAAGAACGGGAAAAACAACCCCCCTAGAATTATGGAATCATTGAGATTGGAAAAGGCTTAATATAATCAAGTCCAACCATTCCCCCACCACTGCCAATGCCACCACTGGCCCATGCCCCCAAGTGTCACATCCACATGGCTTTTAAATCCCTCCAGGGATGGGGACTCTACCGCTGCTCTGAGCAGCCTATTCCAGTACTTGACAACCCTTTGCATGAAGAAATTTTTCCCAATGTCCAATCTAAACCTCCCCTGGTGCAACCTGAGGCCGTTTCCTCTTGTCCTGTGACTCGGGAGAAGACATTGAACCTCACCTGGTTACAAACTCCTTTCATGTAGTTGTGGAAAGAGAGAATGTCTTTCCTCAGGCTCCTTTTCTCCAGGCTAAACCCCATAAACCCAAGGACTTTGTAGAAATGAAAAGCTTTTCAGCCATATTACTTTATTTTAATGACTTTCCTGAGAAAGGTTTGAAGCAAAGCATGTGATACTGCCTGTGGCATCATTTCATAGGGAATTTCAGCATGGAATTTTGAAAGTGCCACTTGTTGCCATGCAGTTGGAATCTCCTTCTCTCTGGAGGCCTAATCCTGCCTGTGAAACACAATAACCTTCAACTTTTCTCACCAGCTGGAGGCAATGCCTGTTCACATTGCCATAGGCCCCAGAGCATCTAAACCTTTTGCTTTGGAGCAAAGTCCTGCAGGAACACGGCCAGCCCAGAGGAGACTGTGAGAAATTCTGTCCTCTGGAGAGTCCTGTTTATTTTAAGCAAAACGGCTAGTTTACATGTTGGCCTTTTAAGCAAAATACTCTGGTTCATTCTGCCTTGGATTTAGTTATGTAACCAAATCGCTATGTTTTTTAAATAATCTGAATGGAATTTGCAATGCCACCTCCCAAGGGAAAGGGACCAATTCTGATTTTCCAGCTGATGCCCTCACGCAGGTGAGACTTCACCTTCAGTGCACTTCTGCTTGGAGACCGCATTGCTTATCTCTGCCTTGCACCCAGGACACCTGACACCTGGAGAAATGGAAGGGGATGGACCAAAGATACCGAGCAAATAACGTCAGAGCCAGGTCCTGCTGCAACACCCCTGAGCCCTGGGCTGCCTGCTCTCTGCCACTGCCTCCTGCCATGACACTGGCAGTGACCCAATGTGACTTGAATGCTGCCTGTCTCTGGCAGTGTGGCGTTCCCAGGAGATGGTAGACTCAGCCCCTGAACGACCCAAGCCCTGGCCCATGGCTTCCTGCCTTCCACACCAGCGCTAGGCCCTGTTCCTGGGCTGTGTTACCTGGCAGAAGGTGTCATGCGGCTTAGAAATATGCCGTGTCTGGTTTAAATCCCCAATTTTGGAAGGTCTGTATTTGGGGCTGAGGCATCCTGGGGAGTAGTGGTTGGACGCTGGTGTCAGAAGTCCTTGGCTACTACTTTGGGGCTGATTCACACTCTGGTTGTGAGTCCTCTTCACGTACTATCTACTGAAGTCACTATTTTGATCAAAAGTCGTTATTTTGGTTACTACAGGACACCAATATCATATTTGTCAGCCTCTGTACTTTTTGCCAGCCCAGACCAAGGTCTGCTGTCACAACTGCCGCTGTCTGGGTAAAACCAGAACACAGAATTTCTGGAAAACTTGCTTTTGTGAGATTTCCAACCCAAATTAATGAGTTGTGGAGAAGCAGAGCCTTTGATGTATGTACAAACACCATCAAGCTCCCAGCCATTTTGAACTCAAAGAACTCCTAATCCTCAATCCCTTCCCTGCAATTAGAGCAAGGACAGTTGGTGCTCTCCATGACCAATAATGCCGTGTTTTGGCTCGGAATTGTCTCTGCCAGCAAGGAGCTGCCGTGTAAGTTAGAAGTCCATGTGTGGTTAGCTGCAGCTCTGGATTTTTGCAGTGCCTATTTATACAAATTGCGTTGACTTTAAATTCTACAGCTTAATTTCTTTTCTGTCACATTATCATGCGAGGGAGCAAAGCCTCAATCTTTTTACCGATCCTTACACTGTCGGTGCAAGATCCAAGGCCAAATTTACTATGGATATGTATGAACCCTGACATGGCAGATGGCTCTATCCCGTATTGAATTATGGAGCTGATTGTAACATACATAATTCCTTGATAGACCTTAATTATAACAGAGGAGGGAGCCTGTATGATTTAGGCTGAAAATATGCTCCAAACAAATTTCCAGGCCCCAAAAACTATCAAGCTCCCATTAATGCCACCATAGAAGATGATCCACTTAGGTGACGTGCATAAAGAGGATATAAATATAAAATTCTGGGGTGGAAAACAAGGAACATGAATGTCCTGGGTCAGTTCCTCTTGGATGGCATGGTGAGGTTCTTCTCCTCTTCCCCTGGGAGCCATGATAAGTTGACCTCAGCAAGAGGAACGCTGCTGCAAACCTTCCCTTCCCTCCATCTGCCCCCTTCCCTTTCATCCCTCACTGTTCACCCTCCCTCTCATGCAGGAGCAGAAGGTTCTTGGCAGGTAAAATTGGGATGTCCTCTCCAGCCAACAGCAGTGGTCACTTTGTTCTTCCTCTTTCCAGGCTGTGTCTGCAAGACTAGAACATTCCTAAAGCAACTCAATCCATCTGTCCTTGCACCCACATCCATCACTGTGGTCAGGAGCTCAGGAAATGAAGGATTTGGGGTGACCACTCCAGAGTCTGGCGCTCTGACAGACCTGGCATCTCCCGTCCTCCTCGTGGGTAAGCCCAGCACCCGGGCCCGTGCTTCCCTCGCCTTGCCTGGCCGTGTTCCTCCAGGCCAGTGTGCTTTGGCTGCTGCTCTCTGAGCTCTCGGGTTCTCAACCCGGAGTTATTTCAGGCAGCGCTGCTCGGTTTCTCTTCCAAGGGCTTATGAAACGCTCTTCTGGGACTCTTCACCTGACTCATTGTTTCCTCTGCCACCCCACGCTGGGAAGCACCGCCTCGCTGATGACTTCTTTGGGAAGCTCCTGAGGAGAAGAGAGCAAGAGGCGCCAGGCAGAATCTTTAACCCCCGGGTTTATCTCCACGGGCTCAGAAAAGTGGGGATTTTTCTGCTTCTTCTTTTCTTCCCAGCAGATGCCCGGCTGTAGCTCCTTCTCACTTGGAGGAGAATTGCTGTCACTGAGCTGACACCCGAACACACACTTTGGCCACCTCGCAGGCCAGACTGAAGCGCTACAATAGGGACCACTCCGTACTTAGCGGGACACGCCAAAATTGCTAAATGCCATCTAACCACACCCATCATCAAAGGCCCGAACGCTCCCATTGCATCCGCTCAATTACAAACCACAGAATGACTTTGTTTCCGTCAATGGCAAACAGTCGGACATGGAAGCCACCCACCTTCAAAGCCCTTCTGTTTGTTTGTTTGTTTGTTTGCCATCGTACTTGGGCCGGCTTTTCCCGCCACCTTCCCCCTCCGTGTGTTGGAGCAGCCCTTCATAAATGTGAACACGCTTCTCATTTCATGTCTTTTCTCTGCAATTTCTGCCTTTCAGCTGGAAGCAAGGAAATGGCTGCTTGGTGCAGACAGGATTAACCCCTTTTCTTCCTTGCTTATTCTGAAGTTTTCCCCCTACCCACTATTTTTATTTTAAGAAGGTTTTTTTTCCCCTCAGAGTCTCAAACAAATTATTTCTCTGCTTCAAGGCCAGTGATTTCAAAGTAAGGACAAGTATGGTCCCAAATCTACAAACTCTTTCCTATCTAACATACTCTTCCTTCTCAGTTACTCCTCTTCTTATAAATCACAATACCTCTGATAAAGAGAACAACAAATTCTTCTGCAGGGAGGCAGACAAGGACCCAACTATATAGCAATAAACACAGGCTTCACAAAGATGTCTTATGACCTTAATCTACATGTTTTTAGCCCAGATTCCTGCAGGAACAAGGCCCTGTTTGATCAGATTACATGTCCATCTGCCCATCACTCTTCACCAATTACTGTGGAATTCTCTGCCATTTTCTGGTTGGGTTTGATGAGATCTTCAAGATGTTAAGTTCCTACAAGGTCAGTGAAAAAATAAAAGGGTGGCCAGAGAGAAAAGTTGAAGCAGGAGATCAACTCTTATGAAACCTCATCAAATCCACATGGGCACTCACACTGAAATCACAAAGCCATAGGAAACCGAGGCTTATTAATCCCATTGCTGATGGAACAGCTCAGATTTTCTTTCCGTTTCTGTTTTTGTTTGTCTGCTTGTTTGTACATTTGCTAGAACAAATAACTCACTCTTGTGGAGCACTACAAACCTCACAGATCCAACCCAAACACAGTTCTGGCTACAAACACTCAGGAATTTGGGAGTCTTCCATCCAGACCCACATCCAAACCATCCCAGCTGAGATCCATAAGAAGTAACACGGGCAAGGAAAAGCTTGTCAGAGTCTGCTCTGACTTTTAGTGTCATTCCTCTGTGGGGAACCTGGCTATACCCTGATCCTGCTTTTCTGGTAGATAGATACCACAGGTCTGATAGTACAGCACAGATGAATCCATACTTGGGATATCAAGGTCAGTTTGGGGCATTCCCTCAGGTCTTGAAGCTCAAGGTGTTCTCATTCAACATCAGTAGAAAAGCCTTCATTTGAAGGTGGTGCAGCACTGGGCCAGGTCACTCAGGAGGTGGTGACAACCTCCCTCCTTGGAGGTGGTGACAACCTCCCTCCTTTGGAGGTTTTAAAGGCTCAGCTAAAGCCCTCACTGATCAGATCCCATGCCAAGCAGAACCTACAGACCTTCAGAAAAGCCTTCCCACCAATATTACTGTGATTCTGGGAATACATCTAATTTATTTTCCTCTTTATCACACTTTGTCTTGGCTGGATTGGTTCAGTAAAATCCCTTCCTTCTGCTTGCAAATGCTCTGTGACTGGACTTCCCAGGTTATCGATATTTCTTGGATAAAGAAGACATCAGAGGCCAATTTCTGCCTGCCCTTTCTTGGCACCATAGTGAAGAACATCACTGAGGTTTTCTTTGTTCTTCACCATCTTTGAGTGTTTTCATAGCTTCATTTGTAAGTATGTGCTCAGAGTTCACAGCATCACAACTTGTGGCAATCAAGAGCTCAGTACATCACCCCTGTTAGCTCTCAAGAATTATTATTTTGAGAGAAATTAGGCTGCTGCTACTTTCCCTGTCACAGGCTGGTCCTTAGCACTGAATTTAAAGTGGAAGGAAAGGGCTGGCATCATCTGTCTGCTCTGAGAAGCATTTTCAGCTCATTAATCTGACTTTTCACAGCCCAGCTCCTGTCCCATCTCTGAGGCATGAGACTGTGTGTCACAGAAATCTTTATGCCTAATAGCAATGAAACCTTGAAAAGTAAAAACAATCATAGGCAAAATATGCAAAAGTGCCCATGAAGACTGAATTTCTCTTTCTTTTTAGTATGACAACAAAACTACCTGGGAGTGTGGGAACTGTGAATACCCCACTGAGCACATCTACATCCGTCAGTGCCCACTCTTCGACAACTTATCCCCAATTCCATTTTGGAAAAGTCTTCCCATTTCAGCAGGTCAAGGCAAGAGTATGGATGTTGTTGATTCAAGGAGTATCTTAGAGAGAATGGAAATAGGTAACATAATCCCAAATCTCTGCTTCCTACGTGGATACCGAGGCCTTCAGTTCTGATGAATAATCTGTATTTTTCTCTTTTACCTACTAAAATAAGCAAATAGCCCCAGGGTCAGCTATGAGCACTTACTCTGCCCATAATCCTGATTTGTGAGGCAGATAGGCAATGAATTTAAAATTAGAAAGGGCTAAATATTCTCAGATTCAGAATATAAATTTCATTTAAAGTCAGTTAGCGATTGCTAAAGACTCCTATTCATTAACTAGCTTGTCTGAATATTGTCATGAAAACCTAAGCTTTATTGAGTGCTAAAAGCCTTAAAAAAGATGGAAACATATGAAAATAAGAACATAAATTCCCTGCCACCACCACCACCACTCCAAGTGTAAGAGAGAACCAAACCATAACAATGGGCTCATTACAAATGCTCCATCATTTTGCAATAACCAAGCACTTAAAATGTTCTTGGTAGCTGCTCTGAGGATGCCATTTTTTTCATTATGAGTCGTACTTAGTGCATAATTTATAGCTGGCAGGCCAGGGATAATCCTACAGTGTGAATGTGCTGCGAGACTGCTGTAATTACACCAGAGCTGTGGTTATGGGCCTCGTGGAACTGATACTTCTTTTTAATTGTGGCAGTGATAAGATCAAATCCAGCACCGCGTATCTCAGTGGAAGGGTTGTGGATGTAACCGTAGCTGCCAGCTGCCCTCCTGGGCATCTGCTCTCCCTCCAGGAGCCTGTGGATAAAGGGATGACTTTTCCCCCAGTCTTGCATCCCCCAAACCTTCAACCAGTTAGAGCCTGGCCTCACTGGAAACAGCAATACAGCACGAGCGATTTAAAGGAATGGGCTAAAACCAAGGAAAACATCCAGATGTTTCTTTTCCATGGCTTTTGGTCTGTGCTCCGTTTTCTCCAGTAAGTCACTAAAACACTTTGATGTGAGAATTTTATATTGGTGATGGTTCTGCAGCAGCCAAGCCACCAGACAATAATCCCTTGGTGTCGATGTTCATTGGCTTTGTCATCTTCTTAGGACAAAGGAAAAAAAGACCTAAAACTGTTCTCTACCAAAAATAACTTTAGAAAATAAATATTTTGGCCCCATCTTGCGAAAAGTCAGTGTGACATTTAGAGAGAGCTAAGAAAAGGAGTCTTTCCTGCCTTAGGAAGAAACTTAGCTTAACTTGGGTCCTGTTAACTTCGTCATACTATTACTTGGGCACTGTTTGGTATTAGTCACTAGCTGCTCCCTCTCAGCTTTATCCAATTTAATTTCAAATATAGTGCAAACAGATGCCTTTATGTTTCATTTTTAAATCATTTATTGTTCTACATGTAGCAAAGAAGCTTAAAAAAGAATGCGAAAGAATTGCCAGAAAGGTTTTTTGGTTTTTTTAAAAGATATATATACATAATTGCAGTTGTGGTTGCTGTGGTTTCTTTTGGGTGGATCAGAAAAAAATCAAGTCTTCCTTCCTCGGGGATATAAGGGGAAAAAAAAAGAAAGGATGGAGAGGAAAACTCATTCCCATGTCTAGCGCTTTTTATCAGTAATGGAATGAAGCAATCAGGTTTAAGGGCTTGTCTAGACGGAGGACTCTGGCACTGGTGTAACTCCCGTGGTGTAGTAAAGTCTGTGCAAGTCCCAAACGCTGCTCGCAGCAGCAAAAGAAGCCACAGGGATGCAAAGCCACCACGCAGAGTGAGGGAGATCCAGGTCCTGCCCAATCCCAGCTTAGGAAATGCAGATTGTTTGGACAGGGGACAGCCAAACAAAATTTGATCGATCGCTCTTTTTTTTCTAATTTATCAAAGTGCCCCAAAGCAGCGTTACCAGCTCAAGAGAGCTGTTGACCAATTAAAGTATTTTAACAACTTGCTTCTTCTGGAGGGGAGAGGGTTGTAAATGAGGGAATATGAAGAATTGCTGACCACAGTTCAATAAGTCCAGGTTTTAAAAAAGGCTTATTTTAATGGAAAACATAACATGGCTTTAAACAGACAGAGAATAGGCTTAGATTAAACATAAGGAAGAAATTCCTTGCTGTGAGGGTGGTGAGGCCCTGGCACAGGGTGCCCAGAGAAGCTGTGGCTGCCCCTGGATCCCTGAAAGTGTCCAAGGCCAGGCTGGATGGGGCTTGGAGCACCCTGGGATAGTGGAAGCTGTCCCTGCCCATGGGAGGGGTCTTTAAGGTCCCTTCCAACACAAACTGTTCTGGGGTTCTATCAACAACAGATAGGCAAAATATTCTTTGAGAAGTTTTCTGACTGAGATACACAGAAATAGAGGGGTACCTTGGTTTTACTCTGCTCTGTTTGTCAACGAAGCTTAGAGCACGTGGCAAAGCCACTCCGGGTCATTATCTCCATTTCACTGGCAGGGACACCCCGTGACTTCCCAAAGGCCTCGTGGCACCTCATGGCAGCATCAGCGAGGGCAAGAACATCTCCTGAGCTTCCTTCCACATCCACGCCCTTGGGCAGTGCATCCTGCACTTGGGAACATGGGTGAGTGGTGGCCTTGGCAGTGCTGGGGGAACGGCTGGACACGATGAACTTAGAGGGCTTTTCCAACCTCAGTGATTCCAAGATTCCATGACTTGCACGTCCAGGAGAGGTTAAGCCTGGCTGGGTTAATTCTGCAGTCCATTTTTAGGAGGGAATCTTTGTTCATGCATCTCCCGTGTGATGTTGATTTTAGCGGCTGTGATGGGACACCTGGGGACACTGGCAAGTCCTGAAAAGCCCTAAATCCCACCCCATAAATATGAATTATCCAGGAGATGGAAAGAGCCTGGTTTGTCCATAAACCTGAAAAACCAGGGGTCAATCCTGCTCTCAGCACACAGTGACCTTCCCAAAGCCATTGTGGGGTATTAAATTAAAACAGGTAAAGTCCAGTAGCCCCAAAACACACTAAACACCATCAAATATTTCAGTGTTTACATCAAATATTTCAGTGTTTATCAACAAGGACTGGTGTAAGTCGGGAGAAATCAAGCGTAGCTCAGATCTGCCCGATATTTCTCCACGTTTAACAGGAAAAGGAAGGTTCTGTTCCAAAAAAAATGCCACAGAAACCCCGCATAGAGTCAGAGGGCACTCATGCAGGCACAGGCAGGGAAATATAGGAGCACAGGAAACAGCCAGCCAGCCAAAACTGTCCTGGAAAGGCTAATATTTGCGTAATACTGAAAAGCTTTTTGCCTTTTAGATCCTTCCATGAGAAAAGGCTAAAATATTTGGTGTACACATTTCTCAAAAGGAGAACATACCATACATAGTTAAAGTAATGACTAGTGCTCTTAATCCCAGACACAAACTTTTCACTGAAGCCTTTTTTGGGCTGGGTCATGTGATTTATTCGGTTTTCAGCATCTATATATAAAGCTACTTTTTTTTTTTCTTCCTGGTTCATCCTTCCCCGTGTTCTAAAACCTGCATGCTTCATAAGCTATTTTGGTTTACCACATGGCTTGGCACTTGGTATTTTTTCCTACGATGTGAAAACAAAATTTCAGCTTGGCTGTTGGTGGCCATGACCTGAGATGCAAATCTTCTCACTCAATTAGACTCTAACAAGTGGCTAATTACCCTTTCTGGTGGCCAGGTGTCCCTATTACTCAGAGACCTTAAATAGGGGTATCCCAAACCCTCAAAGTGGGAGCTGTTGGTCCCTAGGGACTTCCACCTTCTGCATGGACAGTCCTTTGGCTTTTTGGTGCCAAAAAGCCTTGGTTTGGGGTAAAGAGCCTCTGATTTGTGCAAAAAAGCCTCAGGATTAGGCAGAGCAGAGCAGGCCTGAGCCCTGTAGACTCTTGATCTGCTGTACAGAGCTGCCCATCTTCTGGCACCAAAGCTTTTATTTGCTGTGCATAAATTAATGCTAAATACATCCTCGAGCCTTACTTGTCCACTCAGAAAACTGCTCTGCTCAGCCACACACATGACATCATCACCAAATTTAGCTGCAGGAAAATAAAACCAGGATTACCTGCATTTTTAGCACCAGGAGAGGGGAGGGGAAAAACGATGGGGCCTCCTTTGGGGCTTGGTTGTTGAGTTTGGCTCCTTTTTTTTTTATAAATTCTGATCTCACTTCAGTTTTGTTTACAATTAGAGACACTGAGGGGAGACTTTTAATGGAGAACAGAGAGACCTTTTGCATGGGGGCACATTAACTGGGGGCTCTCCAAGCTGTCTCTGAGAGATCACGTGTGGTTTTCTCCCATCGCAGACATATGTGGAGGGTTTGGCAAAACCTCCCAGGAGCCTGTCCGGGATTGCTCTCCATGGGGTGTTTTTCCCTCCCACCAGCTCCAGGACTCCTCAGAAGCATCCCCAGGGTCCCCCAGCTCCCCACGGAGGGCTGAGGATGCATTTGCTCGGACATAATTTAGTGCCTTCTGGTTGGTCAGAGGAAAACCACCTCAGTGTCTGCCTGACTTGGTTAAAGTGAAGTTTTTCCAGCTCTGGAGAGGCACATGCACCCAGCCACCATCTCCCAGAGCTTGTGTGTACTTTCCTGAGCTCGGCCCCTGCTGCCAACCCCATTGTTCTGCCCCCCACCAAGTCCCTATTGTTCGTGTCCCTTGCTGGTGGCATATGGCTCAGCCAAACTCCTCCTGAGCGGGGGCCCAAGCTGCAGGGTTTGCTCTGTTGTGTTGGTTTTTTCGTTTTGTTTTGTTTTTTTCCAGGAAAGATTCTGAATGATCATTTTTAGGGGGCCAGTTTTAGGCACTGCAGATGGAGTCAATTTGCAAAAAGAGGGTGTTGAGGTGGACGGTCAGGAAACCAGGCGTTTTGGTGGCAAGATGGAAGCCTGAAGACTGAGAGTCCAAATTGATATATTTGCTCTGAAAGCTTGCAGACAACCCCTTTATTTTTCCTTTCCCATCCCTAACAGGTGCTGCCCCGCTGACCCCAAGGTGAGGAGCAGCAATAAGGAGAAGGAGGAGCCAGGGATTCCATGATAGATACGGCACTGCGCAGCAAAGCTCTGACGAGACCTAGACTCTCCTTAGGTGCTGGGCTGTACTCGGGGCTCGTTTAGGGCGATGCCATCCCCAGAGCAGAGGGAAATGAGCTGTCTCTCAGGACTGCCGTCCTGCTGACAGGCCCCACGGCGTGCGGTGCGTCGGAACAGCATGGGAGCACATTTGTTTCCACCGGGAACTGCGCCGGATCGGCGCTCAGCATCCTGTTTACGTTAAAACATTGGCGTTCCGTTTTTATAGGGGAGCTGGGAGGACGGTGCAGCTGGGGCTTCTGCTGAAGTGTCACCAATTAAGTCACTTTTCAGCAGGATGATCACTGCTCCAGAGGTTCCCGAGCGACGCATCTCCAGTTTCCAAGCTGCTCTCCTGGCCAGCAGATGTTGGCCAAAGCAGATGCTGGCCGAGGCACGGCACCCCTTCAGCCACCCTGGGATACCCTGCCTTCTGCTCCCAGGCCTTTCCCATGTCTCCTGGCCAAGACAGAGCCTGCACTTTCCACCTCCCCAGTGTGATTCAGGGAGCGAAGGACGAGGCGAGGCACAGCCTGTTGTGCTTACAGCAGCACCACTCGGACCCCATGGTAACCCGAGTGTTTGTTTCCCCGTTGCATAAATGAGAAGGGCAGGATCCCAGCCCTGCGAAGCTCCTGGGGAGCTGTGTTGCTCTGGCCATGGGATGGGAAAGGGCCATTTGGTGGGGCTTCATTGTAGGTCCCGAGAGGGGATTTAGTAGCCCCCCATGTAGGGTCAGATGCTTGTCCTGGCCATAGCTCCTGGGATCATTCCAGCGTGGACAGGCCGATCCGTGCGACAGATTCCCCTTGGAGAGGGGGTCCTGCAGCTGTCCAGAGCTGATGTGGTGATCCCCAGCCCCGGCCATGCAGGAGAAGCTCTCCAAGGCTGTGCCAAGAGCACTTTGCCCACTCCAGGCAGATGAAAGCAAAGCAATTTGCTGGTGGCTCCTACCCACCAGCATCAGCCCCAAGGATGATTTATTGCCCTGGGACTCCCTCCTCACCTGCAAGCAGAGCACAAAGGAGAGTGTCACTATGCTCAACCCCCAAAATAAGGCTAAAAAAAATCACTGTGAGGCAATTCCAGCTGCAGTGGCTGACTGAGATCACCCTCCACCCACAGGGGTTGAGGAGGTCAGAATTGGTGCCTTAGATCTGCAGGCTGGAACCAGCACAGAGAGGGTCTGGTTTTTTAAGACCACCTTTCAGAAAAGCACCTATCCTCCCATGGCTGGTGAAATCTGTGTTAAATAACAGCCCTGCAGACACATCCTAGCAGAGAAGTTTTACCTTTTTACTGATGTTTGCCTACAGCCACAGAGCTCCAAAATCCCGGCCAGCTCGGTAATACTGGCTTGGCTCCTTAATCGTACATAAACCATTTAAATACACAACAAATAAATAGACATGTTCTGTGTTTCTCCAGGAGGGCTTAGCACCTTTACAAAGGGATTTCTTTGATACTTAAGCAATAATAGATTGGCTTTCATTTTGCTAAGACCTTCCTTATATCAACATATCTCTTCAAGTACTACACTTCCTTTTATGAAACGCTGGAATTCTTTCATGTTGAAAATGCTTTTACAGCCAAGTCCTCAGTTGTGCTGGCATTTCTCGTGTCTTGAACTCCAAACTGGCTAACCGCAGTCTCAGAATTCCCAAAGGAAATAATGAAAATTCCTAAAATCCTTGGCAAGGAAACAGTTGAAATTTTAAATTGAGTTAATCGTTTTAGCGAAAATGCTTGTAATAAAATAAATATGGGGAGCTGGGGTGAGGAGGGGGGAAAATCTGCTTCAGAAATGAGCATCAGAGGAAAAAAAGAGAAAGGGAGAGAAGATCCTCAAAGGTGCAGCCTTCTCTGCTCCCTTACAGTATTTACTGTTACAGATAGCTGCAAACTCCTGCTGAAAGCAGGGCTTTGGTGGGTGTCCTGGTGCTGTGATAAAAGTGAGGTGCTTGAGAGCCCACTTAATGCTCCAGGATAACTCTGGTCCTAGAGGTCTGGCTTTAGTGATGTCAGGTGTCTCCAGCAGCTGTGAAAAGATTCCTGAGGACAGAAACCTGGTCTCTGGGATAGCACTTCTGTGACACCAGGATGATTAAATTAAACTTCAACTCAACTAGGTAACACAGGCTCTTGACAGCCTTTTTTTTCTCTTTTATTTTTTTGTTAATTAAGTCTGAAAGACTCTAATTACAGCTGTTCAAATGTGGAGAACAAAACACGCTGTGATTTTTGCTTCTTCCTTTCACTTTAGCTAATACAGTAAATGGCTAGAAGGAGACTCAATTATCAGATCTTGGCAAATAATTTCCAGATGACAGGTTGTTTGTGGAGATTCTTCACCATATTTTCTCTCCCCACCCTTTGTAGGTGAGCCAGCCCAGCGACCATGTGAAAGAACAGCAGCAGCCTCCAGGTGATGCGTTGCCAAGAGGAGGATGTGGTGACCAAGATCTGCTCCGTACCCTGAGCCGTCACTTCACAGCTTTCCCCAGGCATGAGCTGAAACCTCGGCACGGCGCTGCTTTTTTGCTTGGTCTTTTGCAGCCAGCAGAAGCTTGACACGGTCTGGCAACGTGACTTTGCAGTCCTGGGCTGATCCCACAGCGTGGGCAGGAGGCAAGGGGAGAATTCTGACCCTCTGCCCCACTCTGTTGAGATCCCGCCTGGAGTTCTGTATCCAGCTCTGGGGCACCAACACAGGAAGGATGTTGGGCTGCTGGAGCAAGTCCAGGAGAGGCCACGGAGATGCTCTGAAGGCTGGAGCCTCTCTGCTCTGGAGCCAGGCTGGGAGAGCTGGGGGTGTTCACCTGGAGAAGAGAAGGCTCCAGAGAGACCTCAGAGCCCCTTCCAGGGCCTAAAGGAGCTCCAAGAGAGCTGGAAAAGGACTTTGGACAAGGGATAGAGGGACAGGACAAGGGTAGGGCCAGAGGGCAGGGTCAGATGGGATATTGGGAAGGAATTCCTGGCTGTGATGGTGGGGAGGCCCTGGCACAGGTTACCCAGAGCAGCTGTGGCTGCCCCTGGATTCCTGGAAGTGCCCAAGGCCAGGTTGGATGGGGCTTGGAGCACCCTGGGCTAGTGGAAGGTGTCCCTGCCCATGGCAGGGAGTGGAACTGGATGGTCTCTTAGGTCCCTTCTGACCCAAACCATTCCATGAAGGGTTGCAGTCTCTTCCCACTCGTGCAGTGCTGTCCTGTCCTGCAGGAGCTGTGTCCTAGGAATGCAACAGTGACAGCACTGGGTCAAACCAAAGGCTTGGCTGGCCAGTGTCTGTCAGTGACCAGTCCTAGGGATGGGCTGTGGGAAAGAACTGCAATAATTACACATGGAATTAACAACAGAGCAAATATTCTGGAGCTCTGTCCTGCAATGGATCTCAACACTTTCTCCGGAGAAGCATCCTTGTCCTTTTCCACTGAGGCTGCAAAACATGTTGGTATCAACTTTTTCATCTGGAGTCTCTAACAACCAAATTCCTTCCACAAAAGTGGGGTGCTTGGTCCAGGTGCTGCAGCAGCTGGACTTGCCTTTTCTTGTAAGGTCTGTCTTGGCTTCCCCCTCAGAGAGGGAATTCACCAGTTATCCATAGGAAAGAAGTAATAGCTGGGGAAAGTGGAGATTTTCAAAACCAAACAATGCCTTTAAAAAAAAGAAAAAGAAAAAAAAGGAAAAGAGGAAAAGAAAATAAAAGCAAGGGAACAGAAAGAAATGGCTCTAAAACATGTGATGCTAAGGAGAGGTCAGGAAAACAGAGCCAGCAGGGGTAACAAGTCAGATAAGATCATACCATCAGTGAAAGCACTTGCAAAAGGAAATGGATAGTGTTCTAAACCTCAATTAATTTAATCTAGTGCTTCACTGAAAACAAATTATGATCTCAGATAAAACAAAACTCTGGCGAAACAAAGAACAAAGCTATTGCAGCCATGATTTACAGTTCAAAGATATTCTGTTTGTTTCCTCTTCATCAGAGATCTTGGTTTCCCCTTGAGAGCATATGAATAATTAAAGGTGGTCTCTTATGATGTGTTTGCTGCTGCTCAGCATTGCCAACCCAAGGCCTGATAGGGGAACAATGATGAGTTATGAGACCTGCTGGTTGCATTTGCCTTCTGTAAATAAACCACAAGGCTCGGTGGCTTCCCTGCAGTCACAGCAATCACACTGCTTTGTTTAAGTCAGGAATCTGAATAACAGGCACATGCAGACTTGCGTGGTTTGTAAAATCGAGGTGATTTGGAGGAGCAAGTGAGGAGAGGCAAGCTGTCAAAGCAGCTGTTGAGTTCTGCAGACACACCTGCAAGGTTGCGGAGGAGAAAATCCCCCCCTACCAGAAAGGTCTAGCCAAGCTCTGTGGGCAAAACTGCACAAGGGCAATAAGGCAGAGCTGTCCTGCCCCAAAACAGAGTGTAACTCATCACTTACACACAAGGCCAAACCTAAATGAAGCACAGAGACCAAACAAGCCCAGCTCCCTCCTCCACACCCCCCAGGCCCGAGCATGGGCTTTGCAACCATGCAACCAACACTTCTCATCTTCTGTGAGCAGTGGGAAGGGAGGGAGCAGGCCTGAGAACAGCTCTTCAAGCATTCAGGATGGAATGGGTTGGATTTCCGAGGTGCCAAGCTCTCCTTTCTAACTCTAAAAGACAAATCATTACCTTAGACTTCATTCCTGCCTTGTGGCCTTTGGTGAAGGGAGATGAGTCTGGCTGAGATCAGGTAAACCTGGCACTGTGGGCAGAAGGCACAGTCGAGACATGTTTACAATTTTGATATTCCTTTGACCTAAAAACTATAAAGCCAGGAGGCTCTTGCTCAAAAAAACTCTCCTGGAGATGACCTCGTCTGTGTGCCCTGAGGAAGGAAAGCTGTGTACCAAGATAAACTCTTTTTTGATATGGGAGAACAGAGGGAACAGGAGAAATCTCCAAGTGTAGGTCATCCTCCAGCACAAATCATTCTGTCCTTGTGAGCAGTTTAACCCTGAGAATGAAGGAAAGTGAGGAGATTGCCTCTTTAGCTGTTCATGGGGACGAAATACAGCATCCGAGGAGGCAAACTGGGTTGCAGACGAGCTCTGGCTGGTGCTAGAAGCTGGCAGGGACTCCCTGTCAGCCTGGCTGCACGCAGGGATTGCAGTGAGCACACAGCGGAGACGATCCAGCAGCAGAATCCCCAGGGACCGGGGAAGGAAAGTGTCTTCATTGTACCACTCCTAAGACACGCTGGGCACCTCACGAAACATGTGGTCAACATCCCGGATGGAGCAGATCCCAGGCTCTGGTGGGGTCCAGCTGAGAAGCACGTGGGCTGCTGCTGACAGGACAGGACAGCGTTGCTGGAGGCCAGAGGAGGACAATGGCGGGACACTGAGCATCTCAGGGGCTGCCAGGCCGCAGGGGGAGGCCCTGCCTCCAGGTTATTGCTTTGCAGCGCGCCTGCTGTACGAGGGTTTGGGCCCTGCTCCTGGAATGGGGTCCCCAAGGAGCCGCCACAATTGAAGGGAGAATAATGAAAGCTCTGCTCCTAATGCAAGTCACCCACTCTCCCAACGAGGCTCTGTTCCAGGACCTCTGGTTTAACCCAAATTGACACCAACTTGGCGAAAGCCCCCAGCTGCACATTCCTTCCATACAGCTTTACAAGCTACAAATGCAAAACCACAAACCAAACTGGGAAGGGAAAAAAAAAGGGAGTCTGAACCATGCAGGGTCCCCCCATCTTCCCTCCTGCCCTGATCACCACACCCCTGCTGCCTGCCCCTTTTCCTCAGTAGCTTCTTACCTTTTAAAAGGTCACCCAGGAGCATCAGTTTAGCTCCTTGCTGAGTGCCATATGTCCTGTCTCTGCACCAAGAGCAGAAATCAGCTTCCAAATTCCAGATCATTCCTTGTCAGGTTAGACCATCTTCCTAGGAACAGGCTCATGGTGAGGAACAGGGGCCTTTAGCCCCCTGGCAGGAGTCACAACTACTTGAAAAAAACCCCTAAACTACTAATAAATCCCAGCAACAAATGCCAAATACTTACTGGACGAGGGAAATACTTGCCAGTTGGTCAGGACTGCTGAAACTTCATCTGTGGAACTATGGGTTCATGGAAAACCTCCTCACTGAAGGCTCTGTCTGTCAGTAAAGCATCTCACCCAGTTTTTTGAGCAGAAAGAACAGGCATGAACTGCCTTCCCAGGTCAAGCCAAGCTCTAAAGCACCGTCCAGATGGTGGTTCACACCCTGGAGATTCCTAAACTGATGATGTGACAACAAATGCCAGGTCCCCCACACCTGTGGGATGTGTGCCCACCTCTGCTCCAATCAACAGATGCTGCCACCAGCCTTTGCCAGTGGGAGCTGGACCAGTAGAGGTGGCACCTGGGGACATGGTTTAGTGGTGGACTTGGCAGTGTCAGGTTAATGGCTGGACTGGACGATCTTAAAGGTCATTTCCAACCTATTCCATGGGCACTTTCCAAGAGCAGTGCCACATGTGCATTTTTGCTCCAGGAGGAAGCTCTCGTGTCACCTGATCGAACCACACATTGGAAATGGGATTTGGATTTCACACAGTTCCCTCTGCACTGCCCTGAGGGAGCAATAAATTTGATCAACCCTCTTCTCTCCCACTTCCCTGCCCAGGCCTGATCTCCATGGGAAGACCTCTGTTTCCAACAGCTCTGCTCCTTGCTGGGAGCTGGCTGGAGAGCTGCCCACGCTTACTGGTGTCTCTGAGCTCTGTGTCACACAACCAGGGCTGTCACAACGAAGTGAGCCATGCAAAGGTGCACATCTGTGGTTCCTGGAGAGATCTGAGTCACTCCATCACATCCCCACCCGACATGCGCTGTGCCGACTCCAAATTTAGCCCCCGGGACGAAGGCGATTCCTCCTCTCCCTTTTTACGTGAAAGTCCTAAGAGCAGCCAAGAAACCACAGGGAAGAGGGAGTCAGCCCTGGTGTCAAGGGCAGGGAGCAGGTTGTTTTTCTTTGCTTTTATTTTCCTTCTTCTCATTTTGCTTCCCACGTGGAGCTTTTTAATTTAGTTTTTCTTTTTATTCTGATGTCTTCTTCTGCCAACTTTATTTGGATACTGCCCCATCATACACCAAACTCTGTAAGTGTCTGAGGGTGCTCTGGTGTATTCAGCAGTAGCTAACAGAGAGCATAAATTTATACTGTGGGAGAACTGGGCTAACCCTTGCTCAGGAACATGCTTTGGTTTATTAATACCAGGGAATTCACAATGAAATGTAGAGTGCACCTACTGGGTCTTCTCATGCTACTTTTGGAAGGATTAAAGCCCCCTAGGACAGCAGCTGCTCTCTGAAGATGTGTTTGCATGCCAGCACCGCTAATGCATAGAATAAACTGGATTTTTCCAATTGCTAATGATTTTAATCTTTTCCTTCTGTTTCTGAAGGGGCCAAACAGAGCTGGCTCATGGTGTTTCCTTCCCTTTTCCAGTGCATTTTATGTAATGTTGATCACACACACACACACACACTTGGAATTCACCTTCTGCCTGAGGATGGCCATGGGGTTGCTGCTCTTCCATGGATGTTCTTTGCACAGCTGTGTCCCATTGCCACGCTGCAGGAAAGATGTCCTCAGGACCTTGCTCTACAGCTTTCCTGCATGCATCACACCATCCTTTGGCATTTGTTTCCTTCACCAGCTTTTGCCTGGAAGCCACTCCTGGAATTCGTCAGCTGTAGCGTGGGACAAGCCTTGCTCTCCAAGTCAGCTGCTCCACAAAGGCGAAGCCATGGATCTGCTTGTTCTTTGGTGGATCCAACCCTGCAAACCACAGTGCAGCCATGCACTGGACGGCCTTCCGTGTATTTATTTCATCTTTAAGCTACCTGTTTTCAGCAGCTGGGTTTCAAGTCCTCCTATGATAGGAATTGCTTTCATTACAAGCACCTCCTGCCAGGCTGACTGGATGTCTCTAACTGATCTGGACAGTCCTGGAACAAGGACCTTTCTACTTTCCAAGGCATGTTATTTCATCCTGATTTTTGCAAGTAGGACACAAGACTTTCTCTGTCTTCACCACACAAGTGACAGACGTGGTCACCTTCACACCATGGCAGTGAAGGTGCAGAAGGCAGGAATCCTGTACAGGTTCCCTGCAGGATGGATCCAGCTCAACCAGTCCCCCAGGGCAATGAGGGCACAGGCAGATCCTTCTGATTGAAGAGCACCACTTTCCCCACCTCAAATCCTGGGTACACAATTATGGAGCATGGTCCGGGATGGATTCATGGGAATAACGGAACAAAAGATGTGCAGGACCCTTCCTCTGTTATCTTCACTCACTGCAGCAGGCAGACACCAATAGCTCTCCAGACCTTTGATAAGACAAGGGCAAATGGCTTTAAACTGAAGGATTGGATTGGTTTAGATTGGATATTGGGAAGAAATTCTCCCCTGTGAGGGTGGTGAGGCCCTGGCACAGGTTGCCAACGGACGCTGTGCCTGCCCCATCCCTGGAAGTGTCCAAAGCCAGGTTGCATGGGGCTTGGAGCACCCTGGCATCGTGGAAGGTGTCCCTACCCACAGCAGAGAGGCTGGAAATAGATGGTTTTTAATGTCCAGACCAAACCACTTCATGATTCTATGATCCTGGACACATCTGGGCCTGGCTGCAGCCCCAGCAACACGTGTACACTGAGTTCACATGTGCTCAACAGCAGTGGCTC
This sequence comes from Callaeas wilsoni, assembly GCA_013398955.1. Lineage (NCBI taxonomy): Eukaryota > Metazoa > Chordata > Aves > Passeriformes > Callaeidae > Callaeas > Callaeas wilsoni. Next base: position 64,876 of record VWPU01014795.1, on the reverse strand, counting down.
AAATCAAAAGGCTACAGATCAACCCACCCTTTTTCCTCCTCTTTCCTGCTCCCACCCCCACCCCAGGTCAGTACACAGAGCACAAATCTTCCTTTTTTTTTTTCTTTTTTTTTTTTCCTTCGAACTGAAACATTCTGAATCTTATTTATTTTGAAAACAATTTATAAGGGCGATAATAACATCCTTTGGCTCCTTGCCCCTGTAGCCCCGGGCTCTATACATGCCTCATTATGGGAACAGCACACACCCTGCCATGTACAGGCAACTCACTGTACGCTCATTAAAATTCTGTAGGTATTGGCTGATATAAACAAAGAGGAAAGTGCACAGTACTAGAAAGCCGAGCGCAGAAAACGACTGCAGGATAGGTCGTGTGGTTCAGCGACACGGCTCGGAATCCTGGAAATCTGAAAAACCTTCTGTGGTTCCGGCATCCCACGCAACCACGCGCCGTTCCTGGACGAGCAGCGCGGCTACGCCAGGAGGCAGTCGTTTGACACGGATCCACGCTAGGGCCGACGCGACAAGGGAAAAATAGAAAATCGTGTTTGCCTTTTTGTAGGGGGAGATAAATAACGCAAAAATCAAAGTGGCTGTGACAGAAAACTTTGGAGAAAAATCCGAGGCTTGGAAAGCTCAGGCTCTTGTTGGAAGAGTAACGCACCTCAAAATGGCGAAGAAGAGGAAGAAAAATGTGCAGAATGTCCTTGCATTGTGTAAAGAGTAATTGCACTGGAAAGGAGTTATAAAGTAAGTAAACATGACTTCCAGTTTGATCCATATTAAGATTTATTGACCCTGAAAGTCAATATTCTCTGCACCAGGGCCAAGGTTAACATTGAGTTTGAGGCCAGTGGGAAAGTTGTAATGAAGTGCTGGTTAAGAGGCCCTTACAGAACTATCTGGTTTTGCAGGAGGGTTGGAAGTCTTTCCACATGACCAACCCCATCTTCCTCTACATTTCAAAGGCATCCAAATCTGCCAGTTTTTCTGTGAAATCCCAGCCACATTAACACTGTGCCAAACTGATAAACCCTTGGGAGAGCTTTTCCAGCAGAAGTCTGAACCACTTCTATGCTACAGCCACCCTGGGGCTTTGATCATGGTCAGGACCTGCTCGTCCCAATCCAGTGTAAACACAGATGGAAGGAAAAGTTGACCTCAGCTGATGACAAGCTAAGAACACATTTGATGATGCTGTAGGAAAAAGTAATATTCGTGAATTTCTGTCCTTTGACAATTCCTGCTTTAGGGAAGAGCAAGTATACACCATCACAGCAGAGATTTGTGAGGTCGTGCAAGTAGAAAGTATTCTTTTGGAATCAATAAAGATGTGACAGCTCTCTTACAAGGAAAGAACTCATCCTGCACTCTCACACCCTGGCCTCGCCAATGCAATTTTACAGTTTTCTTAGATATTCACTGTGAGATGTTAGATGGACAGAGAGCAGACAGTCACAGTATATTAAAAATAAAGCTGTTGCCCAAAGTCTGCTCTGAGACATAACTTTATACTTCCAGAATATCTGTGCCTGCAAAAACCTGGATTTCCAAGGCTGGTTTGGGTGCATGCCTAAAACCTTACTGCACCTGCAGAAAGATTTGTGTCCCAGACATGAACTGTTTTCCTCAGTTTCACCAATTAGGCCAATAAATGATACCACTTCTCCCAGTGAACATTTGCTTCCCTAAAACTGCTCTGCCAAACCCTCCTTAGCAAGAGGTGGGGGACAGGGCTGGAGAGAAGACCATGGTTGTTATGAACCTGGTGACAGCACAGTCCAGCAGAGCTCACCATGAATTGTACGAATATTTTTGGAGACTGTACAAGACCACAGCCATGATAGGGAACATGAATTTCTTTGGAGCACAGAGGGAAAGCAGCACAGCACTCATTTCAGTCCAGTTCCAGCGGAGCAACTTACTTTTGAAAGTACTTTGAGTAAAATTGCAATGATTTCCCCAGGATTTTGCTGGGTTTGTACATTTTAATGTCCTTCTCCAGCTGCTCGCTTTCTCCTTGTGTTCATTAAGACATTTGGTTTTGTTACAAGGTCTGGGCAAAAGAAAAATAGCTGTATGTATATTTAAACAGACTATTAAAATAAAGAGCACCATGTACTGGCACAGAAGAATTCATGGTGTTATTCATATGTTTCTGGGCTCAGTGAGGCTGTTGTTGTGCACAGCAAACAGCACCTCACCAGTGTTCTCATCACAGCCTTCTTCGTCTGTGCTTCATGTTTCCTTCTCCAAAAAGCGCCAGATTTGGGTCAGAACCTGCAAAACAAAACTGTCTTCTCTAGGAGGGGGGATCTTGAGGAAATGGGTTCCTGGTGACCACTTTTGGTTCTCCATCCTCTTAAACACCTCCCACTGACCCTCTGCAGTTATGTCTTGCTCTGTAGCAGGATCTTCTTTAATGAGCTAAAATAAGAAGCACTTCAGCAGGCTCTAAGGGATGTATCCAGGATGCTCCATTATGTGGGAATGACGCATAAAACTGGAGAGAAACATGGATAGATGGGAAGTATGTCATCAAATGGGAGCCTAACCCCTTACCAGTAACACAAGGCTGCAAGCCATGCTCCCAGACCACGGGGCAAGCCAGGTCTCAGGACAAGGAGACTTACTGGGAAAGGAGATTCAGTGCCTGCAATCCAATGACAGCTACAAACACATCCCAAACCCGCATTACAGCCTTTCCTCAAAACACAATCAGGGAGAAGCCAGCTCCCAACCTAAACCTTTATTTAGCTGCGTTTCACAATTACTGCATAGCTTGGCATCGTGGGCATGGCCCTACATGGACTAGGAGAGTGCTCAGCAAACAGGGAGGAGAGCTGGGAATACCATTTTCCCACACTTCCTTACAGAATCAATTTTCTTCTCCCAAATGACAAACAGAAAACAGAAGAAGAAGGAAGAAGCTGTTGCCATTCACTGGGTCCAGGAGTGTATTGAAGACAACATGGTCACAGCAACTTTGGCAATACAAGATACAGCCTTTTGCATTTCTGCACAAAAACATATTTTGTCCCTAAAAAAGGCCATTAATAATTTTGTGCAGAATATGAACACATTCCCACTCAAACCTTTCATCAGCACTTGGGTATTTGAGGCAGTTCAACCTTGCAAAGAAAGTTTTGAGGTCCATAATCAGTGAACACCACCCTCTTGAGAGCAAGGAAAGGCACAGGCAGAAGCTGTGAGGTTTTCAGATGAAGCTCCAGCTTTCAGCTCAGCGAGTTTATACCTTTAAGAGGCACAAAACGAAAAAGAAACCCAATCCTTGAGATGAGTCACTCCAAAGTGTGCCCGTTTTTCTCCTCGCAGGCCTGAGCAGCCTCACACAAAGCCCCGGGGCACAGGCTCCTCATTTGGCAGGGCTCAGCGCAGCAGCGGGGCCGGGGAATACCTTTACGCTGGAGAATTTGGCTTGTAACGAGGCTTTTCAGGAACATGGCAATTGCCCACGTGAACGCATGGCTTCCTGCATTAATATGCTAAAGAGACAAGACAAGCATCTTTAGCTACAGCTGAGGACTAATTAAGACTGCTCTTTTACAAATATTGCATGGTTCATTCCATTCTTCCCCGATTAAGAACAAAAGAAGAAAGAAGTCATTTATTGTCATGAGTCACTTCAGATACAATGGAAGGAATTCCAACAGATGACTGAGACAAAACAAAAGCTGACATTATGAAAGCCATGTCTAAACACTAATTTAAACTGTCAACTTGCTAGTGAGGAAGGTTCATGACAGAGGGAGAATTAAAACTTAAAAGAGCACATAAATCATTGAAGAGATTAGCAGCGTGATGGGGCCAAAGTAGCCGCACTGGCAGCTCGCTGAGTGGTAGCAAGCTCCTCGTAATTTGGGGGTGAATGCCGTGTTTTGCCAACAGTCCTGGACTAAAATGAGTAATTCGGGCCGCGTTCCCAGAAGTGGGACTCTTGTGTGAGTCAGTGGCTTTACTCCCGTTTCCAGCAGGTGAGGATCAGACCCTTTGTGTCCCACATTAGATAAAATCTGGCCTGAGCTTTCCTCCTGCTTATCGGAAGTGCTTAATTTCAGAAAGGAGCCAAAAAATGGCTTTGGGTCACATCCGGAGCTGCTGTGAATGATCATGGCTGACTTCCACAAGTCTGGCTGCACCACTCAAGAACCTTCCCTTTCAATAGCACCACGGTATCTCCTCTCTTCTGATTTACAGGGGACGTGTCTTGAAGCAATGCCCCATAATTCTGTGCTTTCCACCGGCAGGAAACTCGCTCATCTCCACCTTAATAAAGAAACATGGCACGTGAAAATGCACTGTGTGCTGCAGGGTCTCACTTGTGAAATATTTTCCTATGCATTAGAACAATTTCTTACAAAAGAAGCAAGCACATACCTTTCAGCCCAGCTGGCTTTTCAAACAGGTACGTGGCCTCCAGCTCTCACACATCAGCTCTGCTTGTTTTGTATAAGTCTTGGAGGGGCCATGAACCACAGTTCTGCAAGCTGAAAGAATACTGTATTTAGATCATCTAAAATCTCTGTCTTTATTTGCTCGCTCCCATTGTTGCTAATATTCCCAAACCAGAGAAGCCATTATGGGTTACCAAGGTAGAACTCTTCATATTGATGGATTTAAGAAGATTTAGCACCTATCTCAACTATTTTAAAATCCAGGTGACCCTGAAACCCACACAAGCAAAAGCTCCATCTTCTCTTCAACTCAACATGCAGACTCCTTCCCTGCTTCCCTCACAGATCAGAAGGCAACTAGTGACCCCGTTCCCCCAAAATTTAGTTTAGTAAAAAGTAAGAGGCCAAGAAAGTATTTGATAAGTTGCTGAATAAGAAGAGCTGAGAAAATGCAGTTATTTACCCAACTGAGGGCATTGCTGTGGGGGTTGGTGGGCAATACTGTGTCTCCTGGACACCAGCAATGGAGAAGATCCCCATCCCACTGTACTGTACTCCCAAGGATGAGGATATTATTCTGGACAGGTCACAGGTTCCCTTTAAATATCTGAACATCACTCTAAAGTCAATGGGGAGACCGCACTGGGAAGGTCCAGGCCTTTGCATCCTGCTGGAATTAAGTCACTCTCAGCTTTGGCTCCAATTCAGGCAGAAGTTCAAAAAGTCAATTATAAAATAAATAAAAAGAGGGAAAGTAAATGAGATGCAGAGCCCTTTAACTTGGAGGGATGAAATCACCGTGGAAGCTGGGGAGGGATTTGCTGTGACTTTAGCCGTAATCAGGATCCTTTCCAGCACCCTCGCGTTTCGCTGAGCTTGGTGCAGAGAAACAGATATTTTTCTTCGCCATGGAAACCACTGCAGGTTTTCCTACATTACCATTGGCTACTTGTGTTCTGATGGTCATTGGGCCTGTTGTTCTGCACTGCAGAAAGGCCGATCAAGAGGCCTGACTTTGTTCAGTCAATAGGTGACAGAAGACGAGAGGTAAATAATGGGATGGAACTGGCCACATCCACAAAAGAAGAGGTTCAAAAGGAAGTAGGCAATAAATTTTTTAAGCTATGGAGAGCTTCTTATGAATACCAGATGAAAGGGTATTGTGGAAGCCAGGACAAGAATTGAGATCCTGGAGGAGAGCTTTAGCTGTGGGAATGGGGATATCTCACTGTGTTAGGGATGCTCTGCAGAAAGTCTGCAAGAGTTGACGGTGGATGAGAGGGCACTGAGATGAGCAGGAGAAGATGATGCACAATATAGACAAGAGTGCAGGCACGGCTACGTTATCCTTGATGTTCAACAGAGAAAGAAGCAGAGAGACATGGTGGAAAGAAAAATGTGTGTTGGTCAGTTGAGGAGTGAGATCTCTGAGCCATTCATGGCTGGGAAGTCAGCAGCAGAGAGATGCCAGCTGGATTTTTGTGAAGCCGTGGAGCTGGAAATGGAGGAGGGCCCATGTGAAAGTTAGAGTTGGACAAAGTGAAGGCAAGCTTGCCGGATTAAGAGAAGAGGCAGAAGCAGAGAGAAACACAAAAGAGGAGATTTCTTGATGAGGAACATCACTTTCTGTCCAACAGGTGCCAGTCTGGTCAAGGTAGAGGAGAATGGGAGCATGGGGCTTGCTCCAAAAATGCCCCCCTCACCCAGACATGAGGGTCATCTGCAGGTCCACCAGGTCCTGGTCTGGCTAGCAGGGGGCAGTGAGCCTCAGACACAGAGAGGGCAAAATAAACCACCCAACAAGGGATGTGCTCTGTGCACTTTGGTCACCATTCCTCAGAGCCTCCAGTGGGACAGGTGAACTCGATGTGAGTCCGCTGGCACTGGCAGAGTCACGCACCAGGCTCTTATCTCATCCTGCAACATCACTTTAACACCACTGCAGCTTTGCCAGAAACCTCAGCTTAAAATTGCTGCAGTGCAGGGGTGAATCGGGCCTTTCCTTTGCACGCTGACCTAAATAAAGCTACACCCAGGATAAAATTAGCCCCAGGACAGTTATTCTGACACTTTCACGATAGAAACTTCTGGGGGTTTGGATTTATTTTGCTTTCTTTTTTCCGTCCCTTCCTTTGTTTTAGTGATTCTCCATTAAACCCACTTCCAAAGCATGGAAAGGGAGGGAGATGTCCCTGGGCTCTTTGTGTGAGAGGATCACGAGGCAAGAGTCCATGTAGCCGTGCTGACAAACAGATCAGGCTTTGGAGATCTGAGACTGAACGTTACCTTATGTTTTAGCAGCTTCCTTGGCTCCAATGCCTCAGACTGCTTGAATTTCCCACCAGCTCGGCGCAGTTCTTTTCCACATATTTTAGGTGTTGAATTAGTCTGGAGCTCAAAGGAGCAGCATTTCCAGGCTCTTGATGAAGACCATGTCTATCAGTTGAGAGCAAGAAGAGCTGCCAAGCTTTTCCAGGGTCGTTTGCCTGCATCTGAAGTGTGGATGAGCTGCTCAGCCCTGTGGGGTTATTTAAGGACCCTGTGGTATCTGCCGTGATACGAAGACAACATAAATATCCCAATGTGTGTGTGTATTGATGGAATAGAGGTCCATAAATCCATGAGCAGTTGGCTGCATTTTTCGCTCAGCTCCCATCCGTGTTTGTAAACACTGCAGAAAGAGCCCCAAATCTGTGTCCAACACGGAGCAGTTACGGAACATGCTGTAATCCTGTAATGCGAACCAGAGCGGGCCCGCTAACCGTGCAGCTCTGGAGAGAATTCCTGACATGATCCTTTTACGTATTTTATGTTAATCACTTCCATCTCAGGAACACACACAAACAATACCCCATTAGACATTCCCTTTGGCACTCGGACAGCAGCACAAGCCGCCGCGTGTGCCAGAGCGGCGGCCGGAGCAGCCGCAGTAGGGACGGGAGGCCATCGCTGGATGCTGCTCATGGGAAGAAACCGAAGGACAATGTGCAAAGAGTAGAGCTGAGACTAACTCCTACTTTGGGTTTCTTCACTGGTTTTCCCATGGAGAAAAGTGTCCAGCTGCTTGCCTGTGAGGGCTCATGGTTATTGGAACATTGCCATGATCCTAGAGACCCTAAAGCTCTTCTTCATGGGAGATGGCAATTTGCTCAGCATGGATCGCCACATCACTGTGCCTTGAGCAGGTGCAGCACAGAAAGGACAGAGCCTGGGGTAAATTGGTACCTGCCTGGTCAGGTTTCCCTGGCCTTTATCCACTAATAGGGACACACAGAGATTTAACTCTTTAAATTAGCTTTGGACTACTTGGCAAATATTTTTCTGGTGGAAAGAAAAGGGCTGGATCCCCAAGAGCAGGGATGTGCACAGAGGGCTTTGCTGCAGACTGGGGCACAAATATCGCTTACAGAGGGGAAAGGAGACAGCTCTGAGAATTGAGGGTGCAAATCTTGCTGTTGTGGGGAGCTCATGGGGATCTCAGCACCGGGAAGCGGGCAGAGGGAAAGGGAGGAGAGGAGGCCACGTTTGCAGAAGCAGCTGCTGGAAGAGGACACATAAAACAAGTCCTCTGCCATAAGAAGGGAGATTCCTCATCTTTAATAGCATACCCACTGCATGGTGAGAGAAGACGGCTTTGCCAGCTCACCACAGGAGCAATTCCAGCAGCCATTGTGCCCCACTGCCAGCAGGCTGGGATCCACAGGGACCCTCCATCCCCAGAGCTACTCAGCATGCTCCAGCAGACAGGAATCACCAGCACCATCCCACACCAGGTTAGCAGGCAATAACCAGGAAAAGCAGAAAGGAGAAAGTCTCTTCAAATAAATACCCAGCAGTTTCATACAATTTTGAAATACTCTAAGCCCTCAGACACTGTGTTTTCCTTCTCTGCCAGATTTTTTTATTATTAAAATGAAGATTTCAAGGGCTTACACAATGCAGGCCTTTGGTTGCAGGAAAGCAAGACACACTGGCACTGGTGCCACTGAGAAGCAGCACCTGGGCTGGGATGTTTCTGCTCAGGATGTACTTTCAAAGCAATTAAAAAGCAGCTCTGACTTTGAATAGTAACGCTGAAGCAGAATTCGCTCCAACATTCACTAGCCCAAATGTCTTCGCTGAAATCACACTGTTCCCCTATTGTTATTTGACAATAAATCCTGCCCCAGGGGAAATGTGCATAAATATGAATTTAAGAGTTCCCAGATACAAAGTATCTCCACTTTTTTTACCCTCCCGGGAGATAAATAGCTTAGAAATCTTCCTACAATGATATGCTTTTCTTGATGCTTTTCACCTTAATGCTCTAAAATGATTCTGTATGAGAGGAGAGCATCCAGACACTGCAGCACGGTGAAGAAGAGCATCTTAATAAATAAGACAATTCCTTTATTTGAGTGCTGAGGGGTTAAATACCATGGTGTGCATGCAGATGTGCTGCTCTGGAGCCCAGCTGGACCATTCTGTGGGAAGGGTAATGTGAATTGTTGTGTTCACTGCTCCCTCTCTCAGTGTTCTGGAGTCCAAGAGGCAGTTTTGGGCTGCCCAAGGGCTCCCACTGCCTTCTCCATCTCAGGGATGTGCTAGGCAGAGGTGCTTTTGTTAGAAGCTTCATTTTGCAGCTGATGGGAGGGGAATGCTGAACCTCCAAACCCGGATTCCTTGTTCTTTGTGGACCCATGGGTCCCAAAGTGGTGGCAGCCTGTGATCTGCAGGTCAGGGGGATCAATGGACCAGAAAGCAACTTGAAAAACAACTGAATTAGGTCTCAGCTCTGCATCAGGGCCTGGCCCACATTAAGTGTAGAGGGATACATGGACAGCAGTTTTTTGTGGTCCAAAAAATGTTGGTGAATAGCTTCACAACCCTACACTGAGTACACATCAGCTAGATTTTGAAATCTAGCTTTTTTGTGCTTGTGAGGTGAAAGACTAGACTAGAAAGAGAAGAGAAGAGAAGAGAAGAGAAGAAGAGAAGTTGCTCAGGCATATATGATATCCACAATCAGACATATCTAGGAATGCAGGCAACATTGTTGAGTCTCCAAGAACGGCAGAGTGCAGAATTTATCTCCTTTTAGGTTTTTTTTTTCCTTTTGTAACACTTCTCCCCTAATAATACTCTCCTCTAAAGGAAACCCTAAAGGTGATTCATCCAGAGTGGGGAAAGCACATGTGCACCTTGGCAAGGCACGAGGTGTGTGGTGCAATGGATGCTGAGCACAGGCAGAGCATCCGACCTCCCCGACTGCTGGTGGAAAGACACCTCACATTTTCCATGAAGGCTGGACACAGTCCCTGGGAATAACTTGGTAAAGCCCCAGGCACCCAGAGAAACGTTTAAAGTAATCCAGTTAAAGCTCCACCTGGAAAGCGCTGGGTGGGAAAAAGACCTCAGTGACTGGGATGCCAAAAAAGCAGAGATGAGATAGCAATGGGGAGGGATCCTCCAAGAGCCAGTGCTGTGCTCAGCTGCCGAAGAGGAAAAGATCTGGGTTTCTCCACCTCATTTCTATGAGTTTGTCCATCCCAAGTTAATCTGTCCTCTGTGATAACAACCTAACAAAGAGCTTGTACCCTGCACAACAGCCACAGTTACGAATTACTGCTGACTCCCTCTATCAACATTGCTTTCATTCTAGTTTTGCCCTGGGTTTTTCCATCAATGCATTGAACTTTTGAAGGAGAACAGCTCATCTTCCATGATCTTTTCCAAGGCACTGGCGGTACCGAGGGAGAATTAACCATCTTTATGATTTTTGCTGTGAAACATTCCCTCTGCTCCCCTCCCTTTCCCATAAAAAGCCAGAAATGCCACTTAAATCACTATTGTTCCCCATGATTTAATTTCATACCACTGCTCAGCAGCTACAGCTATTTACAGCTATCCCCAGCTAAGTGATCGTGGATATTTAGGAATTTTTAATGCAGCGAGCTCATCCCCAAATTCAGCATCTCTCCTGGCAGCTGGGGTGTAGATAGGACATGTTTACTTAATGTGCTGGAAGCCCAAATATTTAGTTTGTGGTTTCAGTGACTGAACAATCTGTGCTCGAGGGCTACGTGTGAAACTCAGAGACCACGGAGGGAGAACAGGTCTGGGACTGAAGGTGGAAATGCGTTTGTCAATACCCCAGAGCCCCCCACAGCCACATCTCACCTCCCCTAACACAAGGTTGAGGAGGGCATGGATTAATACAAACAGCCTGCTGATGTCCCTTTGACAGAAAATGTGGGAAATGGAGTTTACCTTGGATTTATGAACTGGGAAGGCCGTTCCTCATCCTGATTAACGGCGAGTCACGGAGCAAAGCCGAGGCTGCTCGCGAGCCCGTGTGCTCCACGTCAGGTGTCGTGGGAGTGAGAACAGTGGGAGAGCACAGAAAGGTCTCATGACAGTCTGTTAACTAATTTTCATGTGCCAAGCGAAGACGTGTCCTGGAATTTTGCTGAAACTATATTTAGCAGTGCTGAGCGTCTCTAAAGAGAGCTTTGTAAGATGCTGGAATGGGGAGAAAAACACACACAGGTATAAAAAGCACTCCAAGAAAGCAATAACTTACACAACTTTAGAGGGATATCCGACAATACATTTACTGCCAGCTGGGGACTGAGATGAATATCCAGGAGGCTGATGAACAGCAGGCTGCCCAGCCCTGCACTCCTGCTGCAATATAAGTGCAAAAGCAGCTCATGCATGGCCTTTTCCTCCATGGATTTCCAGAGTTTTTACCCTGGGGAGCTGGCGTTTCTCTGGGGCATTCCCACACGGCAGATCTCCTCCCAGCACAGCCTCATCCTTGTGGTGAGAAACCTCAGCAGAATCCCAGACATATGATTTTTTTACATTGATCTATATCCTTTTTGGCATGTTGTGGTGATGTCACAGGGATGCAAGGAAGAAGGCAAATCCTCAAATCCTCAGCTGTGTGCAGAGGAGGGCAGGGAAAGGCACCAATGTTCTGCACGATGGGGCAGTGAGGTGACCCAAGACTGGATGGAGCTGGGGAAGGGGATGGAGGGTCAGTCCTATGAGGAGCAGCTGAGGGAGCTGTGGGGGCTCAGCCCAGAGAAAAGGAGGCTCAGGGGGGACCTTCTGACTCTCCTGACAGGAGGGTGCAGCCGGGGGGGATCAGGCTCTGCTCCCAAGGAACAAGGACAGGATGAGAAGGAACGGCCTCAGGTTGTGCCAGAGGAGGGTCAGGTTGGGCATCAGGAAGAATTTCTTCACTGAAAGGGTTGTCAGACATTTGAAAGGGCTGCCCAGGGAAGTGGTGAACTCACCATCTCTGGAAGTGTTCAAGAAATGACTGGAGGTGGCACTCAGTGGTTTAGTTGATATGGTGGTGATCAGTCAAAGGTTGGACTCGGAGATCTTGGAGGTCTTTTCTGACCTAAATGATTCTGTGATTCTGTGTCACCCCATGGTCATCCATGGCTTGGTCCTATAGCTGAGGAGCACGGGAAGGATTTCCTGCATCTTCATGTTGTGTTTCACCATCCCATGCTTGCTCATTTGGATACCAGTAAAGAAAGTGGGATTTCATCCCAAACGACCCTTCAAAATACTCTGGTTGAATCCACCATCACCAGGCAGCGTTATTATCAAATATCTGCAGGAAAACAACTGGAAATTAACCTGCTGCAATACACACACGTTTCTTTCATAGAGGAGAAAAAAAAATGGAGAAAGAGAGGAAAAGGGAAAATAAAGAATAATGCCACAGGATCTCCCCAGTAGCACGCGGGGCACAATCCAGTACTGTACAAGAGCCATGCAGCAGAGGCCCAGAGGACACACTGTCCCAGCACAAGGGCTGCCAGCATCCTGACAGAATTAGGAAGTCCTCTCTCACAGTTGCCCTGTAGACATGAAATTACACAAAGAAAGACTTCATTAGGATCCCGAACTAAATATAGTCAAGTGTGGAGAGTGGAACATTCAACTTTTGCTCTTGGCAAGCAGCACAGCTTTGCAACCTTTAGGATATTGTTTTAACTAAGCTGGAATTCTGCATGGCTGTGATTCTGACAGCTCAGCACCTACCAGGAGGAAAGAATTAGGAAAATAAAACCTTTACCTGAGAAAACCCTGGAAAATGTATGTGCCCTCATGGCAGAGTTCTTGCCCAGACAAAACTGCTGCTGTCACTGGGAATGACAGGCTGGAAAATTATTGGCGTCAATGAGAGTTTTGTATGAGCTAAGATCGTGGGGTATGAGCCAAACTGTTTGCAGCTCCAAAAGTCTTAGAAAATTGTGGGTAAAACAGAAAATAACCAATGCTGAGCCTGTGAAAAGCCATTCTCATCAGTCCAGGTCCACCAGCATCTTCAGGGCTTTAAGCCCTGTCCTATCTAACACGCTGCTCCACATCTGACAGTGCCTCGGCATCACTGCTCCATCTGCACCTCTGCTGTGGGAATGACCTCCCTGCTGAGGCCTCAGAATGCAATCCCAGCAGCTTCAGGAGCAAAAACACAGACATGTGAGGAACAGGATCACTTCTGCCAAACAGTGTGGGCATTCAAATTCTCCCCAGGGAGGTAGGACTGCCAGTGTCCAAGCTGGCATCACTTGGGATCCTGAGTCCTGCTTTGTCTTCGTGGGAAAAGATCTTGGCATCAGATGACACACAGTTTGATGAGGACATCTCTTTGTGTCAGGCAATCCCAGACCCTCCCCCCTGCAGGAACTGGATCACCAAGATCCCAGTTCTGCCATCCAGACTTAAGTGTATTTTTGGGGTGTCAGAAATGGGAGCCAGATTCTGATCCTGGCTTCCTTCCTTGTTCAAGCGTTTTACTCTTGCATAAATCCAGCGTTCCCAGAGCCAGGGACATGTTTTTAGGGCTGTCACACTGTTTCTGCCTGCTCTGCACAGGGAACAAACACCCAGGAGACAGCAGAGGATCAGCCTTCCCTGCAGGAAAACCGAAGGTACAAGGGTGATCAGTTCAAGCACACAAACTCCCAGCACCTCACCTCGTGTTAGGAGTCAGGCACATAGAGGCTTTTATGAATCCGGCCTTTGGAATAGTCCTTTTGTTTGTTCTGAATCCCTAATAATATCACCAGTCCCTAATAAAAAGTCAGAAATCCCACACTCATCTGTCATCCTAACAGCATCAATAAAGATAATTAAACTCTCCTGAATCCAGCTCATGACACTGTAGGATGGGGCAGGAAACCCCCTGAACAAAAAGGACCCATTAAGAGGTGGAGTGGGACAGAAAAGGAAAAACATCCAGCCTGAAAATGATCTCTCCTATTTCCCCACAGCTACGTCAGTGGGGTGAGGCCTTTGGTGGAAATGACTCCTCTGTGGGGACACCGTGAGATGCAAAACCTTCCCAGGGACATCCCTCCCCATGTGCTGTACATCTCTCCTGTCATGGAAAGACCTGGAATAGCTTTTTGAAGACATCTCCCATTAAGTGAGCTGCCTCCAAGGGATGGAGGGAATGACCAAGCACAGCTGAATGGGGGCAGTTCCCAACCCAGTGGGAATATCCACAGATAGGAGAGGAAAAGGTGGATGACCCTGGGAGAGTGTTTGCAGAGGGTCAGTTAAGTAAACCAGGTGGAATAAAATCAGTTTATTCTGATTAACTTCTAGCCTCAGGCATGAATCTGCGCTACCACAAACCTACGGACTCCCCTGCCAAAACCTGGAGCCTGAGCATGGCACAGAGCCTCCCTCCCCCTCTCCCAGCTCAGGCTGTGCTGCTGGACCTCAGCTCCAGGGCTGGAGGCTCCCAGGACAGAGCAGTTGGCAGCCAAGAGCAGCCAGGGCTGCAGCTTTCGAGACACGTTCCACAAACATCACTGTTTTAGGAAAAACATCAGCAAAGAGCGGTCACGTGTTTCACTCCAGGAGCTGAAGGCGTGAGAAGGGCTTTAAAAAAAAAAAAAAAAAGAAAGTCTATTCATTGAAGAAAAGCTATCCAGAAAAGAAACCAAAAAAGGAAGCGAACCCGATGCAGACCCCCCCAGAGAGCTGTGGGGCATCCTGAACAGAAGAGTGGCTTTGGAGCATCACCCTGGCCCACACAGGCACCAGTGCCCGCCTCCGGGAGGGGTGTAAGGGGCTGACGGCTCTCTTGGGACCAGGGGTTCCCAGGATGGCTTCCTGCACCTATTCCTAGCCCTGTGCTGGAGCTGTGCCCTCTGCAGCAGGCACAGGGAGCCCCGCTGAGGAGCCCCTGCCTTCCACTGGTACCGGCGCAATTATTTCCTAAAATGCCACTGGTTTTCCTGCTGCTGGAATGGAGCGTAGCTGCGGTGTGCCTGAGCCCCTTCTGTAACTCTGCCTAAAGCAGCGCCTTGTCATCCCTAGACTTCTGCATTTTTAGTTTTCTGCGTTAAAACTGACCCTCTGCAAAAGGCAGGCCCCCCAGCATGGTGGCAAGTGAGGCAGGTGTGCTGGAAAAAGACATTTTGCAGCCTGGATTCATGCTCGGAACAAATCCAGAGACATGGAAGCACTGATGTGTGGAAGCAGGGACGCCCAGCCCCGGAGAGGAGGCATCATTCACCCGCATCCCCAGCCAGCCCTGCTGCTTGGCCCAGGGTGGCACTGGCTGGGGGAGAGCAGGGAGCTCCCAGGCCACCTCCTTTCCCAGCCTTGGCTGCTCTGTGGCTCCTGGGTGGCAGCAGGATGTTCCAGTGATGCTCTGTGGGCTTCCAAGCAGGGGTTCAGAGATGCCGCGAGGCAGGAGTCCAGAGCGAGGAATGAATCATTTATTAAATTTACAATACCATTTATATATTCTAGTTCCATAAAGCAATTGAACAGTGTTCACACTTCTCCTAGGGTGATTGGTCAAAGTCTCAGACACCCACTTAGAAATGTTTTTTCCTAATCTAATGTACACAAGGTCAGAAGATACCAGATATGAATGCTATTTATAAAAACCCTATCTATTGTTTACATAGCTTACACAGCAAAGGAAAAGTTCTCCCAGAATGAATGCAAGAAGAGAAAATTTCCCTGCAAACAGCATTTCAGCATCCACAATGCTCAGCTGCAAACACAGCACCGGAAGGGACAAAGTGATGCCTGGCTGCTGCATCTTCCATCTGTGCCAGCTCTCCAGCATTTATCACCTCCTTTAAAAGCACAGATTTCCCTCTGCCCCAGACCCTTATGGCGAGCCCAGGCTGAGATCTTCACCAGGAAAGTCCTCTGGAACTGAGAAAAGAGGTAGAAGGCTCCAAAAGAAACACCAGATGTACCAAGCAGTGAAAAGGAGCCCTGCCACTGTGCAAGAAGGCACAGGCTTGTATAATATGATATATACTGTACATACTGAGAGAAAGAATATACTTCTCACTGTAAAGTGTTTTACATGCTAACCATCAGGCCTACACCAAGTCAATGGATGCTGGCACTTTACATAAATATATGATGATGCAGTGCTATATGTAATAAAAATCTGGAGCCCAAAATATGGAAGCAATTCAAGAAAACAGATCTCACATTTTTGCCTTTGTTACAGTTTGATTCTGACATGCTCTGATTAAAATTCAACATCTGCATGCATTTAAAATTAAAATATATAGGTATTCATGTTCTCTTCGTTCCACAATATTTTACTGCTGCCTTTTTCTTCTTAAATATTAAAAACATTACATTATTTTATTTCAGATGTCTCAATATATTACACATCACCCTTTCACCTCAGAGCTTTGGTTCAAATCCAGCTCTTTGCCGAGGAAATAGAAAACATCTGAAAATATTTAGTAGTCTCATCTCAGTGTCTAATCACAGTCTGCTCTGACATGACAAAACACAACAAACAAACTGGCTTGCCACAGATGAAAAATGTTTACACAAAAATACTCAGGAGTGTAAGAATGAATAAAGACATCTCCAACTGCATTAAAGCCCGTGCTGTTAAGTAATAAAAAATAGTTTGCAGATAATCTGAGCTGCACCTGCCCCTCTGGAAAGAAAAAAAAAAGGCAGGGGATTTAAAGTCCTCGCAGCCTAGCAGGTCCCAGCTGCATGTTTTTTTGTTATTCTAAAGCAGGAAGATGTGTCAGGATACAGTGCAAATATTGTCCATGGGCATCACGGTCTGGAGAGCCTAAGTACCTCGTGATTTAGGAATCTCAGAAGAAAACTTTATTGCCGTCAAATCCTCCTGGACCGAAATATATGTACTTTAAGAGGAGCGAGCATAAATAAGTCTTTGTCTTTGCAAGGGAATTCAGCCATTTGGTGGGTGGTGGGGAGAGAGCAGCTGTCCCAATGGGCTCCAAGTTGGGCACTGCAATGGGGCACAGCACAGCTGCTCTGCGGGGCAGGGACGGGTTTAGCAGGCAGGAGAAAGCACGGGAGGAAACACCCACGGGAAGGTGCAGGATCGTCCCCTTTTACTCACCTCAAATCCTGGATTCAGTTCTGGGTCCCTCACGCCCAGACATTGAGGGGCTGGAGCATGTCCAGAGAAGGGAATGGAGCTGGGGAAGGGTCTGGAGCACCAGGAGGGGCTGAGGGCGCTGGAAAGGGGCTCAGCCTGGAGAAAAGGGGGAGCAGGGGGATCTTCTGGCTCTGCACAACTCCCTGGGTGCAGCTGGGGGGTCACGCTCTGCTCCCAGGGAACAAGGACAGGACAAGGGGAAATGGCCACAAGTTACTCTTATTATTAAGGGTTGTTAGAGTGCCACATAAGTAAAAAGAGTGATCATAAAGATNAACAAGGACAGGACAAGGGGAAACTGCCACAAGTTACTCTTATTAGTAAGAGTAAAGAGTAAAAAAATCATAAAGACTGAGCAACTCTTCTTCTTTATTTCTGTCCTCCATCTACAGACAGTTCCCACCTACCCTGCCTGCAGCATTGACCTCATTCCCAGACATGATCACACACTGGCTGTTGTCAAGTTATACCCCACAGAATTTTGGGGGAAGTGGTTTCATAAACCATTTCCAAACCGAAGTTTTTCAACCTGCAGGAGCTGACAGGGACCTACATGGGAAAAAAAGATTGAAATTCCTTGCCCTGTCCATGAGTATCCTACAATACCTTCTCTTTTTTTCAGGAAGATATTGTAGTATTTCCTTCTGCAACAGCCAAATTAAATACGAATAAATTAACGTGCTAAGGTTTCACCAAATCTCCTTTAATGCAAAATAACATGTATCCCTTAATTCAATAAATTAGAAAGTATATTTTTTCAAGGGGAAAAATTATCAGTGTAGCTAAGCCTTTGCAGATCTTGGCATGTCTACAATACACAAAGGACAGGCCAAGGAGAGACATCCAACGGCCATGCTGCCTTCAGAAGCCAGGGCTCAGCTGAGGAGCCTCTCTGGGAGGAAGATTTGCTCCCCTGGGCACAGCTGGGTCGGGGCAGGTCCTGAACAACCCTGAGTCCAATCTCACCCACTCCTGCTGCAGCACGGAGCTGCTTCCCTTTGCACACACCAGCGCTGGGTTTCTCGCCTGGATAATCATTTCCTTTCCATGTGACTTAGACAATACCCAGAGCATTTTCCATTAAGGCTTTCTCCACAGCTCCCCTTGGTCTGGGGTTACATTTTATTATCTCTGCTTCATTTTCCTGCACTTTCCTTCTGCTGTTGTGTTTTCCTTTTGCCCCTTGATGAAATCTCTCTCTTTGCTCACCGTATTTAAATTCAGCAATGACACACAGGCTTGTTCACACAGCTTCACACCTCTCTGCCCCTGTTACAAACCCACCCCGAATTAATTCCCATTCCAAGATGTGAACACCGTTCCCAACAGCCATGTGTCCCTGCAAGGCAGCGTGTTAGTAAATTATTTCCCCAGGCTCTTGATTGACACTGTTGAAAAGATACTTTTCATGCGTGTCAGTCTTTGTGGGGTGAAAATGCTTTTAACATGCTCCTAGGATTTACATGGGCTTCCCTGGGCTGCTGCTGCCAAGTTCAGATGCGGTTGGAGCATGTGACATTCTTTGTCCTACTCTTATTACATTTTCCTTTTTATCCTGCCCTGCTACATATTTCATATTTTTCATATTTCTGCCCTGTGATGTAAAGAACAGCCATTTGCTAAATGTCCACTCCAGCACGAGCCTCTCGGATCCTGCTGCGACCACCGGGCTTTCTTCTTCCTTTCTTCTTTTTAAATTTTGTTTTCTTTTCATTATTTACCTCCTCTTTTAATATTTTAGGACTCAGCCCTTCGAAGAGCCGAGCAGATGCCACGTGTCTGCGGAGCCAGGGTAGGAGACCACACGTGCGCTCACGGAGAGGGACAAACCCCAAGCACCACATGTTTGCTTCTCTCCCGGCGAGCAGAGATCAGGTCTCATTTCTGGCTCTGCATGCAACAGTCCAGCCCCAGAGCCAGAGCTGGGATGTTTCCAGGATGTTTTCCCTCCTTTGCAGACACAGCCCTTGCTGCTCAAGCTCTTCCAGAGCTCCACACCACCCGAGCCATTGCCATACCAGTGACATCTCTGCAACCTCATTAAAGAAGCTGCAACAGCATAATTGAGGACTGGAAGCCTCAGAGCCAGGCATGGGCAGGGGGAGCAGAGAAGGAAAACATCATTTCACTTATAAAAGAGTGCGTTTAGAGCCAAAAATACTGGGGAAAAAATGTCATGTTTCTCAGAAAAGCTATTGCATGCCTAAATGTTGGTTTTACAAGCCCAAACTCCATTTGAAAACAGCAAACTCAGGACGAGTTTCCTAAGAGTCATGTCCAGGAATGGCATTTTATGGATTAAGTGCATCATCCAGCATTAGCTAGCTGGTTGTCCACTTTGCTTAAGAAGTTACTTCCTAAATAAAACACAATCTCTTCACTCCGGATGAGGATCTGTCTTCAAACCACAGCACTTTTGCTTCATTCCTCAGAAAGTCTCAACATCCAGCCCCTCAACATCCATGCTCAACACTTCCCCGGTGACTGCTCTGCCATGCTCTCATCCCTTTCCCTAGAGCACACCAGGAGGCTGCAAATATTAGTGCAGACAGAGATCATGGTTGAAGCCCCGGAACACTAATTATTAACACTGATTATTAAACACAATCAGCAAATTGTACACCAGGAAGGAAAAATCATAATAACAGAAGTATTAAGACACACACACTTGAATTGAAGTTGATCGTCATCATCACCTGCCAGCATCCAAAAATAATAAATAAAAAATCACCTGTTTCCTTGGCAGGCAGCAAATGGAGAGCTTTGTTAAATTTGCAGCAGTAGAGTCCACGCTCAAATTGTTCTGCTGACGGAAATCCAGCAAACTTCTCCGTCACTATTGCGGGTAGAGGACAGGCCACCGATGGGAATAGTTTCACAATTCTTTTATTGGAAGCATCTGTAGAAACCATAAAACAACAACTACAACAACAGCAACACAAAGCCATGTTTTCTCACTTCTTTCCGAGCAAGGAGGGTGCCAGAGCGATTCCCCACCCTACCCCTGCACTGCGTGGTGGTTTCCTTTGTTCATATTTCACTGCCTGGATCCAGCAGCAAGATTTATGGGCTGGTGCTGAGCTCGGGATGTGCACAGGACTGGTCTCCGGGGACATGGGCTTGGCCATGCAGAATGGGGGTGCAGAAAGGCTCCTGCAGCTCCAGGGAGGGAGAAATTGGAGGGAGGTTATTCCGGGCCAGATTCCAGCGCCTTCCACTGAGTAACAGCTCACCGAAAACCCGGCCCTGGTAGCTAATGAGACTCTTCACGGAGAAATGTTGTCACTCCGTGTCGGTGGGGTATTGCACCCAAGGACACAATGCCTGGATCCGCACTGATGTCCCCTGCGCTCCCTTCCGGTCTTGGTCACCATCCCAGCACTGAGGAGCCCGTTTATTCCAACGTCAGATGACTTCCCTGCAACAAAGTGTTCCAGGAGCTCTTGCCAGCCTGGCCAAGAGCAGCATCTCAGTGCCTCAAGCTCTGCTGGGACCTGAAGTGGGACTGAGCTGAGCGGATCCCAGTGGGGAAAGGGCTCAGAATGTTGGGAAGATGGCTGTGCAAGAGCAGGACACGAGATCCCAGGTGAACATCTTGGCTTAGACATCTTCCCAATGTGGTTTTTGGTAGGTTACGACATCAATCCTCAGCCTACCTACCCCAGCGAAGGGGGGATGTTGTATTTCCTGACTCTTCAGGCTCTTGCAAGGAAGAAAGTCTCCTATTTGAGAAGGGCTGGAGGAAGAGGACACGAAAACAAAGCAGGGAACAAGACAATGAGCCAGCAGTAGAGCCACTTAGCTCAGCAAAAGCAGTGACAATGTGAACACAAATCCTATAGGAGCAGAGCTCCAACAGAGCAGAGCTCTGGCCAATGGCAAAACCAGGTCCTGTGTGTGCAAAACGGGAGATTTATTTTTGCAGTCCTGTGCATGTGTGTGTCTTTGTGGCGCATGTGCTCACGATGAGCCAATAAAAGAAACTCAAGTGAAATACAGACTGAGAAAAATGTAACCTATGAAAGCCACACAGAATCTTTCTTTTTTTCCCCCAGACTCTTGCTCTTTTTTAGTTTCCCTAAATATACCTCGGGGCTTTTTCTCTTGGTTTAAGTGTGCTCTTTCATGGATAGTTTTCAATGTATGTTAAAGTCGCTGGCTGCTGCCAGCTCAGATTTTTGCACTGTGCGTCTCGGCTTTCTCTTCCATTAAGACAAAGTGCTGGCACTGCTCTTTGACCAAGCACATTGTTCATGGTACTGAGCAGCAATTTTCCATCTCTGACTGTCTTTGGGCTCACCCCAGGAGGAAGGGTGAGCCTGGCTTATTAAGCTCTTGTTTCTCAGAGAACAGTAACATCTGGAGCACGGGGTGGGCTGCTGGCACGCCTCAGCAGAAAGGAATTCGGCGTGGGGTGAGGTCTGCCCAGCTCCAGAGGTGTCACTGCAGTCGGGTCTGGGGACAGAGAAATAATGAAACCCCACATAAAGCAGCACATTTCAACCTGTGCTGGGCTGCTCTGAGGTTTTGTTTCTTCTGACAGGAGTCAGGAGGCCCAGGAACCATGTTGGTCTTGGGTTTTATCATCCAAAGCTGCATTTTGCTCTTCTGCTATGCAAGATTTTGAAAACTTGTGTTTCCTTTGATGTCTAACTCAATGCACTATCAAAAACCAAGGCAGGTGTAGAGGATGAACTCTGCTACTTGGTTTCAGTGTTTTAAGTTCCCTCTGAGGCACTCCTGAAAACCCGTCCCAAGCGGAGCTGTCCTCTGCAAGCCACAGTACAGAAGCCACCTCTGGCTGAAAACAAGTAACATTTGCTGTGCCCAGCAGTGTGGGCATTCTCCGTGCCTCTGCTGGGTGTCTCTTTGGTCCAGGTGAGGTGACATGTCCTGGAACAAGCTGGTCTGTTGCTTTGGGACACAGGCCTCCAAGATCTACACAGAAGATGCCCGTAGGTCGCTCCTCCACAGCTTCTCACCAATATCCTCCTTTTCCTCGTGCTCCTACACACCCCTACTCTTGACCTCTCCTTCACCTGAAATCTTTTCCCTCTCAATATTACTGGATAGTCACGTGGAAGAGAAACCTTGCTGGATGGGGCTTTCCAGTGCAGTGCTGAGGGATTTTAACTGAACCTCCCCCCAGAATGTTTATACCTTTGGTCCCCACGTGTGTTTGCAATTGTACTTGCTGGAAAGAGCCCACCACCACCATGGAGATAAAAGCCATCCAGCATGTGACTCCTAGAAGTTTATTTTGGCTGCCAAGCCAAATGTGGAGATAGTCTCTAATTAGAAGTGTTGCCTCTGCAGCAGTGCGGAGCAATAACGACAGTGGAATTTGTCTGAAGTGTGCTCTCCCCTCGCGTGGCCATGGTGAATTAAGCAAAAATGTCAAACTCAGTCTGCAAGCAGCAGACACATTGCATCACATTCCGTGTTTACACCACACGGCAGCCTGACTACAGAGCACGTTTCTTGACGAGCCTTGATGATGTTCATGCTAATTTGGGTTTAAACCCAGAAGAGCCCGGGATGTTCCCCTCTCCACCTTTTCAGACTACTGTGACGATGATTAAGAAAAGAGGGTTTCTAGTCAACGCCTGTCATCGCTTAGCTTTGGGAAGATGTGCAACACATTTCCTCCAGTGAACCCCAACAGCTGGAGTACACCCACTCAGGGTATTCCTCGTTTGCTGCAACATTTATTTATTTTGAGCTGACTTCTCCAGAGATGTTTATCCTTGCAGAAATATTTGCAAACATCAGGAAATCAATGTAAAAGCTTTCTGCCAAAATAATACCTCTGCCTGATTTTATTTTAAAGGCTTTAAACCTTCCTGTAATGTACTCAGAAACGGTACTTACCCACAGATGCCCAGGAGTTACAAAGACTACAGAGTGAATGCACAGTAGCATTTTATACCATCACAAATACGCTGCATTCCTCACAGGAAGAACAATATTTTAAGGATTTATGATGCTCTTACTGGGTCTATTACTACACATGGGCATAATCCTTATCTGAAAAGTTCTCTTTCCCACTTTTGGGTTTTTTTCGGTAGCATTTTCTCTAGCATACCCCAACATCAAAAGACTAAAAATATTCAGCAGCATCTTCCAGGAATTCTTTAGAAACCAACTTTGTCTTATATCGTGACAATGTGACTCTAAGGTAAAATGTTCTCAAGACCTACAAAACCAACAAATAGTTCCTCCATCAAATGCAGGTCTCTAGTTTGAAGCCTGGGGATGCAGATCTGCTCTCAAGAAGCGTGAAGATATTGATTTCCTCCTCTGTGCCAAACACTGTCAGTACCCCCAGCCCCTTGCCAGAGCACATTGCTACACACGAAGCAGGAAAGTAAACCAGGAGTGAAAACAAACTTGTCAACCCCTCTGGGCCCTTGGCTGGAGCTTTACCGGGTCAACAGAGGCCAAGACACAACTGTAAGATTAATTTCTCCCCACCTGCAAGAATTAGCCTGTTTATTTAAATCAGATCCAAAAAAACCCCACCAAAACACCCAAAACTTAAAAAACCTCTCAATGGTCACATATTGAAACATGCTCAAACCTTTTTAAAAACTGGGGCAAGCCTGGTGCTCACGGGTGGGCACACCCAGCTACAAACCCAGTTTATCTCAGCTTAGTAACACCTCAGGCAGTGTTGAAGCACGGTGTCTTCTCCAGGAACTGCCCCTGTGGTGGTTTGCTCCCAGTTAACTCCAGTTACAAGCTGTGCCTGAAGCACCTGACTGTGAACAATCTTTCCCAGCGAAATCTTGTGCAAGCAGAACAAACAATTTTCTTCCTAATAAAAGCAAGACCTTCAAGACTGACGGAGCCAACAAGTTAATCAAGTTTCCTACTAAACAGGAAGTTGTGGGACTGTGGCAGGAGGAGTAAATCTGTGTTTTGGCTGGAGACAGAGTGGAGAGGAATAATACAAATTAACCACTGGGGTTTGTTGTTTATTTGACAGGAAAATACCCTTCAAATGTACCAGTTTGGGCAATATCCAGCCTGATAAGACTGGCAATAAAATGAAAGCTGAGCTTCAGAACAGGGAAGGGTGAAGCCACCACAGGCATGAAGACCATTGTAATTAAACCAGTCCTGCTATTAATATTTTTTAGGACTGCTCCCACAATAGTTGTTATTACCACTAATTACAACTGCAGCAATACTTGCGCTGCAGCAGTGTTTGGCTTTTCTGCCCTGGAGCAGGATCTCAGTGCATTGCTCAAATGTGGAACAAAATTAATAGCCCCGAGCCCCAAAGGAAGGTTTCTAATACAGCACATTCTTTTGCAAGGAGCTTAAAAACGAGAATAAACTCACTGCTGGTTCCATTCTTGCCCGTATAAACCAGCTCCCACTTTCAAGGACTTGCACGTTTCCCTGTCATCTGATGGGCAATTAGTCCAGTGCATCTCACAATGGTGGCGACAGACCAAATCAAGAAGAGCAAAAAAGTACAGACAAAAATGCAATCATGTCATTACAGCAGAACATATGACCACATTTTGCTTCTAGCTACCAAGCAATACTATGGGATGTGTGTATTCATGTGAAAATAAACCCAACCAGTCATTGAGATATATACAAAATGGATGATTCATGATCATTGTGACACTGGAATTGCTTGACAAAGAGAGGGAAGAAAGCTGTTGATTACCAGGCACCTCAAGAAAGACCACAGATACAGATAAATTTAATGTTATAGACACTGTGGACGTGCAAATTTCCATCTGAAGACTAACAGACAGGCCTGTGAAAAGAAATGAAGAAAAACATGCTGGTTAGATTCAAAGTGACTGGGGAGAGTTTGCACATCCACCAATTCAAAAAGGATGGGAGTCAGGGAGTCAACACGCAGCACTCAAAGGTCCTAACGAGCAATACACCCTTTCTAGCCTTAATCCTTTGAAACTGTAAATGGCAGAGAAGACCACAAAGAAAACACATAGATCACAGCCTAGTTATGGTCCTTCAGCTCTTTGGGATTTATCTTTCTCAAAATAAGCAGCATTATTGAACCCTCAGTACACTGGGCGACTTGAAAGTATAAGTATTTGTTGGATCAAAGTATGCATTACTTCAAAAGCATAAAATGCTTAGATATTGAAGGCAATAAATCTTCCTCTGGAAAATACATGCATATATAATTTATATGATAAGCTTAATACTGGGATTTTTAGCTTGGCTTCCAACAGACATGAGATGCAGGCAATTATGTTCCCTTAAGAGCGAGTCCATCTGTCCTCTCTCAGTCCCAAAGAAAATAGCTATGGAGCCCATTAGCCAATTTCAACCAATTTTGGCAGAGGGATCGAGGTCTCGAGGGTATTAAGTTCCCATATGCTCTGTGCTCGTAGGTGGTCAGGTAGGAGCGGCAGACTCATCAGCAAGTGCCTTGAAGGAGTGGCATCAGTATGGACACCACCGCTTCTGAGACCTCAGAGAACCCAGAGAGACCTCATGAATCTTCAAATAGGGATGTGTGAAAAAATTCACATCTCACTAGGCGTCAGCAGGCCAGAGCACAAGACCTGAGGATGTCCTGCTGTTGAAAACACCCATTTTTCCTTCTCCTTCGGCCCCAACAGCAGCTATGGTGCCTTCAGAGCACCTTCACATCCCAATTCTCCACTGGTTGCAGTTGTGTCTTTCCATTTAATGGGAACCCCGTTGCATTTTTATGCCTCAGCTCTCTGCTCATAACTGGGGCTATCTCCTAACATATGGAAACAATTCATTTTCTTTGTCATCGTTTGGATCTGAAACTCGGGTACTCTGAAATGTAACTATACATGAATTTCCCTGAACTAATTACATAATATTTATCCTATTTTCTTTAAAGTAATACTCGCTAGCTAAGAAATGAAGAACTGCATTGCTTATAATAAAGTCTGCATGCTACATTGTAATCTAAACTGTACAGTTATATATGGTGAAGAACTAAAAGGTTTGAGTTATTCCCCTTGGCAAACATTTTTTTAAGGATTGCTTAAATAAGCAGTACAGAAACCAGATGTCATTTGGTAAGAGTATCTGAATGACCAAAAATTTGCTGTCTGGGTATTTTTTTTTTAACTTTATAAAAACATGAGAAATTCTTTGGATTTATATCATATTTAGCAGCTGTGAAACAGTGCAAACATCTGTTTGTACCTATAGGGAGCTGACCTACGGGGTCCTCATCTCTTAATCACCAAGCAAAAAGCCAGTCTCATATACATAGTTTATTGTTTTCTTTTCAGCTGCCTCCTGCACTTCAAAGTTTTTATACTCTCATGTTCCATTATCACGGCGAGAGGGACAGTCCATTCATTACAAGCCCAGATCTGTGCAATAACTGATCAAAAATGGCCATAAAGCACTGTGGACACAGAAGTGCCCTCAAACACAGCCATAAGCAACTCTGAGTACGTCATAAAAATTGTTGCTTCCCTTTTTCCCCCTCTATTATTCGTTGGTCTGCTGCTGTGGGTTTTTTTTTTAATATAAAGGCTGAAAGAAAACAAGATGAAAAGCAACAGAAGTCTCTTTTTATAGCCAATCCTACTGTGGGAAGAGGGGTTGACAAGACAGCTCCATGAGGTCTCATCTATCCTCTTTTTCTAGGTTTCCACAATTGTCAGTTATTGTAAGAAAAGACTGCTATCTTCTACAGCTATGGAGCATCCCAATGACTCAAAAAGAAGGAAAATAAAGTAACTTTAGTGGATATCCCCTTCCAAAGAAGTTCTACTGCTGTGCCTATGCCCAGCACACAGCCTAAGGAAGATTCCATCCTCTGACAGGAGTTCTAATATAATGCAGGGCATGGAGGGGAATAGAAATTTATTTGAGAAGTATTTTTGCCCTGTTCATTACCACAACACATTCACACCCCATCCTTTAGTGATTTAGCCAGGAGCAAAATTTTTCAGCCTCCAAGATAATCTCTCCCCTTTTCCCCCTAATGTAATATTGACCCTGGGACCTCGATTTTTATGCAGTGAGAGAAAGGTGCAAACAATGTGGAAGAAAAGATTTGTGGGCCTTGGACATGAGGGTGGAATTGGCACTCCCAGATATACTATGAGAGCTTAAGCTACACTCTGAACTAAGGCTGAAAACAAATGGGGAACACTGTACGATTCCATCCCATTACAGTACAAATAAATCATTCCTGGAAATCTAAAACAAATGGCCCAAGCTCAGCTCTATGGATGATCCAAATGCAAAAAAGCTGCTAATTCTAAAAGGCAGATGCAAGTAACCAATTAAGAATGCAGCAAAAAAAAAAAAAAAATTAAGGAGTGTAACTTGTTTAGCAGGAAGATGTTAAGGCCACAGAAGTGGGTCTTCCAATCACCTTTTTTGGTATTCCTGAGCAAACATTCTTTTTTGCTTACGTTAATATGGAATGTATTATGACAACGTTCTTATGGATATCCATGCCTTTTGTCTATCAGTACTTGCAGATACATTCAAAACAGCTGCAAATATTTTTTAAATTATGTAAAAGTCCCAAACACTTTGAAAAGAATATTAATATCCCTTTAAAACAGCAGTGTATTATATTAAATTAAGGATAGGAATTTAGAGAACAAAAAAAAAAATTGTTGTTAGCATTAACATTTTCACTGCTTTCAAATGCAGTCGTCTCAGATAAGACTTAGAATTATTTTGGTAAAATTTAAAAGCGTTATGGTGTTTGCACATTTAGATGACAAAGCACATAATCACACATATAGGTTACAAGGAAAGGTTTGTCTTCTCAAAGCTCAGCCTTTTTTTTTTAACAATTACTTGAAAAAATATAGAAATTATTCTACATATTGCCTCTCCCTAACTTTGCTTTGCTTCAGTCTGGAGATCATCATAGCTACAGTCCCATTCCCAGTGCCCATGGAGATGTTCTTTCCCTTAGTGCTGCTTCCTCAGTCTTTGTCCCTGCAGCCATGATAATAAAATAAAATAAAATAAAATAAAATAAAATAAAATAAAATACAATACAATACCTTTGAGGAGTTTTCAGGAGGGATCTGGAAAGGAGACGTATCGTTTCTTGCAATGAACTCTTCAATCATCTTCCTGGAATGGCCTTTCCACATCCATGACAAAGCTGACAGCAGGCAGGGAAGTTACGGGACATGAGCAGCTCTATCTGTCCCCTCTACCAAACTCCTGAGGAAGGAAAAACACTAATTAGTGCTTTTCCCTGGCCATGGGAGCAATGCCATGGCAACAGGGGCATGGACACCACCAAAAGATCCCCGCAGAAGAACCACAGAAGATGCAGAAGATCACTGAGTCCCCAAGCCAGGCACAACCTCTTGCAGGTCCTGGCCAAGGGGCGGAATGGGACAGGTCTGCACTCATCACACCCTTCCACACAGCGTTTTTGGGGAGCATCTGCTCTGCAAAGGCAGGGGGATTCGTGTCTTGACTCAGAATCCAGCAGAAAAGAGAAGAGAGAGCGCAAAAGCGCCCAGGGGAGCGGTAACACCTCGCTCTGAAGTGCTTGCACCAAAGCATGCACATGCAGAAGTGACTGCCTCTTGGAAATGCGTTTCCCAGCTCTTGGGTCAACCACTATTTTTAATTTTGACTTTAAGGGACACCCATTACATAACCTGGACATAGTATAGGCTGCTTGAGCAAGGGCTTTCCACCATTTCTTGCAGCTGTTTCCTTTCTCATGGACTGCAGTATCCTTTGGTCAAGCGTGTGCAGCTCCACTTTCTCCCTCCCAGGATGGACTAATGATCTAGCAAATAACAGGGAAGATGAGCAAAAGAGGGAAGAATAAAGCTGATTCAATGGCTAAATCTATTGCTGGGTACTTGTGGACTGCTGTTACTTTCTTTTTTTTTTCTTTTTTGGTAGAATTGCACAGCTAATAAATCCAGATTTCATGTCCCATAAATAATGTTATGTTCGTCAGCTCACTCAAAGAATAATCAATAGTTAGTGCATGAGACTTTCCAGTACAACAAAATAAGCTCTGCATTTACTTTTCCCAGGAGATGCCTTGGAATCCTCCACTTGATTTTGTTCTTACCTAAAATACCAGTTATGTCTCCCAAAAACCAACCAGTGACTTGGTTACATGCAAATAGATGCCTTCAAAACTTCTGGAAACAAGACCCAGACCTAAATAATTCCTGCATCTGTGGAGGCTCCCTTAATATTTGGTCCATCAGGATACAAATTCTGGTCAGAAACCACCTGCAGTTCTTGGCTGTCCCCAGCTGCTCATTCCTTGCTCAGGCTTCATCTTGTTGGAGCAGGTTTTGGATGCAACTGGCTCGGTGCTGTCGGCCCTTCCCTCTGTCAGCCCTCACTGAGTCAGCTCCTGTTATCCTTGCTAAAAACACAGCAGAATTCCAGTTTGCTCATGTTGCAAGATCAGCGTCTGAAATTAATCACTGATTAATCTGAGGTTTGAAAAATCACAGAATTGGAAGGGAACTTAAAGATCATCTCATTCCAACTCCCCTGCCATGGGGAGTTTCACTGCCCCAGGTTGCTCCAAGCCTCATCCAGCCTGGCCTTGACCACTTCCAGGGATGGGGCATCCACAGCTTCTCTGGGCAACCTCTTCCAGTGCCTTCCAGTTTTAACCCAGACAAAACTAGCAACATCAAACTATCAGATGATTCTTTTCAGCGACCAAATATCGAATCAATATCAAATCTCAGTTTTTACCTGAAACTTTTTAACTCTTCAAAAAAACTACTTTGCTCCTTCCGCTCTGCTTCTTTGGATAGAGGCAAAGCAACATATTCAATGCATTATTATTTTTGCTTTTCACCTTTACCTTCCACCTCATGGGTGGCGCTTATCAAATCTGCTTTTGCACCTGTACCTAATTTAAAGGTTATAGTTCATCCATAAACCCTGCTAACACCACCCAAGAGGCACAGCAGCAATATTAATTTAGTGGTATCTGGAACTCTGCTCTAAAACCTCAATTAAAAATTTTTAAAGAGGTTTCTAAGCAATTGTTTATAAATATAGATATATCTTATATCTATATTTATAATTTTATATCTATAATTATATATAATTATATCGATAATATATTATCTATTATGTGCTATATTTTATATATTATCTGCTATACTTTATATTTTATAATACATTATATGTAATATAATAGATATATATCTCGGCATAGAGGCAAAATTTTTGATGCCACAAACTTCTGTCCTGGGTTTCCCTTGAACCAATCCGCTTCATGTGTGTAAAAACATTATTAGGATGCTTTTAGGGTGGCATCCTCGGAAGGCCCAGTGGTCACCACCCTCACAGAAGGAGCTGAGATCTGCTGTGTCTGCTTGTGGAAACAGCTCTGCTGTCTGTGCTTGTGGTTACCTGGAAATTCCAATGGACAATTTTTGGATTATAATTCCACCACCCGCTCAGCTACCAGTCCTTGCAACCTGTCCCTGCCAAGAAAACTCCAGGAGAAATAAAATCCCCTGAAAACGTTGCTCACAATCCTCCAGCTCAGAGCTTGGCAGCTGCCTTCCAAAATTAAGTGATTAAAGTAGTGCTAATGAGACATTCATCCCCTGCACCTTTTTCCTTAAAATAAATATGCAGGCCTCTGCATTACAGGTGCATGCAAAATTGCTTAAATAGACGTCTTGGAAGCACAGGAAATAAAAACAAAGGACACTCTGGCAGAAAGTTCCCAAAATACTTGAAAATGTAACTGAATAAATAACTCTTGTTTTTGGACTGAAATCTGCAGACCTTAGCAGATGTGTCCAAGCTAAACCAAATATCCAGGGAACTGGATCTCCTTTCTGATGAGAAATAATGAAGAGCACTGCACTGGCAAGGAGACAGGCTGGAAGAACCCACTGGTCTTTTCCAGCTCCGACTTCCGTGATAGCTCGGAGTTATCCTTAGGCATTGGCTTGGTCCATCAATGAAGTTACTTATTTTGAGTCCAGGCCCCAGGGCTGCCAAACCTACATCCATATTGAACTGGAAGCATTCAAGCATTCATGGAGTGAATAGGATTATTGGATACTCACGGGCAAGCACGTGCCTCTGTCTTTGTGGGAGTGGAAGCACTGGAAAGATCATGGAATATAAGCGGGGATAAAAATCCACTCAAGAAGAGGAAAAATGCGGGGGCCATTTTTTTAAACTTTTTTTTTTTTCTAATATTACAGAAGTGCCACTATGGAGGCGTCAACTTAAATTATTAGGGAAAACACTAAGGCAAATAAAGAAATGGCGTTCCACAGACCTGCATGGAGGTGTAAAGGGGATATTTTCCGTGGGGCTTTTTTTCAGGCCCTGCTCTAACAGTACCTGCCATTGTATTTGCAGGGCAGGGTGTCAAATCTGCTTACAGGATTTTTAGCTGCTCTACTTTGCAATCCTTTCTGTGGCAGAGCCCTGCTCCTCTGAAGGTGAAGCCTACAGCAAAACATTTTCCCCAAAAACACTGGCAGCAGGAGCAGGCCTCGAATTTGTAAATATTAACTTCTTTCGAATGTCAGATTATTTACTCTCTGCTCTTCGAACCACCCAGGCCAAATGGACGGGGGCCAAGTTTGTTAACAATAGCTCTTGGCTGGGACACGCCGTAGCAAAGGTTAAATCCTGTTTGCCTTATTCCAGTGTGGAGTCCCACCGACTCCACCGCTGGCTTTGGGAGGGCAGCAGGTTTTGGCACCGGGACCTGCCCTCAGTTTTGCAGGATGCAGAGAGCCCTGAGCCACCCGCGGGCACCGTGCTGGAGCCTCCAAGCACAGCAGCAAAACCCACCACGATGAGGGGCTGAACCCCAGGCAGAGGGGTTTGTAACCACTGAGGAGAGCCTTTGCTGCCACACTGTTCAGGCACATCCATCTGAGTCTTCTCCACACGGGTGCAGTAGCCATGGTGGGGATCTCAGTGAGAAAGGAGATCACAAAATCCCAGGATGGTTTGGATTGGAAGGGACCTTAAAAACCATCTCATTCCACCCCCTGCCATGGACAGGGACACCTTCCACTGTCCCGGGCTGCTCCAATCCCCGTCCAGCCTGGCCTGGAACACTTCCAGGGATCCAGGAGCAGCCACAGCTTCTCTGGGCACCCTGTGTCAGGGCCTCACCTCCCTCAGAGTCACCAGGCCATTCCTGCTTGTCCTGTGTGTCTTCATGAGACCCCCCTGTTTGCAGAGTCAGTTCTTGCCTCCTTATTGATCAATCGTGCAACACCAAGCAGAGGAAAGCAGCTGCCATTTCACTGCAAATCTCCAAATCCACACCAAGAAACAAGCACTGGCTGGCATGATGGACACCCCAAAACACCCTCAGCACGGACGCAGGAGCTGCCTTTCCCAGAGGAAGCCCATCTCCAAGCAGCAAGGTAGGAACGGCAGTGGCTGACCCACCCCGCAGGCCCTTCCTCAGTCTGTGTATCATCCTCCTCTTCCTCCCAGCCCTCTTCCTCCCCATTGGTGCCAGCGGTGCAAAACATGCTGATCCACGAGGGCACAGGGTGTGCTTTGCCCGGCGTGACCCGCACAGATGGCTCGCAAAGGAAGCGCTCGCACAGCAGAGCCAAGTGGCCACAGGCTCATCCAGAGACATTCCTCCCCTGATTAGGGAGGCTGGGAGGGAGCCAGGGGTGGGTCAGCGATCTCCTTCCTGTGGCTGCGGCCATTCCTGCCACAGCTTGGATCACACCTCTTGGAGACACCCTCGGGTCGGGCACGGGAAGGTCACGGCAGCAAACGCGCCGGCGGGGAAGGGGGAAGAGCACGGGGATGGAGGGGAAGTTCACTGGGGTTCAGCCAAAGCTGGGTCCGGAAGAACAGAGGTCTGATAAAAAGGAGAGAGGAACTGCAATGGACATGACCACCAGGGACTCCTTGTCCCTTCTCCAGCCAGTGCGAGGTGCTGGACACATCAAGAGTGAAGAGAGCAGCTCCTAGAAACCCCCAGCTTAGAGTGGTTTGAAGAAATGAAGGTAAAGACCTGCCACCACACCTCACCTCGGTGAAAATCAAAATCTCCAGGTCGGAGCATGATAGTTGCCATCTCTTCTGGCATCCCCAGTGCAAACCGTCCTGCTGAACTTGGACAGGTTTGCTGTGCTGCACACACTGTGTGCTCTACAACACAGGAAAGACTAAACAAATCTCTCCAGGCGGCCAGGGTCAAGCCATGCCATTTTTATCCCTGAAGCCAAGGAGGAGAAGATTGCACTTCCTAGCAGGGAAAATAAAGACGCAGCAAAACGAAAAAAACAAGGGAAGCATTACTCAAATTATCTCCACAGCGAGTGGAGGGATGGGAGTCCAGAGAACAAAGAGATCAGATGACCAGATGGGACAGATCAGGCTGACCACAAAGCCTCTGTCCAACATTTTTTGACAACTGCTAGAGCCATATGTTCATGAGGATTGTGGAATAACTGGGAAGGGTGTGTGGACTCTGAGTGAGCCCGACTGCACTTGGAGCTGCGTGGCTGTAGGGTGTGAGCCAGGGAACCTTTGGTGTATGACCCAGATCCCAGCCCTGAACTCTGCGAAGAGAAAGGGGCTGGTAGATCATTTAGCTCACCTCATGATGGGCTCTGACCAGCCCTTCTCCTGTGTTTCCTGGTGTTTGGTCCATCTCTAATGAGCCATGCTCTGGGGGGAATTCTTAGGTCATTTATTTTGCATCGTGTCTGCAAGGAGAAGTAGCAGGACTATGGCTAATTAGGAAAGCAGACAGATAGCACCAAACAAAGCCAAGGACAGAGGGATCGTGTCTGGGTGCACTGAGGATGGGAGTGACCCTTTCTGCCAGCTGCCCCATGGACCTGAACATCAGCACTCCTGAAGGGCACAAGCTGCACATCCCAAATGGCCCATCCTGCCCTCTGGGCGACATCCCCATAAAAAACACACTTTCCTCATTTATTTTGTCAGCTGCTCCTTTTGATTACTTAGTGCATTCCAAGGAGTGCGAGGAAATTCGATGGATGACGTCCTGCGAAGTAAAGGTGACAGTTTTCAGGAGTGAGAAGTAATGGCAGATAGCCCTCCTAGGGATGTGCAGAGACATCCAGCCCTGCCCCTGAGGCAGTTTGTCACCCGCTAATGAGTGGGTCTACTGCACCCAGCAAATTCAGGACACAGGACCAACCAGCCACCATAGCAGGCAATAGTTTTTCCCTCTAAAATTGAAGCAAAGAGAATTTAACCACATAACATTACTTATTTTTTCACCCTGAGATGAGTGACCAAGGGGCCATTTCCCATTGTACATTGCCAAACTGCCCCTGGGCTTTGTCAGAGCCTTGGAGTCCTTCTACCACCAGAATAACACAAATAACTTCCAAGAAAATAAATAAAACAAGTGTCAAAAAGCACCAAACATGGGCAGAGGTGTGCTCCTGCAAAACACCTGCTGGACACCCTCAAGCTGCACCACAGCAGCCCCAAGACCCCTTTGCACCCCTTTCCCCACAACCCCAAAGCCCACATAATCCCACACCATTCCCTAGATGCCCACATTACGGACAATTTTCTTACACCTCCAAGGGACCAGATTGCCCCTTCACCAGCAGATCCAGTCCGTGCTCTGTGCTTTGTTGTAACTCCCCAAAACTCTTGACCAGAGAAGGAAACACTGCAGCTTATTTCTCATCCTAAGGGCCTGCAGGTGTTTTGGGATAGTGCTGCTGGGATTTATATCCCACAGGCTGCTCTTAGGCAGTGGTGGCCAAAAGCTCAGCAAATGTCCATGGAGCGAGGCCCTGGTGCTCAGCAGCCTCCCAGTGCCACAATCACCCAACTCTCCTGAAGAAGTGAGCCCGGAGGAGGCCACGAAGATGGTCAGAGAGATGGAACACCTCTCCTGTAAGGAATGGCTGAGGGAATTGAGGTTGTTCAGCCTGGACAATAGAAAGTTCCAGGGTGAACTTTTTGAGGCCTTTCAGCACCTGAAGGGGCTACAAGGGACCTGGAGAGGGACTTTGGACAAGAGCCTGGAGGGACAGGAGAAGGAGGAATGGCTTCCTGCTGACAGAAGGCAGGGATAGATGGGCTATTGGGGAGAAATTCTTAGCTATGAGGGGTATGAGGCCTTGGCACAGGTTGCCCAGAGAAGCTGTGGTTGCCCCATCCCTGGAAGTGTTCAGGGAGAGGCTGGATGGGGCTTGGAGCAATCTGGGCTACAGAAGGTGTCTCTGCCCATGGCAGGTGAAACAAGATGATCTTTAAGGTCCCTTACCTTAACCATTCTAGAATTTTACAATTCTATGAAGAAGAAAAAGGGAGAAACCCTGTGAACAGAAGCATTCATATTTTCACTCCACCACTCTGGAGCCAGGGACAGAAGAACAGCCACGAACTTCCCGGGGAGGGAGTTTCCCATCACTCTGATGGGAGCGTTTCCCTTTGCCAGGACAGCACATCTGCTCCACAGAGTGGCCACACTCCACGGGGGCTGGACCCATGTGAGGAGCCCATCCCTGCTCTCTGCCCTTCCCCATCTTCCCCTGCTCCCCAGGGGCAGCAATACTTCCTGGGCAGATGGAAGCAAGGACCAGGTTAGGAAACGCCGCGCGAGCCCGTTCCCTGCCGGATAATGTAAACAGGGCTGTCGGACACGGCGAGTGCTGCCAGGCTTTGATCAGAGCCAGCTGCACAGCCGGACTCTCCCCACGGCCATCGTCCTGCTCCCCGTCCCTGCGAGGGCCTCGTCCTTCTGCTGGGAGAGAGAAGAAGCTCTCGTGGCTTTGCATCTCACTGCGGCAATTTTGGGATGCGGAAGAAATAATTCGGGTTATTCCCCAGCAGCAGCTGGGGGAAAGTTACTCCGTGCTTTTGGACCTGAGAGAGTTCCCAAGCAGAAAATGGTGCCTTGGGTTTAGGGAATTTTGTAGGCATTTGAGCTCAAATGTAGCTCACTTACGGCTTTTGTCCACCAGCAGAGCCAAGGAGCTGGGGTAGGATCTTTCTGTTGGCTGAGATGCTCATGGCTGAGACTTTTCTCCCTAGAATTCTTCACCCAACCTGGTGGAACCACCTAGGTTAAAAAAAATAGGAATCTGAGGAGGGTAGCACTTTTTACAGGTCTGGCTCACCGCAGGGATGTGGTTCATGGTCCAGCCTGCAGATGGTTTCTCACCCAGCAAGGGTCAGCAGGGCCATCCCATCTCATCTCACATCCCACCCAGCTGCTTCTCAGCCTGTCAGGAACGGTGCTGCTCCGTCGTCCCTTGGGGTCTGCTGGCAAACACCCAGCTCCTGGGATCTGAGCACTGAGGGAGGGAAGGGGATGTAGTTACAGCTGCGAGGACATCCCCTGCCTATGTGCCAACAAGAAGTCTTACAAGTAGTCATTTTTCACATCAAGTTTTCCAGAATTCTCATATTTTCCTCCCTGCTACTTTAAGATCAGTTTTACCTCACTATTTTTTCTATTTCTTACTAAAAGTTTATGTCTTTCACCTGTTATAAGGCAACCGCAGCCTTAGGAGAGACAGAGTGAATAAACTGGCTTTTTTTGGTACAGATTTTTGTCCACAACTGAGCAATCCCTAAGTTATGGTTGGGAGAAAAGTGTCCAAGGCTGGGAAACACCAGCATTTTCTGCAGCAGCCTTTTTTGAAAGTAGTAACAGCTCAATGAAGTGGTTAGGAGTTTACAAGGGCTTGGAAAAAATTACCTCCTTTTAGTAAGTGTTAATTATATGACTAATTAAATAGAGAGGAGGTTGAAACACTCTCCTAGTCATAACCTGTGTGCTCCCTGCCCGCTCCTTGCGTGACAGAGAAAACAGGGAATGAATCCTGTTTGGCCTTCATGGCAGGAAGTGGCTACTAAACCAGCTCTAACTTCTAATTTATTTACCTGGGAAGCTGTAGGGAACTGTTTTAAACTTGACCAACATTTCTGCTACTTTAAAAAAAAAAAAACCCAAACCCACCAGCCTTTCAGTAAAAACACATTTGGAACAGCCCAAGTTTTAAGTAAGAGATATAAAAGGCCACTTTGTTTATGTTTTTCAGCAATGGTATGTTGGCTTCTTTTTTCCCTAAGTGGCGGCGAAGAAAAAAAACATTATGTTAAATCTCTTATCTCCACGCAAAGTGGTTGCAGCTATCATAAAACACACACATTGTGTCATTTCAAAACACAAATGGGCTCACGGTCAAACATTCTTCAGATTACCTCCTCTTTTCTTTTTTCCTTTATAATTTTGTGGGCATTAATAAAGTTTAGCATATTCAAGCGAGGTGCTTTGTTCCTTCAGTGAGGAATTAATCACATCCTTCTGGAGAGGCACAAAGAAACCACGGGGTCAGGACTGAGCTGCAAAGCACTCCATGATGCCCAGTGCTGTGGCACCAACCTGTCCCTGGTCCCATGGACTTTTATAGTGCCAAAAAGTGATGGGAATGGGGCTGTGATACAGAAATCTGGGGCCAGCAGCAAGATCCCTGGTCCAGAGCTCTGCTTGACTGTAGACAGCTCATTTAACCTCCCTGTGCCCAGCAGAATAAGTTAAAAGTCTCCTCCCATGGGAGATTCCCTTTCCATCCAGTGGGACTATATCTCAAACACTTCAGACCTGGAACCTGAGGACAAAACTGCTTTTTTGACAGTCACAGGATGATCTGAGCTCACCGGGCTGCCGCAGGGGAGCTGGCAGGAAGGACAGGCGCTTCCATCCACTGCTTTCTCCCTCCCCACTGCCAAAATCCAGGCTCGCACATCTGGCCAGCTCCCACCCACCTGGGCAGGTCCCGCTGTTCAGGGCAGGGCGTAAAACCCTGAGCTGACTCCAAGGAGAGAGCATCAGCCAGCCCCAACACGGGCGCAGCTCAGCCAAAAAATAGGCTCTAAATATACCAAAAACACGGGAGGTGGAAAGCAAACAGTGCCTGTTAAGGTGTGCTGTGCCTCGGAAGGGTGTGTGGGAGAGGTGGCAGCACAGCTGCAGACTGCCCTGACTTGCTGAATGTGCCACAAGTCAAGAAGAAAACTCCGCCAGTACAGCCAAAAGGATGGTTTTTGGCACAAAAAATGACGTTTTGGCAAAGCTCAGCACTTCTGATGCTGCTGGGGCTATTGGGTACCTGCTGGCCACCTGAGCAAAGGGAGGGGTGCCCCATTTTCCCAGAGCATCTACAGCCCCTCCAGGACATTTCCCTTGGAGAGGTTCTGCACCCCAGAGTCCTCCTCCATCCCAAAATCCCTCCCAGTGCTGCTGGAGACCTGTTTGACTCAGAGGTTTCCGTGATGCCTGCTGGTTTTACTTCCCACATCCTGCCCCATTTCAAGGTGACTCAGACAGTGATGTTTGAGTCATGTTTGAAGATGATGAACCCAAGGGATCATGCTGAGATGGCCCAAAATTACAGGTGGATTTTCCAGCCCTCACTCATGAGCGTTTCCACCTCCTCCCCGTTCTCTCTCCTTTTTGTTGCTTTTAAAAGGCTTGTGGCTGCAGACAACTGAGAAGAGGATGTTGTGCAGGGACAGGACAGTGGGTATTCCTGGGAGAAGTGTCAGAGGGGGAAGTGGCAGTGCCAGCAGACTGGAACTCCTCCCTCGGCAGATGCAGGTCGTTGACATTTGGCTGGGTGAAGCACCTATGAGGTGTTCAGCCTGTGAGAAGGCAAGGAAGAGCCTTCCAGCCCCATACACCAGGAGATTTTTTACTCCACGGTGACCCTTCAGCCTCCATCATTTACAAATGACATCTTAGAAGATGCTTCCAAATAAGTAACTTATAAAAGAACAAGCAGGAGCACTGACAGAAACTTGAATATGAAAGAGGTACTTAGATTTTTGAAAATGAGGAACTAGAGGAGCAGAGATGGTCGGAGTTTGGCCTGACCAGTGGTCCCTGGCCAGCAGACGTGACCAGCCACCACCAGCATGGCCAGTCAGCCATGGCACTACTAAAGTCGGTGCTGTCACAACACCCCAGTGTCACCACAGCAGAAGCAGCCTGGGGCTGTGGAGCTCTTGAGCACAGAGGACCCAAATCCACCAGAAACCAAGATTTTGCAGATGGTTTGAACCCCAGCATTGACCTGCATCCTCAGGGTTGTGCTTTGCCTTGATAGTTTGGTGAGTTTGAAGGTCTGGTACCACCACAGGGACACCTGAGGGTCAAACGGAAATGACCAGACCACACTTGGCTTGGGGAGAGGTTTCCTCCTCCTGCAGCAGTGGGAACTTACAGGAATCACAGAATCTCAGAATGAGCTGAGCTGGAAGGGACCCACAAGGATCGTTGAGTCCAGCTCCTGGCCAGCACCATCCCCGAGAGTCACACCCTGTGCCTGAGAGCGTTGTTCAAACACTCACTGAGCTCCATCAGGCTGGGGCTGTGACCATTCCCTGGGGAGCCTGTTCAGTGCCCAGGCACCCTCTGGGAGAAGAACCTTTGCCTAATGCCCAGCCCAGACCTCCCCGACACAACTCCAGGCCATTCCCTGGGTCCTGTAACAGGAGAGAAGAGATCAATGTCTGCTCCTCCTCTTCCCCCCATGAGGAAGTTGCAGACTGCAATGAGGTCTCTCCTCAGTTTTCTCTTCTCAAGGCTGGACAGCCCAAATGCCCTCAGCTGAGGTGAATCCCACAGTTCTCTGCCCACCAGCAGCCATCTGGATGCTGCCAGACCCCATCAGCAGGAGCCAGGACCAAAGGCTAGAGAGACAGTGTCCTCTCCAGGTGATGCACACACACCTGCCCTAAATCCATGCTGGTGGGATTGCAGGGCATGACACACACTGAAACCATCACTTTGCGAATCCATCCTTCCCTCCACCCTGCCAAACCCAAACTCTGAGCTGATCCCCCAGAGCCGACCACCCCAGAGAGAGCTGGGAGTGAAGGAAGTAAATGAACAGCAGATACGCAAATATTCAAAATTTAAAAGGTTAAAAGCAGCACAGACTGTGAAAACAAAGGCTTGGACTTCAAAACAACCTGAACACACCATTTCAGGGAAATTTCTGAAAGTGTTTGTTACCGCTACTGCCATGAAAGCCATGGATTTAAGGAACTCGGACGTGCTGGAAACAGGCTCAGCCGGAGCGGCCGTGAGTCACCCGCTCCGAGCGGGCACGGCCAGCAAAGCAACCCCCGGAGCACCACACAAACACTGATAACACTTGCACCAGGCAACAGCCACAGGACCTTGCAGCAGCTGAACTAATCTATTCCCGCTGTTACGCTGCGTTACTTCAGACACAAAGTGGGGAATTTTTTTTTTTTTTCTTTCCCTGCTAATTAACATTTGTTCGCGCACAAAAAGCAGAGGCCGGTGCCAAGCGGACATACCTAGATAGAGCCTAATATTAGATTTCACAAAAGCATTCATCCTGTCTAAACAAACATCCTCCATAGAGTGTTAACCTCAAAATCTTTGCCCAAACAGATGTTCCCACCGCGGGCACGGCTCGGCATCGTTTCCCGGGACGAAGCGAAGCCTCCACATCCATGACCATCCCCAATTAACCCAGGCATCGACAGGAAAACACACTGTTATTTTAGGAAGCTTTGCAGAAAGCTTCCTTTCGAATTTAAAACCGGATCTGTCATTATTTGTCTCTAGCAGAGGCTTCATTTAAGGTCTCTTCAAGTTACTCACTTTTTGTTACAGCCAGAGAGAACGTCCTGCTTTTAACAGCTGAGAAAATTCGCTGGCAAGTGATATAGGGTGTTGATTAACCAAAATATGGTTCAGGTCTGGTCTAACAGGCAGGAGGCTGAAATGGGAAAGCAAGTTTTTTAACAATTTGTTATACACAGTAGCAAGAAAAACAGGAAGTAGGTGTTTATTAGCAGTTTCCAAATATACCAGCCAAAATAAAACTCC
This sequence comes from Callaeas wilsoni, assembly GCA_013398955.1. Taxonomy (NCBI): domain Eukaryota; kingdom Metazoa; phylum Chordata; class Aves; order Passeriformes; family Callaeidae; genus Callaeas; species Callaeas wilsoni. The sequence continues at coordinate 24,189 of VWPU01014795.1, read as the reverse complement.
CCATGCAGTCTGAGGTATTCAAAATACAGCGACGACCAGAATTCCTCAGATTATAAGAGGGCAATTAATCACAAACAGTGTTCACAGACCAGTGATTTGGAAACTTCCTTTTTATTGAAGATCTGGATCAAGAGCAAACTTCAAAGCAAAACTAATTGATCTGAGATTCATTGCGTCTGGGCGATAAAGCAAAAAAATAAAATATCATTCTGACGCAGCCAGGTCCGTGGTTTACATTCATCCTGCCCTGACAGCCTGTAAAGCACATTAAAAAGCCATTTTTCACTGAGTGCTATAGCTCTGACCTATTGCAACATAAAAGCTATTCATACACGGGAGACTGTTGCTTCCTCACAATCAGTGTATCGCACCCAAAGCCAGCCGTGTTATTCCAGGCTTGTTCCTCAGGAATGTGAGCATATCTTGGAGACTGATTCATAAAAGGAAGAGAGCAGCCCACTTCTGGGCCAGGCTCACATGCTTTATTCAGAAGTGATATTTTCTGAATTTTGTTTGGCTCCAGCACCTCTTAACTCTGCTGGAGCCAGGAGAGCAACTTGAACTGAACAGCTCTGTCCTCATTTTTCTGAAAATTGCCAGAAAGTAGTGGGGTTCACCAATTTTTCTCCATCAAGGTTGTATGTACATCCCAGCCAGGAGACTGCCACTCACCAGCAGCCAGAATTCACTGAAATATTTGTGATTTAACCTATATAATTTGTCACCTAAGTCATCTGGCTTTTGTTCCTTGTCCTCCACTGGACGATTCAACAGGCCCTAGTGATACCTCCAAGAACACGCAGCCCAACTCTAAATCCATATGCCATAAGACAAAAAAAAAATATAAAATCAGTAAGCTTTCAAAGGTCTTTTCTCCACATCTGCTCTGCTGGCATGTGCCAGCATAGGTGCCATAGGTGCTCCTCAGTCCCACACGGGATTCTGTCATCTGATTTCAGAGGTGGCTGAGGCAGAGCCATGGGGCAAGGGAAGCAGCTGGATTTTTGCAGGGTTAATTTTCATATCAGACTGGTATGGCACAGATGGATACAGAGTTTAGAAGAAGGGGAGAGTTAGTTTCTTTTTTGGCTGTAATAAATTCCCAGGCTGAAAGCACTCACATTGAGCAGAGCTTTTCAATCAGAGAATGGTTTGGAAGGAATCTTAGAGACCATTCTGTTCCACCCCTGCCATGGGCAGGGACACCTTCCACTGTCCCAGGCTGCTCCAAGCCCTGTCCAACCTGGCCTTGGACACTTCCAGGGATCCAGGGGCAGCCACAGCTTCTCTGGGCACCCTGTGCCAGGGCCTCACCACCCTCACAGCCAAGAATTCCTTCTCAATATCCCATCTATCCCTGCCCTCAGGCAGAGGGAAGCCATTCCCCATGTCCTGTCCCTCCATGCCTTGTTTCAAGTCCCTCTCCAGCTCTCCTGGAGCCCCTTTAGGCCCTGGAAGGGGCTCTGAGCTCTCCCTGGACCTTTCTCTCCTCCAGGCGAATGCCCCCAGCTCTCCCAGCCTGGCTCCAGAGCAGAGGGGCTCCTTGGAGCATCTCCATGGACTCCTCTGGACTCAATCCAGCAGCTTTACGTCCTTCTGGATGTTGGGAGCCCCAGAGCTGGATACAGAACTCCAGAAACTTCCATCTATGCTTCTCCTTTGTTTTTCTGGATAGTCTTGGGAGTCAGTGGCAAATAAATATTGAGTTGATTCCCCCTTCAGCCCCAGACCCTGCTGGGGAGTTCTGCATCCCAAGGTATGTAAATGACCAATTGCTTGGAGAAGAAATTCACCTTTCAGCTGCCCCTGGGCAAGAGGTGAGCCCTGGTTCTTCCTTCCCAGGAGAGTTCTCAGGGGGTGAAGTCTGGGGAAAGCTCTTGATCCTGCTAGGAAGACAGAAGTCCCAGGCAGACCGTGGGATGGGGTGTGCTTGGATCACACACCAAACCTTTCCAAAGCCAAGACTTCCCACTTCAAACTCTGTCAAAACACAGACAATGCGGACGCATCCAATTTATTCTCAATAGGTTTTGCAGACTTTCACTTTGCTGGGCTGCTTTCCTGGAATCAAAGGCAGAAATCTCTAAGTTGCCAGATCGCCAAGACCTCTGATAAAGATTTAATCCTAAATGCAGGCTGTGATTATTTGATTTTTATTCCTTTTTCTTTTTTTGTCTATTGTCTGCTGATGTCTTCACCTGTGTCATCTGCTCTCGGCCAGGCAGCCCAGTGCTGTGAACAGGAAAGATCACCACGAACAAAACCTTTTACAAGGGATTAAATTTCATCTAAAAGCATGTAATTCTCCATAGCCAGGAGCAGTTTCTAATCTTCATATATAGGAACTTACAAGGCAAGGAATTCAAAGCAACCGGATTAAATGAAAAATGTGAATGAAAAGCTACATGCTGATACTCAGCTGACCTAGGCAAGTTACTGTACATTTTTCAAAGTTTTAAATTACCACTAATGGAAAACGTGGGGAGTAAGGCTGAAGTGTCTCTCTACATCATTTCTTTTAAAAAAAAAAGAAGTCCAAAACAATGAATGAATATTTTCAGCTTAGCCCCTGATGCTTTCCAACACAGTTGGCCTCACTTTGCTCTTACTGTATAGATCAGCAGGTATCATCGGATTAGATTAAGACCAGCTGTTGGTTTCTAGTAAAGGAATTTCCCAAAAAGGTAAAATATAATTCAAGCTTAGCAGCCTAGATACTTTGGAAGAATAAAAACCTCCGCTCGTGACTGTAAAAAGCAGAGAAAAAGACATTATAAAGCATTTAAGAGCTTTGGTTTCAATTATTTTATATTAAAGGATAGGTAAGCTTAAATTGCTCAGACTCTTTATAAAAATAAAAGGGATTGTAAATAAAATTGGAAACAGATATATAACAACGGAGTTCCCACAGGTGCATTTTCTTTACTGGGGAAATACCCGTGTGAATTTCCAGTTTCCCATCCTGTAAGGGGAGACAATGAATTCTGAAGTTACCCCGTTTGCCTTCGGACTTCGCCACAGAAGAAGAAACCTCTTGTCTCTTTAGACCCCAATGTCCCTCTGTGCGTCTCACACCAAAGCAAAGGTTTGTGCTGCCCGCCGGGGCTCAGCGCGAGATCAAAGCTCTGGGCCACTCACGACAAAACAAGAGGGTAAAGCCCAAAGAATCAAAGAGACAAAAGAAAGGTTTAAGAGATAAGGATCAGCTCCAGATATGATATTTCATCCAGATCAGATCTGGTGCAGAAGTTCAATTCAAAGTTCATAAGACGAAAATACAAAAGAGATCAGCTGCGAGGTTTTGTTGTTCTCTATCTCTCCAGGTTCGCAGCGGCATTCCCATCTTCCAGGCAACAAAGGTTTCACCTGTATTATGCAAAACCATGGAGCTTATCTCATCTCCTGCTCCTGGCTATGCATCTACTCAAATATGTATTTCAGGCATTTCTAATATCCTCACCCAGCCCTAAACCAAATGCCTCCAGCTGCATCTCACAAACAAGGTGTGAAGTCCTGAGGTAACCAGTCAAACCAGAAACTCACTCCTTTCCTCAGAGAAAGGCACCTCTCCACTCACTGAAGCTCCACCAAGACATCATGGTGAAACATCTGGAGGGTTTTTTTTAAAGATTNGAAGGTTTTTTTAAAAAAAAAAAAAAAAAGGGGGGGAAAAAAAAAGAAAAAAACCCAAAGTGCACCTGTGCACCTCTGGATTTCTCAGAGGTGCCAAACCTGGTGCGTATTATATTTACAGCTATAATTGTCTCGGCTTGCAGGGGAGTGCTTGGGAATTACTTGGTTGAAAGAGTCCATTTATGAAGAATTTAGGAATGGGAGGATGATGGCTGGGGAGGCCTGTAGGTGTTTGGAGGTAGAGGAGGTGGGAACTGAGATGTCACTGCCCTCAGGCAAGGCTTGGCAGTGCCTCCCCTGGGAATAGCTCCTCTGAATGAGGTGGAAATACCGTCACTGACTCTTGGTTGCTGCAAGCAAGATTACAGAGACTGCAGAGTGTGTGCTCCACAAAATCCTACAGCTCTTCAAAGCTTTTATAAAAATACAACCAACATCTTCCTCTCAGCGTTAGAGACCCTCAGCTTTTTTCACAGAATATCCTGAGCTGGAAGGTACCCACAGGGATCATCCAGTCCAGCTCCTGGCCCTGCACAGACACCCCAACAATCCCACCCTGGGCATCCCTGAGAGCATCATCCAAACACTCCTGGAGCTCTGGCAGCCTCGGGGCTGTTCCCACTCCCTGGGGAGCCTGGGCGGTGCCCCAGAACTTTCTGAGGGAAGAACCTTTCCCTGATCTCCAGCCTGACCCTCCCTGGCCCAGCTCCAGCCGTTCCCTCGGCCCCTGTCACTGGTCACAGTGGATGGATTCATGGATGCATCTCCTACAAGCAGGTCCCCAGGGCACCCCCAGCTGCTCCAGACCAACACAAACCTGTGCAGCCCTTTGGGGTGAGCGGGTCACAACACACCTGGCACGGGCTGGGTAATGCCCATCCACAACTCCATGCAGGAGAAGAGCCATGGCATCGCAGGGATGCTTTGCACCAGCACACAGACAGAGATGTAGAGCCTCGGGAAAGGGTTTAGCAGGACTATTTACCTTGGGGTTTTGAAACAGCTGCTGCCTAAACACAAATGTGATCATATCACTTTGTCAGTCTCAGTGGTCTGCAGACACACAGGTTATTTCAGGCAGGGCTGAGCAGAGCACCGAGTTCCCTCGCAGCAGGTGAGGTTTCTGCCTGAACCCACACCTAGCAGAGCCTGCTCTGGCATCTTCACGCCCTTCTGCTGGCTTTCCTCACCCCGCTGCTCAAACAGAGTCACCCTGCTTCACAAATATTTACTGGAATAGCTATTCCACCATGTTGTAAAAGAGAACTCTCTGGCCTTGTGAAGCACCAAATCAAAGGCAGCAGCTGGATGCAGAAGAAGACACAGGAGAATCAAGGAAAAGTTTGGCAGGAATGATGAGCACCTTTCTGTGCACCGTGTGAGGCAGCTGTCACTGCCTCCCTCTTAGGCAGAGCTGCACAAAACAATGTGGAAGGGAAGCAAAGAAAAAGGGATTTAGAAAAGTGCAAAAGAAAAAAAATAACTAGAAGACTCAATTCTTAAATCTGGCGAGTGCTGCAGGCTTGTGGTCAGGTTAGGCTGGTTAAATACGTGCTGTAAATATACAGCAAATGGGTCAGGGTTCAACACAGCATCCATTCTCTTACAGGGATGCTTTTGGTATTAAAATATCGAGGGACACCACCAGGCCTTGGTGGGGTGAATGTCCCCAGGGGCAGTGGGACTGCACCTGAGCCATCCATGCACGGCCTGGCAGTGAGGTCACCCTGATGGCACAAGGGCAAAGATTCATTTCCTGAACCAGCTGGATCCCATGGTGCGTTCCCAGGCACCAGAATGGCTTTGGATTATCCCACTGCATTTCCTGACCCAGCTGGCTCCCATGGTGCTTTCCCAGGCCCCAGTGTGACTCTGGATTATCCCACTGCATGTTCTGAGCCAGCTGGATCCCATGGTGCGTTCCCAGGCACCAGAATGGCTTTGGATTATCCCACTGCATTTCCTGACCCAGCTGGCTCCCATGGTGCTTTCCCAGGCACCAGTGTGACTCTGGATTAGCCCACTGCATTTTCTGAACCAGTTGGATCCCATGGTGCTTTCCCAGGCACCAGTGTGGCTCTGGATTATCCCACTGCCTTTTCTGAACCAGCTGGATCCCCTGGTGCTTTCCCCGGCACCAGTGTGGCTCTGGATTATACCGCTGCAGCTTCGGAACCAGCTGGAGCCCAGGGCGCGGTCCCAGGCGCCAGAGTGGCTCTGGATTATCCCACTGCATTTTCTGAACCAGCTGGATCCCATGGTGCTTTCGCAGGCACCAGTATGGCTCTGGATTATCCCACTGCATGTTCTGAGCCAGCTGGATCCCATGGTGCGTTCCCAGGCACCAGAATGGCTCTGGATTATTCCACTGCCTTTCCTGAACCAGCTGGATCCCATGGTGCCTTCCCAGGCCCCAGTGTGGCTCTGGATTATCCCGCTGGATCGTCTGAACGAGCTAGATCGTATGGTGCGTTGCCAGGCGCCAGAGTGGCTCTGGATTATCCCACTGCCTTGGGGTGAAGGAATCTGCACCCCAAGCGCCAGCGCCTCCCAAAGGAGCCAGCTCGTGCTTGTGGGGAGAGCTTGTGGAATGGAGGGAACCACCTGGCTGTTCCAAGGCTTCCTGCTTTGAAAGAGGTTTGCAAAAGGCTCACTCACAGTCCTGTGACATTTGAAGACCCCGGAGAATCAGAGGCAGCCTGGAACGTGAAGTCCGTCCCCACCACGGTTTATCCGATGCAGCGCAAGGGCGTCGCTCCAGAGATTTTATTTTGGCCGCGGGGGACAACTGGCTCCCTGTCAACACCGCAGACAAACCCACCTCCTGCGGGATGTGGGGTTTTTCATTTTGCCCCCAGAGATCACACTCACCTCCTGAAGCTTCCTCACAAGTGGTCTCCCAAGGTGCTTTCACAACCTCCGCACCACGGATACGTCAGGCAGCAAGAGCTGAGCGGAATCCCAGACTCATAAATCTCCCAGCAATTACGAGGCCTCATTCAACCTCCCCGTGAGATAAAACAACCTCTGCATAGTGCTGCCATGATGGGAATTCTTTTTTTTCCCCTTTTTTTCTTTTCTTTTTCCAACACATCGAGCTGGTGAAATGAGAAGATGGAAAGAAAGTGGGATTGTGCAGGATGATCCTTCAGCAGAGCCTGATTACGCTGCAGTGATTGGGAAACCTGCACCACTGCTGGAACCCATGGCTGAGCATTAGGTAAAAATTAAGGTTAAAAAGCACCACAATATAAAAATAAATAGATAATGTAAATAAATGCATACATATAATGTATTTATGGAAATAATTATAAATAAATAGCAATATAAATAAAGATAATAAATATAAACATACAAATAAGTTCCCAGAATAAAATACTTTGGACAAGACTATGCCAGAAGTAAAAATAATGGATTCTTTAGTGCTGCAGTTATGGGGGATACTATTATTATTATTATATTTATATGAATGTTAATGTTAATGTTAATATTTCTTGTCATTGTTGATAATGTTGTTATTATTCTTTTTTGCTGTCTGTAATTACTTCAGTTCTTACAAAGTAGAACCCATGGCAAGAAAAAGAAAAATTAAAAAAAAGAAGATTAAAAAAACCCTCATGTTTAAGTTTGCTTTTTTATTAAGCAGTCTTGAAGCTTTGATCTGAAGAAAATGCCAAAAGGAGGAACTGATCTGTCTGTTCTTACCTGGAGTCTTGTCACAGCAGTTTCACACTTGCTGAGTTCTTAAAAAGGCTCAAACAATCAGGTGGAGTTGAATAAAATTCAGAATTTCGGTCTGTTGGACATCTCTAATTTCCTGTTACCTGTTTAGCTTAATAGAAAAAAAAAGAAATGAAAATATCACACAGAATGTAAAATGAAAAGGTTGGGGAAATTTCTATATCAGAATCAACATTTAAATGAAACGAAAATGAAACTAAATTAATAAAATTAAATGAAAAAATAATAAAGTTAAGTTAAAATAAAGTTCAGAATGTTCATTTCAGAAAAAGCAGTTCTTAAACTTTGCACTGAAACAAATCCAGCTTCCTGGAATTTCAGGAGATGAAGAAATGAGGATTTTATCTTTGACCAAACCCTATCTTTTACTGGAAAAAAATTACAGTTACCGAAATGGTAAGTGATTCTGTTAAACTGTGATTTTTGGGCCCCAGATGAGCAAAGGTGAAACAATATCCTTGTCCACAGCCCCGTGGCGCTCTCAGCAATTACAGGAAGCTAGAACAGCATTTGGAGTTACATACTTTTAGATCCTAAAGGATTTCATCCTTCCCAGTCCCAGGACACTGAACCAGCCCATTTATTCCTTACTTCCTCAGACAAACAACACTCATGGGATGGCTTGGGTAGGAAGGGACCTTTAAAGGCCACCTTGTTCCACCCCCTGCCATGGGCTGGGACACCTTTGGCTGGGCCAGGGTGCTCCAAGCCCCATCCAGCCTGGCCTTGGACATTTCCAGGGATCCAGGGGCAGCCACAGCTTCTCTGGGCCATCTGTGCCAGTGTCTCACTGCCCTCATCCTAAATAATTTCTTCCTTATGTTTAGTCCGAATCTGTCTATTTTCTAGTTTAAAACCGTTACCCCTTGTCCTACCAAGCATCACCAGTTGTGATCCACCAGGGAGAGACAGAGGAACCCAGTTACTGCTGAGAAAGGGAAGAATTCCCAGATACTGTGAGCCCAGCCCTGCTGGCATCACTGGGTGATAGCCAAGCAGGAGCAGCTCCGTGCAGGCTCTTCAAAGACTTCCTGCAAGTCCTTCTTGACTTGCCACAGATTCCCACTGCTGGTTGTCCAATAGCTGGAAAAAGTGGGAAAGAGCTGATTTACTGGACTTTGTTTCCCATGCTAAGCTCTGTAGGAATGAAGTCATGGGCACCCTGCTCGGGGCACTCAGACTTTCCTGTACCCCCATCAGCAATGGAAAGTTGTTTGGGTTCAATGGGCAAACAGCTTCCTCTGGAAAGCTCTTCCCTCTCCAAACACATGACTGCGCTACTGGACACCGTTCAATTCAGCAAAGTCATCAAGTTAAGTCATCTGAGCATATTTTTGCCGCGAGAGGAGGCTGTGTGGTGGGCTGGTTTGGGAGAACAGTCGGATGCAAACCTCCCCGAGGGGAACAGATGCGGATGACACGCTGGAATCCGGCTGGTTTTCGTACAGCACCGTCCACTCCAGCTCCCCAGCTTTACTATGGCCGTTCCACACCGGCCAAACGCAGACCGAGGGTGGTACAAAGCCATTTCTGCACCTGCCTTGTGCCACAGATCATCCCAGAGCCGGCTGCAGGGGCCTCTCTGCTACCTGGCTCGGAGCAGAGCAGCTCTGGGGCTGCTCTGTGCTGTTATTGTTGTTGGTCCTGCTCAGCACAGCTGAGGCATCTTCCTTCCAGATGTTTGCAGGGTGTGTTTGTGCTCACTTCGCTGATGCATGAGAACAGTCACAAGACAAGATGCTCAGCACCAGCCAGCGTGCCTCAGCCTAAATAGCAGCCTTTATTTCCACCTCACCTGTCCTCCAAACACGACGGGTTTTGCGATTCCCTATGTGTGTAATACAGCAGCGAGCGCTGAATAAATTAACAGGAAATCCTTAGGTCTGCTGGTGTTGCTCAAGAAAGGCACAAAAGCAGAAATTCCACTTATCTGAGCATCCCTCCCAAATCTGCTTCCCACACAACCTTTTGGGACATCACGTTTGCATCAGTTTCCTCAATTACTGGTTCTATCACTGGTGCGATTCTTCAAGTGGCCTCCCAAGGGTACCCCAGAGATGAGCTGGGGGTGGGAGGAAAGGGGGTGTAGGAACTTAGCTCTTGTTTTCCTGAGTGCGCCTGAGGCCACAAGCCATGAGCTTTCAGCTTGTGATTTAACCAGGTTTCCTGGAAAGGCAATTCCTTGCATTTCCATCCTACACCTTCCTCCTGGCTGAGCTCACACCGGTCACGCCAACCCACAGCATGGCCAACCTGTGTGTGGGGGACTGAGCTGGAGCTTGTGACAGTGCTGGAGGGACCTGAGACAGGCAGGGACAGAGCCTGGGGGGGCCGAGGCCGAGCAGGGACCTGGTGCATGGAAAAGGATCTTCACTCCTGCACAGGGACCGAGAGATCCGAAATTCTCGAATGCGCCGTGCAGCCGAAGGAAATCAGAGCATGGGATTGAAAGACCACTTGGAAAACATTAACAGCTCATTACTGATGGTCTGTTTAAAAAACCCCATTAATGTATATACACATGTCCCTGGACAGCACGTTTACCCCCAGCTAATGGCACTGAGTGGAAGCTGGAATGATCTGTGCATAACGACTGAGCAAACTCCCAGCCCTCCCTCATTTGCACTTTTCCCGCACGGGCTCCTCCTGACCTGTTCAAATCCCATCCCAATTACAGCCTCCCACTTACCCTTCAATGTAAATAAATCCTGTGTGGTGGGGATGGCTGCTACCAGCACAGATAAAAACGGTGGAGGGAAAGCACAACCTGCAGCCGGCTCTGGAAAAGGGCAAGAAAACAAAGCACAGGAGAGAGGGACGGTGGGGCTGAGCCATGGGGTGGGAGGTGACACCCTCGGGCTTCTCGGAGCTTGGGCACAGCTCAGTCCTCTGGGGAGAACTCAGAATCATTCAGGTTGCAAAAGACCCCTAAGATCCTCGAGTCCAACCATTCCCCCAGCACTGCCACGGCCACCACTAAAGTGTGTCCCCAGGTGCCACATCCACACAGCTTTTAAATCCCTCCAGGAAAGGGGGCTCCTGGGCAGCTGTGCCAGGGCTGGACAACCTTTCAGGAAGAAATTTTTCCTAATATCCAGTCTAAACCTCCCCTGGCACAGCTTGAGGCTGGTTCCTCTCATGCTGGCCCTTGTTCCCTGGGAGCAGAGCCCGATACCCTCTGGCTGCCCCCTCCTATCAGGGAGTTGTAGAGAGTGAGAAGGACCTCCTAAGCCTCCTTTTCTCCAATCTGAGCCCCCCCAGCTCTCTCAGTCACTCCTGGTGCTCCAGACCCTTCCCCAGCTCTGCTCCCTTCTCTGGACACGCTCCAGCCCCTCAGGGTTGTCATGAGGGGCCCAAAACTGAACCCAGATCTTGCAAGGTGGAGATCCTAAGCAGCATAAAGATACCCACGCCAAATAGATGGATAACCAACAGGTTATCCATGCATCCATGAGCCTTCACCTTGCTTGCATGCCTAGGAAACTGCTTTAGGAAACTTAGGATCTTCCCCTGGGAAAAAATGCCATCTCCTCAGATGTATTCGAGAGGGCTCTGAGAGAAAAAACCTGGATCTCTGTTTGCTTCCTGGGGCATCCTTAGGCTGCTGCTACACTAACAATATTTTCTCTGGGTTTGTGGACACTGAAGAGCACTTTTGGGCACTGGGGAAAAGTGAATGCCATAGGGATACTCCTCACAGCACAAGGTGAACGGAGGGAATGAGCCAGCTAAAGCCATCCAGGCTGTTCACTCCTAAATCTCATCTCTAAATGCATCTTTCTCAACTTGTGCCCAGTCTCATTCCTGGGCTGGGATGCTGGGACCTCACCCTGCAGTTTCCCCAGGAGCCATCACTTCCAAGCCACTGGTGCAGTAACAGGTGTGACAGGTCTTGGGTTTCAAGTTGCTGGAGATTGGGGGTATCTTTTAGATTTTTTTTCCTTATTTGTGGGCTTAATGTTGGACTCGTCTACTGATGATTAAACAATTACTCTCTGGCTTGAAATTGTTTTCAAAGGACTAAATGATGTTATAATGCTCTGGAACTGTCAACTTAATATATGAGGCTGTATTCAGCATAAATTATAGGCAGTTTCCATGCCACAAAAGCCGCACGAGTTCATGGATCCAGCCAAAATATTCAGCAGAAAGTTGTGCCAGGCCGCAGGGCCCGTTTTGCCAAGACATGCAGGTGTTCACCGTGGAGAGCAGCCCCACCACTGATCCAGGAGATTCCACATCTCCTCCCATCCAGCCGCATTCTCCTTGGGTCTCCTGAGCCAAAGCGTGGCGTGATCCCAGAAGCCGCAGGGGGGATTTTCAAAGCTGTTCCAGCCCTGAGGTGACACAGCCTTTCACCTGCAGGTGCAGGAGTTGCGGATGGAGACCTTGCCAATCGTTTTGGAGAGGTTCGGCTCCAGGCTGCAAACAGGGCTTGGAGCCTTGGGCATCCCTGGCGCTTTGTGGGACTGAGGTGACACAAGGCCACCCACTTTCTTCTTGCTCATGAGGCAAGTACTTCCCTGTCAGGAGAGCAGAGAGTTTGGAGGCTGGAATATCAAGGGACAGATTTCACACACATGGTGCTGGAGACAGGGCCCAGCTCTGTGGGACATCCTCCCCTTGGCCTCCCTCTTCTGTGCCTGCCACAGAGATGGTGAACTCCAAAGCAGGGCAGAAGCCTCAGCATTTGAAGGTGCTTCTCACCCCGAGCTCCCAGCAGATGGGAAATGGGTCCTGTCATCCACAAGCCTCAGGGAGCATGGGAATGATGGAGTCCCACCAGCTTTTCATGGCAAATTTGTCTACCAAGTGCTGGCTCCTCCAAGGTGGGGATGGAAGAAAATTCAGCGGCATTTTTGCGGCAGATTCTTGCACTGCTTGGCCTGGCTGTGCCTTTTCCAGGGAGCAAAGGGAAGAGCCCTGTGTCATCACTCAAGAATAAGGTCAGGAAATACTCAGTCCATCTCTGCTCCTGGTTTTGCTGAGTCTGAAGTGAGTTGTCCAGAAGAAGATAAACGGAGAGCAGCGGATGTGTGCAGGATGCCATGGGCTCTGTGCAAAACATCCTGTTGTCCTCTCCACTGCAAAGTGGCAGGGACGAGCACGGCTCATGAGGGTGGATGCAGGGCAAACTGTCCCATCTCTGCATCAGGGAACTCCTTCAGCATGGAAAAACTCTCTATCCTGCAACCTCATTTGGGTGGCCTTAATTGCCGGATGGGCTGAGCTCGGTACCAAGGATCCTTCGGGAAAAATTAACCGCAGCAGAGACAAACCTCCTGCTGCGGTGTCAGAGCAGGGCTGAGAGAAGGGAGAGGAGGAGCTGGCCCCCAAAGCACAGGTACAGAGCTGGCTGTCCTAGGTGTCACATTTTGCTCCACAAATGACACATTCCAACAGAAAACACCTCCAACCATCACTCACGTGGCCTCTGGATCAGGCCCACCCAAACCGATCACATCTGCCCCCAAAACCAGAAAACGCCCACTTGTGTTTCACTTGCTTTTCTGGGAGCATTAGCATGTTTCAGGCACATAAAACCTTCGCCTTCATAAGGGAAAGGGGCGAGACAGAAAGGAAATCCATGGAAAGCAACCAGCTTAGCCCCAGTTACGAACTGAACACCACCAATCCCAGAGGAGCTGACCTGGTGCAGAAGGGTTTCCCCACATGGGGCTTCAGATCAAGCAGGGATCTGGGGATGCCACGTGGCAAAATGATGGGATTTGGGAACAATGTCAGGATCATTGTCCCCTGGCTGTCCCCAGGATGCTGGGATGCTGCCACCACCCCATTCCCAGGTGCCACGTCCAGCCTGCAGCTGCAGACAGCCGTCATCGCCCCGGCTGTGGGGTCTGTCCATGGTGGTTTGGGACTTTTTTCCACAGAAGATGCTCCTAACCAAAACCAGATTTGATTCCCAAATATCCCCAATCTCCCTTAAAGCTTACAAATCTTCCACACCTGTGTTTGCTCATTGCTGCTGCTGGGCCCTGCCCTGGGAAGGATGATGTTTATCCCTCTCCTCCACAGCTATTTACAATGGGGTTTTCGGATGGAGATGGAGCACATATTTGTCTAATGGCAACAGGGTAGTGAATTTAATTCTCCTCATTAACAGTCATCAGCTTAACGGGAAGCAATAAAAGATTTTTTTCAAGAGCAGCTGCTTGTGAGATAATATTTATGGCTGGGACTGACAGCAGGATGAGTGCATTGCTGGCTCGCAAGAGGGGAAACTGAGGCACGAGGCCATTCACTGACCCACCCTGGACCACACAGATGGAGGCAGGAAGAAAATCCAGTCCTCCTCTCTCCCATCCTGAGGTCGTGCTGCCCCTAGGCCACAGAAGCCATTTTGTTCTTATAAGCCAGCTATTCATTCCACGGGAACAGGAATTTGTGGGCAGAGCCATATTTCCAGCACCCAAGGGAGTCACAGCAGGGCACCCCACGCTCTTTTTCCCTCCATAAGCCACTTCCAAATCTCTGACTGGCTGGAGACAGCAAGTGCCCCTTCCCATGTCCCCCCCACTACCCATCCATCCAGGAAAGGGCGTTTTGACCCCATTCTGATGACGAGGAATAGTTTTGTCTGAGGTTGCTTATCTTTTGACCATGGCTGGCGACATCCACTGTGAAACCTGGGACTGCAGGTGCACCCTGGGTGACTTCGGGTCAAGGTGCTCACCTGACATCCAGTGCCCAAAGCTGCAGAGACCTCCAGCAGGGAAAAGCTGATCTCTGCTCTCCTGAGAACCACATTTGGCTTTCCCGTTGGTAAAGAGGAGTCACCTCCAAGCTAGGACAGATTTTTGACCTGGGTAGCCCTGTTGAAGTGGCCCATCTGGGATCTCATTTCTGATAACTGGGGGTTTTTTTCCAGTTCTCCAAATGTTCCTAGCCAGAGATGAGCAGCCCTTCCCTCTCATCGGTATTTACCCCAAGACACACACAGAATTCCCCTCCAGCCTCCCGTTTTCCTGGCAGAACCAGACCAGGCTGTTCCCTGTGGTTGTTTGATCCTGGTGCCAGTCCAGTAAGGTCTGAAACAACTCCCCACGAATGCAGGGATCAGAAAACCAGCCAGCATTTAGCCCTGGCCTTGGCAGCTCTAGAGGAAAATCCTTACTTCATCCATCCCAAGTGTAATTTGGGCTCTCCCAAGTTGTTTTGTGACCAGCAAAGCCCCCAGGTCTTTGCTTTCTGCCATATCCAAGAGGACTGCTCAGCTCTCTGCGGAACCCTTCTCACTACATTTCGTTGCTTGTACCACCAAACTGTGCTCCTAAATTCCGTCCTGCTACTGAGGCACATGTGAGTCCTGCTCAGCGCTACCATTGGTTAATCAAATTAAAAATATTATCTTTGCAAATGATCCTTGGGGACTGCCTCTTACTGGGAAACTGTCCAACTCTACAAACTGTCTTTCAAGGAACACTGCCGTGATTACTCCTAATCCTTTTAAACACCAAAACAAATAGCAGCTCCTCAAGCTGTATATATTAAATCTCTTCAAGTGACACCTAGAAATACCTGTTTCTGATGCTCCGAGCCCAGGAGTGGGAAGGAGCAGGATGTTCCACAGGATGTCTCGCTCGGTGCCTCTGCCAGAGGCGTTCATGATGCGCAGGCCCTTGGATGAGGGTTCCTGTGGTGAAGAACGGGAGGGCAGTGCCGTGTGGGCTTGGAGCCCTTCTCCTCAGACATCCAAGTAGGAGACACTGATGGAGTAAGGGCCCCAGTTTTCCTCTTTGATGTAGAACAGCAGCAAGAAACTCCCCCAGGACCAGCCCAGCAGCATGGGGTGCCCTCAGAGCAGATCCAGAGCTCAGCCTCCAGAGCCCAGCCACGAGCAGGCAGTAAAGCACCAGTGGGGCTGTGCTGCTTCCACCAGCCCAAAGCCAATCCACAACTTCATCCATTTACTCCCTGCTCCCCAAAGAGCTTTTATCAGCCTGGAGAAGCATTTTCATAGACTGATTTGGGTTGGAAGGGACCTTAAAAGCTCATCTCGTTCCACCCCCTGCCATGGGCAAGGACACCTTCCACTAGACCAGGTTGCTCCAAAAGACAGGGAAAAAAGGACACAGGTAAGCTCCCCAGTCCACCTCCCTTGGAGATAACTGCTTAGTGTGGCATTCAAGCAGAGTGTTTGCTTCTATTTATTTAATTCCCTATTGAACGTCCTTCAACCTGCGCATCCTGTCCAAGGCTCCCCCGGTGAGGTGTAAAATCAGTTTGGCATTTCTGAGCTGATCTTGGCATGAAGGGTTTCACTGATTCCAGTACTAAATAGCAGGTGTGCATTACAGCCCAGACAAAACCCACAAAGCCAACAACAGCAATGCAGATTGTCACCATCTTCCCTCAAATCTGATACGTAAAACAGCACAGGCTGTATCAGGAGATCACTTCGTAACATATAATCTCATATTACCGAGGGAACAGGTGAGAGATGGCTTGATTACTTGGAAAACCACTTGCTCTTTGCCTGTGGGGCTCCACTGTGTCCAAAAACATAAGAACTGTGGGGCGTGAAGATGAACTTCTAGGTGGTGGTTTCAAAACCAATAAAAGGCAACCGTTCAAAAGGAATGGACAGGAAAAGTGGGGGGCTCAGAATTATGCTGAGCTAAAAAAACCCATAAGATTTACAAAGTAATTCTATAAATTACTGGAAGTAAAGTTCACAGTGGCCTATTAATTACAGTGACCCTGATTTTGGAACTGGAAGCTCTGACCTGTAAATAATTGGAGACTGATGGGTGCTGCAGAAAAAAGTTGTAATAGGCCTGCTGTGCTTCTGCCTTCTCCCACAGCACTAGGTGGACTTTTGGAGAGAATTAGCTGAGACTTTTTTCCTTTTTTCCACTGTGAATATAGAGTAACTTCAACATTTTCCATCCATAGTCTGCTAGAACTGGGAGCCAACACCTCCTCTGGGAACCATGTGGTCTCCCTGGCTCTGCATATCTGTGATCTCCAGGAAAAGGAACAATCAGACCAAAAGTGGAGAGGAAAATCTGCATCTATAAATACATTCTGTGCCAGCACCTGAATGAAGACTGGAAGAAATGCTGATGGTGTAAAGCACCTCGAGATGCAGCCACACCTGGAGCACATGGACAGATCCAAAGCATGGGGCTGGGTTTGGATAAAGATTTCCTTGGCACCCTGATGTTATGTAGTGGGCAGCTCATCACAGGTCCTTTCTAGGATGAGATCCTTCTGGTGATGGCCTTGTTTGAGCAAAAGGTCCAGGCAGCCCCTGTGGTCTGTAGCACAGCTCTGGGTCTGGGGGTGATGCCCCATCCCTGGAAGTGTCCAAGGCCAGGTTGGACGCGGCTTGGAGCAACCCGGGATAGTGGAGGATGTCCCTGCCACAGCAGGGGGGTTGGAATGAGGTGATTGTTAAGGTCTCTTCCCACCCAAACTTTCTGGGATTCTGAGATTTTATGTCCCTGCTACATTACAGGGCGGTTGGACTACAAGCCCTTTAAAGGTCCCTTCCATCCCAAAGTATTCTGTAATTCCACGATGCCTCTCCTGGACATGGATCCCATTAACTCCACTGCCATTGCTCAGCAAATGTGCTCAGAGCAGCTCTCCACAAAGCCAAACCAGAGTTCTGGGAGAACACAAGGGATCAATGAGATCCTGCTATTCTTGTGTAAAATATGGAATCAAGGCATGAGCAAGAGGCAGGGGATGAAAAATGCTGAGTGAAAAACAGCACAGGGCTCCAATGTGGGGCAAGTTCTGGATGGACCATTCAGAACCAAAGTCCCAGCACATTTTTTTTCATCTGCTGGGTGGAATAAATGACTCACAGCTGATCCAGCAGAGCCAGAGCTCCCCATGGAAGCTTCAGACATCCTTGAGCTCTGCTAAGGTGCAAGTGACTGATGGAATTCTTCCTTCACTGCTTGTGTCTGGTGGATGCTCTGCAGTTGACTAAGGAGCAAGTTTGAGGCACTTCTTTAAGAAACCAGGTGAAAATAAGGTATTGAAAGCCCTATTTTACACTTTCAGACTTGAATGCAGGATCCATGAAGTGGCTGAGCATTGTCTGGGCCATTTCTGATGCTCCCTGTCATTATCACTCCTGCCTAGAAAACAACATTGACTTTGTAGCTTCCTCTCCATTGTATTATACAGGAATCCACCTCTGGTTTGAGGAGAAGTGATGGATCTTCAGGAAGCCAGACTCTAGACCAGAGAAGAGTTTTGTGCCACACCACAGGACAGGGACTGATGTGTCAGATACCTCTCCTGGCTCTGCCTGCTTTTCATACATGGCCCTGCCCAGGTCTCATCTCTGTGCTCAAGACCCTTATCTATAGTGGGTCAGTGATATCTCCTCTTACCTGTTTCAGTCCTGTGATTTCAGATACAGACTCCACAGCAGAGGAACTTCAGACCTGCTCTCATGCTATGGAACCCCAGGACAGAGAGAACAAAGCCTCTGTTGAAGCCACGATTTCCAAGCCATCCCAGCCTGACTGTGCTCATCATTTTGTGATGGGTGGGAATTTTTCCAGAGGTGTCCAAGCACTGCAGCAGGGAAGGGCCCAGTCTTCCTTCGCTGGCTCTGCAGCAAAGCCTCTGTGCTCCTCCCAGAATAGCAACGTGCAAACCTCGGTGCTTCTCTTCCAAACCCATTTGCGTTTTTAGAAACTAATTTGCAAAGCCTCTGTCCCTGTGGCTACAAGCAAAACCTGGCTGGCTGTGAAGCCTCCTCAGCCACGGCATCTCTGGGGCAGCAGCTTTGCTCAGTGTGATGCTTGGACTGGGGATGGATTTACACCTGGGAGAAGAAAGCCCTGCCTGAAGACTCTTGGGATCCTACAAGCCAACAGGGAAAAGGTTAGGGATGGGATTGGTGTAACCACAGGTCTCCAGGGGAGCTCCTGAAACATGGCAGAGCCTGGGACCCCACTTCCCAGCACACCTGACCCCACACTCTCACCTGTGCTCAGCAATGACATCATTCCAGAGCACCCAGTGGCTCTCACCAGCACCACTGTGGCCATTGGAGTGCAGGGAGCTGGCAAACCTCAATGAGATCTTCTCCTCGTTTCCTATATCCATAAGCCACACAGACAGCGCTTTTTAGGTATCCAAAGCCACAGCCTTCCTGGGGAAGGCACAGAGAAGTCTCATCGTGGTGAGCTGCAGAGCATCTCCCATCCAGCTCACACCTCTGGGGATGCTGGTCCATGGGCACAGCTGCCAGAAGGACACCAGACAGTGGGAAGTGGCTGCACACCCACCCTCAACCTGCTCCCCTTTGGTTCACAGCTTGGACTGAATCAGGGGGGGATTAAACTGATATGCCTTATCTCAGACCTCCCAGGGATCCCCGCACAGGCCAACACAAACACAGCTCTCGCTCTGAAATAAGTCACATTTGCAAAGAGTAAGTCCCACGGTCAGAGGGATGATGGCACCATAAATTTGTCATATTTTTAAGCAAAGATAAGCACTGGTTGCTTGAGACTAAGCCTCACTCCAGGTGCGCCCTGTTGAAACCAAACCGGCATTTCCATGGCACGGAGCACTCGGCGAACAGACAGGATCGGTCACCACATTAATTCCACGGATTAAACCCCATAACTGCTGCAAGAAATGCACAAAACAGTGGCCAGAAACACTGTGTGGAATTCCAGGGTCTCTCCATACCAGCGCTTCACTCCCAGCTTCCCAAAAGTGACCCTGCTCCTCCTTGCCAGGATGGTGAAGAGAGCTCAGGTCAACACCAGTAAAATCCAGCATAAACTGAAGTGGTGGGGAAAAAACACCACTGGCTGTCAGATGGGAACTAGAAAGGGACTAATTCCAGCTTCGCTACGGTTTCGTTGTGTTTTCCTATTTTTAAGTGATTTAGCAGTTTGAGAATTTCGCTAAGTGCCTCTCCGATCACACGAGGTTATGCAGCAGTTTGCCACCCACGTGTGACAAGGACACACACAGGGAGGGGAACCCTCAGCCCCCACGCTCTCTGTAAAATGCAGAAGTTCAGCCGTGATGAATTCCTTAATGCATCCATGAGTATTTTGTCACTGAGATCACATTTACCGTCAGCAGTTTAGATTCCTATAAATTTTACATAATTAAAATACTTTTTTTTTTTTTTAAACAGTTGACTTTTTTCCTACGGTTTCTGAGCAGAACACCCCACGTACGATCTTACCAGCCCAGGCAAAGGAAAATTTCCCAAAGGCCTCGGGACAAGAGCAGCACCTACAGAAAAGCAAGTGCCTGTGCCTCCACAGGGTCAAATCTTTGATTTCATCATTGAAACGCAATGCAAAAAGAAGCACCAAAATAAACAGCTCCATAAAGCAGCAGGAACGCAGCAAAGCAGTTGGAGGCTGCTCCAGCGAGAATGACCTAAATCCAAGAGGCATTTGTGCAGATGCTGCTCGGCTCCACAACAGCCTCACAGCCTCCAGGACAACCCGGGATGCACCAACAAACAGGGAAGCAAACCTGGGAGAAACCTCTTTCTTTTTAGTAAAGTCAGAGTTATTTTTTCAAATTTTTTTTTCTCCAAGGTACCCTCCCACAGTGGCTGCCCCACATCCAGGGCTGCCGGGGGGCCCGGAGACCCCTTTTCCCACCCGACCCCGCAGCAGCCAGGGTTATCGAGGGAGATGTGTGTAATTGCCCTGTCAGGCAGCTGAAAGGCGCTCGCCTTTAGCTGATGCCACTTCAAAATGAAATTCTTTCTTTGGCACGGCTATGTCTGATATGCAGGCATCAAAGGGGAGGCAGCAGGTCGCCGATGCCCCAGGCCACACATTTCCCTTCTAAAGGCAGGAATGAGAGTGTCAGCTCGGGGCCGAGGAGAGCCAACACCCATCGCTCCTCCGTGGGGTGCTGGGAGCCTGGGAGGACCCCCCAGCACCCGGAGACACCCGAGGGCTCTCCGGCAGCGGATGGGACCCTGTCGCCTGAACACCGCTGGGATGGAGGGGTGGGAAAACCTCACTGGCACAGAGGAGGTCGAGGGCTGGGGTTTTTTCTTTCTGAGAGAACCACAGGGCCACGCTCGCCTCCCTCCCCGCAGCTCCCATCTCCTCTCTCCACCTGCACTCTTCAGGGAGCCAAGGCTTTTGGCAAGCTTTCCGCTCCAGTTTTTATTGGTTTCAACTAAGCTGCCCCTTTCGGAGGGTTGGAAAGCTTCAATCATTAAAGGAAAAGGAGAAACAAAAAAAAAAAAAGAAAAAGAAAGCATCATGCACCCTCACCCTGCTGTCCCTTCCCCACTCCCACGATGGTCCCACGCCACCCATCCCAAGCACAGCTCCCTGTTTTCCAAGCCAAACACAGCCCCTTCCAACGCATTTGAGGCAGGGTTTTCAAGGCCCTGGATACCTCCAACTGTACCTGCTCGGCTCCAGTCACCTTCCTGCTCGGAAGCAATTTAGAAAGGACACAGCACAGGTAGCTATTAGCTAACACATATTTAACTGCTCCAGATATCTTTTTTTTTCTTTTTTTTTTTTTGGCATTGTAATGGAGTGATTTGATCTTCAAAGGACCCGTGGAAACCTTTGAAGCTTCCCAATCTCCAGTGGGGAGGGGAGGAGGGGGGGGAAAATGTTAATAGTTTTAAAACCTGGGGAATCCTGAAGTCAGAGAAAGGGTATAAAACCCGGCAGGTTTAGCATAAAGCCCTCAGGTAAATCTTCACCTTCTTTTCAAATGCATTTTTGGTGGGTTGCTTTGGAAAGGCTTGGGCCAGGTTAGCAAGGTCGGCTCTATTCCCAGCGGCTCTTAAATCTCCAGGGACCCTCATCTCCCACGTGGCACAGCCCCAGCACTGGGGCATCCGTGGTACCTCGGTGAGAAATAAGAGAGACTAAAGTTTGCAAAGCCTTTAAGTGAAAAAAAGGTGGGGAGGGAAAGGAGTGGAGGGGGTGGGGGGGAAGAAGATAAGGAGAGAAGATAAACTCCCGGCTGCACTCCCAGCCAGCACAGCCTCAGCAGCACCCTGAGAGCCGAGACACAAAATGCATTTACCTTTAAAATAATGACTCATTTTATTTTTTTCTTTTAATATGTAGTTATAAATATATTTTGTCAAAATATATGATCATTATTGTCAAAAACATTTGCACATAAAGTCATAAATAAGGTCAAGGTGAACGTTTAGTTTAGAGAAGAGTCCAGCTATAGCAAGCAGTTCTGGGGTGGGACGGGAGGGAGCGAGAAGGGGAGGAGAGGGCGGCAGGGAAGGGAATCAGCGGCACCCGCACCCCTCCACCACCATCTCCTGGTAGTTTTTCAGGACCACCTTGTCATACTCATCCAGGTAGAGCATGGAGATGGCGCTGAGCTCCGTGGGCACGCAGCAGGCCTTGGGAATGCTGGAGTTCACGGAGTTCACCAGCGTCTGCACGATGGCGTGGTTCGTGGAGTTGAGGTGGTCGGCCAGAGGGAAGGGGCAGTCCCCGTGGCAGTAAAACGCCTGGTACCCGGGGGGTGCCACGATCCAGTCGTTCCAGCCCACGTCGCTGAAATCCACATAGAGGGCATGGCGGCGGCAGTTTTTTTTGTTCTTGCGGGAACGCTGGTGCTTGGGGCTCCGGCGGGCTCTGCGGGTCAGCGCGTGGCCTCGCCCGTCGTGCCCAAAAGTGACCAGGAGCGGCCTGAGCTGCGCCCAGTCCCCGCGCCCTTGAGGTAAAGATCGGCTAATCCTGACGTGTTTGCCCTGATGAGTCTGTGCGTGGTGGAGGTGGGTGACCTCGATCACCAGCCCGTGGTTCGGCTGCTTGTCCTTGGTCCACCGGATCACGGCCGGGCTCACATCAAAGGTCTCCCAGCGCGTCACGTTGTGGTGCACCAGCCGCGTGTCCAGCAGGCGCGTAATGGCCTGGGCGCGCTCCGACAGCGGCTTCATCACTTCGTAAATGTTTATCCGGTGGAAGCCCCTCTCCCACGCCGCGCTCGGCTCCTCCACCTGCTCCCGGTACAGCCGCAGCTCCGCCGAGGAGATCACCTCGTTTTCCGGCACGCTGCTGAGGTTGAAGACGAAGCGGATCCGGGGCGCCTCGCTGGGACCCGGGACGGTCTCCAGGTGCTCTGGAGGAGAGCAGGGAGGGGGGGAAGCGGTAAGACAAGCAAACAAGAGCACGTCAGCCTCGGGGCACCCAGCCACGGCCCCGGCACAGCCGCGGCTCACACCCACGCTTCACCTGCCCGGCAGCCACCGGCTCCTCTCCGCTCCCCCGCGCATCCCTCCCGGCCGGACCGGGAGCAGCTCCTGCCCCGGCACCGCTCCTGCCCCGGCACCGCTCCTGCCCCGGCACCGCTCCTGCCCCGGCACCGCTCCTGCCCCGGCACCGCTGGCTCACCCGCGCCTGGAGCGGTCCACCCCTTCCCATCCCGCCTCCCCGTTCAGGGAGACTTTTTCCTTTAGCTTTTCCCCTTTTGCTTTTCCTCCCCCAGTCTCTCCAAAATCATCTCCCCGGCGAGATGCGGCGCCACGGAGCACAGAGGTGCCTTGTTACGGGGGGCAGGGGCAGAAAGAGAAGCAAATTCCAACGCAGTAATGATGCGGCTGGATTAATAATTCAGATTTACTTTGGAAAAGAAACATCCGCTAGGAAACATTTGGATCAGATTACAAGGGTCTATTGAATAAACCTTATAAACACACAGCTGTAAGTATTAAATTCGAGTCGGGGTTTGGGGGATTTTTTTTTCTTTTTTTTTTTTTTCTTAAGAGTAAAAGCAGGCAGCAATTGCTTTGATAGTTCAAAAGAAACACTCCAGGGGCGAGATCCCGCCCTCACTTTACTCCCGCATCCGATCCAGAGCCATTAAATCCACGCGAGCCCAGGGAGTGACCTCGAGGCAGAGGCACCGAAGGAAACTCACTGTTGTCAACAGAAGCAAAAGCACTTCAAAATATGGTCAAGCTCGGGTTAAGCACAGGATGCTGGAAAAAGTACCGAGCAGCACGCCTGTCACCCACACACGGCAGGCTGGGGGGGTGGTTTTCCTCCCATAAATTTAGGGCCGGGCACGTCCTGCTTCTAAAGGCATTTGTGAGCTTCCAAACGCAAGGAAATCCCGATCGCTACCGGGGCTGGGAATTTACCGCCTCCCATCACTGACCTTCATGGTGGAAGCTCCTCACGGTGTTTGCCCGGCTGGTCGATCGCTCAGGGTACTGCAGGCTAATTTCCTGGAGGCTTTCCTCCTCTTCTCCGGACTGCAGTCGATAGAGATCCAGCATGTAACTAGGAATGACGGCTGACTTGCTGGGCTGAGGCCGCCTTCGCAGCCCAAACATCTGCAGCAGAGTTGTTTCGAAACCCCGCAAGAGTTCATGGCTTTGGGCAGAGCGGCGTCCGGATCCGGCTTGTCCCTGAAGCTCTGCCACTTTCTTCCTGCCGGTCTCAGGGATCAGGCTAGCATGGTTAGTACCTCCTAGAAGGACTTGGCATAGTAGGATGACCATCAGCATTCGGTTACCAGGAATCATGGTGTCTCTGGGGTGTAAAAAATGCGACAACAAACAAGAAGGAAAGTCAGGATGAGAAGCGAAACCCCCCTCCTCTTCCGAATAAACTTAAAAATATTGATAATAGCAGCAATAATAATAAACGGCAAAAGGACACGGGGAGCAGCCCCCATTCGAGCGGCAGCCGGCGCGCCCCGGCGGGCAGGGACCGGCCGCCGGCCCCGGGCTGTCCGCAGTCCCGCAGCCCCCTCGGGCAGGCGGGTTCCCGGCGCATCCCGGCCCCGCTGCCCCGCAGCCCCCTCGGCCAGGAGGGCTCCCGGCGCATCCCGGCC
>VWPU01014794.1:0-106795 GCA_013398955.1 Callaeas wilsoni | reverse complement strand
GGGAGGGCCCGGGGGTGGTGCCGCCGCCGCCCCGCCCCGCTGGGCGGTCGTGCCCACCCGCGGCTGCCGCCGCCCCGGCTCGCACGGCCGAGGGTCCGCCTCATCTTCCTCACTTCTGCTACCCAGCAGACACCTCCGGCCAGTTTTGACGGCGGGGTTGCGGTGTCATTAGCGTGTCTTACAACAAACTCTCCGCTTGCCGTGCAGCGGCGGGCAGGAGCCCTTCAGGAACACCTGGAAGAGTTTGGGTCAGAGCTGCACCCCTACGGACACGGCGTACCCTCATCAGGGGCATGAATGCTCGCTCAACAGATTCTGCAGTGACAAAGGGGTATATCGCTCTCAAAAAGCCTCTCCTTACATCTTGTGATGCATGCTCCTCTAAACTTCATTCACTAACTAGAAGACGAGGTATTTCCATAGCCAGTCAATCAGAATCAGTTACATTGCAAAAGACCTCTGAGATCATCAAGTCCAACTTAGGACCAAACACCACCTTGTCAACTAGACCTTGGCACTGAGTGCCACGTCCAGTCTTCACTTAAACATCTCCAGGGAAAAATGATTCCACCACCTCCCTGGGCAGCCCATTCTAATGTCTAATCACCCTTTCTGTGAAGAAATTCCTCCAAATATCCAACCTAAACCGAGCCTGGCTCAGTTTAAGACTATGTCCTCTCATCCTGTCACTGATTGCCAGGAAGAAAAGGCCAACTCCCACCTGGTTACAGCCTCCTTTCAGGCAGTTGTAGAAAGTGATGAATTCTCCCGAGTCTCCTTTTCTCCAGGCTAAGCAATCCCAGCTCTCTCATCCACTCCTCACAGGACTTGTGCTCCAGAGCCTTCACAAGCTTTGTTGCCCCTCTCTGACCACACTCCAGCACCTCAATGTCCTTTCCTGAATTGAGAGGCCCAGAACCGGACACAGTACTCGAAGCTTGGCCTCACCAGTGCCCAGTACAGGGGGAACTGCCGAGTGCAAAGGGAAATCAGAGCCAGCCTGTGGAGTTTACTATGCTAGTAAAGCTCTGAAACACAGCATTTGGGAACCTTATATTGCATTTTCAATCTAGAGGCCCAATCCTGACCCAACTTGGCTTTAGTGGGAGCAGGAGTGGGCCTTGTTTTAAGGAACAATATTTTTCAGTATATGATGACCAGGAAGAAACCCACGTTACTGTGTGCCATTCTGCTTTCATGCAGAAATCATGGGTGGTTCATTAAGTGGTACCTTTTGGTTGTAAAGTATTCCCCTCTGTGTCAAGTACATAAGTAGATCTGCATGTGTATAGAATAAAGTTTAACTCTCTAAAAAGCTTGCAGCATGTATTTAAGAGCTGAAGAGGAAGGCTTAGTGCAGAAGGTATTTTAGCTAAGAATTAAAGCCAGTTTATAGCAGTAAAAAGCTGCCAAATGATTTCTAAAACTGTGCTCAGCTAATCTGCACAATAATACTGTTTCAAGCAGAATTCTCACAATTCATGTTTAACATACTCAGAGGAGCTTGAGGAGATTTACTGATAAGGATTTCACAGCACTTGGAAGGATGAATTTAATTTTTTATTTAAAATAAGTCTTTTATTTGAATACTTAGATCTACCATCTGTTAGTTTTTCAGTGGTATTTTAACCACTGATAGCTAATTCTCACACAGAAGTCAGCCTGGGAACTAGTTTCCAGAAGGGAGTCCAAGCGAGAGGAGTGGTTTCTGACTCCTGAGGGATGTGTCTGTGGGAATTTCCTCTGCCTGCCAGGACACCAATCACTGGCTGCTGCCGTTCCTTCTTGAGGTCCCAGTGTGACACCCCAGCGTGACCATCTCACCACCTGGTGGGCTCCAGCCAGCTCACACTGACTACATGCAGCAGTTGGGGTTCAGAGGCAAAGCAAGGTGGATGGGAGCCTCTTCAGCAGTTCCCAAAAAGCAGGATCTTCTAGTTTGCTGAGAGATTAAGTGGGAAACTCTTCATCTGTAAAAGCATTTTGTACACCTCAGTTTCTTAGCCAGCACAGAATAAAGGGTCCAGTGTGATTCCTCATTACCTTTTGGGTGTTGGGTTACGTGATTAAAAGTGTAATCCCTGTTAATACAAAGATGCAAGGAGAACAAAGATAGGCAGGGAAACCTCAGTAACTTCATCAGGGAAAATGGACTGCACAACCCTGGCTGCTCCCAAGCACATCAGAGGAAACTGATTAAACCCTGGTAGCTGGTGTGAAACCTGCCAAGAAACTGTCTCCCAGATGCCTTGCAAACTAAAGGTGATTATTGCCTATGGTATAGGACACATGAAGGAATGCAATGGGAACAGCATTTTGGGAACCTTAAGACTTACCATACAATGTTTAGGGCAAAGACCACAGGAAGAGAGAAGGAAATCTTTGAGGTGGATTGAGGACGAAAGAATGTGGGAAAATAAAGGAAAAAGGGAATGAAAGTGGCTGGCCAGATCTAGCTGAGCCCTGTGTTTGATCACCACAGCCTATCCTATATTTGAATTAAATCCTGTTTCTAGCTATCTTACATGTAGGCGCACTATCACTTCTGAGGGGATACACTAGCAAGCTTCAAACTAGATCAGCCAACAAGCAGTTTGAATGTGTGGAACCGAATGGGACCGCAGGCCTCAGGTCAACAATACACACTCTGATTCTCTTTACCCTCATATGAACTGCCTTCATATCACCAGGGGAGATTTCTGGGTTTGTCCCTCAAAGCAAGATGAGATCCTAGCTCTGTTGCAGACTTTGTGTGGCTTCAAGCAAGTTGCTCTTGTCAACCCATGCTTTGACTCTTCATGAAACTATCAGCCATCTACATCACAAAGATAAAGGATAAATAAATAATTTCAGGTTGCTCAGAATGTGGCTAGATTCTGAATGGCTACCAGTAATGCAGGGTACCAGCCTAAAATCAGGACAAAGAATATACTCTGAAGAAGAGATTAGCCTCATTGTAAATTACCCTGAAGTAATGATAAACTGTCATAGGATCCATTACAAGAAAGCCACATCTGTTAGCTTTGTGCACTGTGGTTAAAGGCTAGAAAGGGAAATTTTCTTCAGGGACAAGCTTATCACAGAAGACTCACTGGTATTCCTACAAGATCACAGAATGACAGAATCACAGAATGGGTAAGGTTCAAAAGGACCACTGGTGGGATCATATGGTCCAAATTCCCTGCTCAGGTAGGATTTCCCTAGAACACATTACTTGGGGTTGTGTCCAGACAGCTTTTGAATATCTGCCGTAAGAGAGACTCCAGATCTTCTCTGGGAAATCTGTTCCAATACTCAGACACCTACACAGTAAAGTTCTGTATATTCAGGTGGAACTTGCAGTGCATCAGATTCTGCCTGTTGCCTCTCATCCCAGTGCTTGGAGCCAGCAAGGAGAGCCTGGCTCCATTCTCTTAATGGAAATACCCTCTCAGCCTTCTCTTCTCCAGGCTAAACAGGCCCAGTTCCCTCCTCCAATCCTTGTAAGAGAGATGCTTAAGTCCCTGGATCATCCTTGTAGCCCTCCACTGGACCTGCTTGAGGAGCACCATGGCTCTCTTGTACCATGGAGCCCAGACTGGACACAGTGCTCCAGATGTGGCGGCAGCAGGCCATGGAGTGTCTTCAGCTCACATTGGCAGACCTGCCAGCTCTTATCTGAGGGGACAAGTGATTATTCCTAAGTACATTACAGAGGATCTGCATCTCCAAGAGAACCTGGCCTCTCTAGAAAGTACCCATGCTCAGCATATTGTTAGCTGAAGCTCAAATTTTTCATTTGTTGTTTCTAATCAGCTCAGTATAAAACCAGTATTTAATTTCACAGTCATTCGTATAGGGTAGAAGTTGATTTTTTAGGGAGTTCACATTGGTTTGAGGCAAAAGAACAAAATGCAATAATGTCTCTAGGTACAATCTAAATTTGCTGACTTCAATCCGTAAATAGTACTCTGAATAAAATTAATGCTAGTAATTTATATGTGTTGTGCCCAGTGACAGGACTGATAATGATGAAAAGTCAGGACTGTTGTAATTAAGGATAAAAATTTGTAGTAATATATTGCAATATTTTGTATGTGACAGAACTGCCACTTAGCAAGCCTGGGAGTTTGGAGCTGTGGTTAGCAACAGCTTTTTGAAGGATTCAATATACTAATAATCAAATTTTTAACACACTGCAGCAAAATGATAAACATAGGTCCAAATATACTTATGAATTTGTCATCAGCATTAACATCTATCAAGTTAAACAGGTATATTAGCATATCAGCCTACATCCACCTATCCATTAGAATTCATCTTCATTGTGGCTTTGTAATGTTCTGATCTCTAGCTCTCCTGGCTGTTGAAGCAATATTCTCTCTTCAAAACAGAGTTGGAGATCAGTTTTTAAAGGAGGAGTCATACCAGACATGCAGATTCCTTCAAATGACTCATTTGCTTCTCTCACCTTAACACGTGAAGGGCTATTAACTCTGTGCATTGACATGGTCCTCATCACTATGCCAGTTTAAAACATAAGGATCAAATCAAAAGCAAGGAGCAGTTCTCAAACATGTGCAATTACATTGGCAACCTTCTCAAAAAAAGCAAATTGAACTAGGATGGAGCTCAAAGGGTGAGTGAGACAAGCCTCTCCTGTCCTGTGCATGCCATGGGCTCCAGAGCCTGCAGGACAGTGACCTCGGCAAACTCATGCACCTTCCCTTGAACTCCAGGACTGCCAGGTGTGGATTCAGGCATCCACCAAACCTCTGTTGCCTGCCTCTGTGCTCCCAGGAGCACACTCCTCACAGCTTTCTCAGGCATACAAATGGTTAATTCTAGGACCGGTCTCTAGACATGTGAGCTACTCCATACTCTTGTGTGCAAAAAAGGGGTTTAATGAGCCTCCAGAAAGAGTATGTTATGGTGGACCAAATCTGGGATGTTCTTCTAGTATGAATGAGGCTATCTCAAGTGTGAAACTCTCTTCCTCCTCTCCTGCCAGGCTCTGAGCTCAGCAAGTTAGAGACTTGTAGCTCTCAATAGCCACTGGCTTTTCTGCTCTAGTGCTATGGAAAGGGGAGGTCCTGAAGCTTTGGCCCATTCATTTTCATTTCTTTCTTTGCCCAGTCTGCAAAGGGCCCTCTGCGGTGCAGCTCCCGTTTGGCCTGAGCTGCAGGTCTAACAACACTCCCTGTTCAAGACTCAGAGGAGATGAAAAGTCTTATGAGGTCAATTTGTCCATAATCTGGGCAATATAGGACTGATAATGCAATGGGATGATTTTGGTCTTGAACTCTCCCATACTGCCAAAGCCGTGGTAGGAGGCTGGAACGCCTCGGCAGTAGCAGCATTTCCTGACAGCAGGGCAAGGGGCTTAGCTCATATCTCTGCCTACCGTGACAGCAACTTGGGAGTATTACTGGGTGATGTCTCTGTGTTCCCTGATAACACAAAAGGTGCAAGATCCCATCCCTAATTTTTATCACTCAGGTGGCATACAGATGTTTTTCTTTATCCTTATTTTACTCTGAGCTATGTTAAATTTCAGCTGTATCATTTTCAGAGCAGTTTTCCCTCTTCCAGCCACCCACACACACACCCCCCACGTACTTGCTAGCACCAGTCTGTCTATACTATTCCACATCGCTTGTTCAAGTCGAGTAAATTCCCAGTTCCAACTACTCTGATACAAAGGACAACATTCAAAATCAGAAATGCTGGTGTAAAGTTCTGATACCTGTTTTACCTTTTAATCCTACTCTGTGGAGTGACAGGGGGCTACATTTGCAAAATCAATTTCAAAATAAAAATACTTTCCAAAATATTGCATCCTTTCTATTTTACCTGTTATGCTGGTTTTGGATGAGGTAGAAGTAATTTTCTTCACAGTTGCTAGCATGGGGCTACGTCTTGGATTTGTGCTGAAAACACCAGTAATAGATGTTTCTGTTATTGCTGAGCAGTGCTTGCACAGGGTCAAGCCCCTTTGTGCTTATTGCGTTGCCCCACCAGCAAGTAGGCTGAGGTTGCTCAGCTGGAACAGCTGACCTCAGCTGACACAGGGTAGCCCAGACCATATGACATCATGCTGAGCATAAAAAGCTGGGGAAGATGGAAGGGGGACATTGAGAGTGATGGCATTTGTCTTCTCAAGTCACCGTAATGTGTGAGGGGGCCCTGGTCTCCTGGGGATGGCTGAACTCCTGTCTGCTCTTGGGAAGTGGTGAATAAAATCCTTGTTTTGCTTTGCTCATGTGCGTGGCTTTTGCTTTCCCTATTAAACTGTCTATCTCAACCCATGAGTTTTTCCACTTTTACTCTTCTGATTCTTTCCCCCATCCCACTGGAGGGGAGAGAGTGAGTGGCTGGGTGGGGCTTGGCTGCCTTTTGTGGTTAAACCAAGACACCTATTTATAAATGCAGAGATCAGTTAGGAAGTTCTATAGTTACAGTTCTCCAGCTACAAAGCCAGACAGAGTTCTTGTTTACAAGCTCCTCACCCCCTACCTCTCACCAACTCAGGTCACAGTTTTATTATACTTGATCTTCTGAGTACTCGAGTTTTCTGGAGGGACTCATTAAAAATCCATTGCATTTGAAGGGGAAATGGGTGGGTTTCATTCAAAATGTAGCTTTGTTTCTTTTATGTGAGTTTTATTCATTACCTAACATGTCAATATTTTCAGCCAATGATTTTGAAATAAGTAATCATAGACAGCATGTAGAACAGCAAGATGATTATGCTATTCCCAAGTCTTCCAATCACCTCTTGGACAGTCAGCATATCAATACTTTCCACTGAGGTAACGGGCAGTGCATGAAATTTCCAGGCTGCTTCCAGAATCTAAAGTAGATTAAGACAAGTAAACAGAGGGGACTATTTGGCAGTAAAGTAGCTAATCAATAAATGAATGCCTGGATCAATACATATCCCCTAGCAGGACCACAGCAGTTTAGCTCCAGTTGTCCCTTAAAGAGAATCTAACAAATAAATAATAAAAGTCAAATTGAGTTGTCTAGATAATGAAAATTTGCTGTAATTTGCAGCAAAATGACCTAAAACTACATTATGCATGTAAATCCCCTGCTAACCTCCCATGGTGTCTATGTCACCTGAAGGTCTGAAAGTTTAACTCCTGCCTCTGGTTAACACCTATTTTAGAAGTGGAGTACCTCTCTTTTGCTCCAGGTCATAAAAAAATCACATAATGAAAGCTGCCTTTTAAGTGCATATGTGGGAAGCTTTTTCTAAATATTTTCACAAAATATTTGGTGCTATCTCACACTGATGCCTTTGTATACACAGTAGCGGAAACATAACCAGAAGCGGGCAAGTAATTAAAAACACAAGGTGGGAGGCAATGGAGTAGCCAGGATCCTAAAAACTTGATAGGAAAATAAGCCCTAAGCTAAAACTGAATTTTCTGAGTGCCAGATCTTAAATTAATTCGTTTGGAATTGAACCCTGAGGTTTTAAATCAGGCTCCTTTAAAATGGTCTTGACCACAAAATTACTTTGTGATTAGGTAAGAGGTGAAGGAAGGAATGCATCTTATCTCTTTGTAGCTCCCCTGAAATACAAGGCAACAAGATGTCAGGAGAAGATAACCTACGTGTTGTTTGCAGTTCCTAACCGGGAACCTGGCTGGTATTTGAAAAATGGTGAATTAAGTAATTTTGTGTTTGCTAACAAGGGTAAATTGAATGGGTTTTTTACATTAAAATGTGTGTTTAAAATGTTTTATTTTCAAATGATAATCTGGAATTTGGAGTTTGTCCAAAATTCAGTCTTTTCAATGGCTAATATTCCTCAAGCTGTTCATGGATAAAGTCCTCTTAAGCACTTCTAGGGTTCATCTGGCTTTTTAAATGTCTGCTTCAGGATGAGCTAAATCCCCAGAAATGCCTAGTTCTCTCAATTAAATGTGAAAGAAGCCCACAATGTCTGGCTCCAGTGGAAATGACTGCACTGGAAATGTCTGGAGCTTATACAGATGCAGAGCCAACACCTTGTGAGCTGCAGCCCTCCTGGGGCAAGAGGGGATGCTTAAACTGGGGCTCAGATCCCTTCTCCCACCTCTGAGGTACAAGCATCAGTAGTGAGAACAGCAAGAAGTTTGCACCCTGGGAAGCACAGGAGGCTCAGTAGAAATTTGTGACCCACACAAGAAATTGTCCAGGTTTCTCTAACTTTCTGAAGGATGAAATATTCACTGGTTATTGCAAGAGCCCCTTAATGAAATACAATTTTTGGTGCATGGAAATAAGGAGAACTTTAGAATCTGCAGCATTTTTAGTGTGGTGGTTCTAGCAGTCCTGATTTGAGCAAAGTGCATCTTCCATTTCCTTGCCACAGCTTCTGAACACTTGGATGCTTCCTAACTGAGAAATGTGATGGCTAAATCATGTTTAATATATAAGATCACAGCACAAACTTGTATGACCCGAGGTCTGACATAGGGGCCAAAAATACTGCACCTCTATTTCCTAGAGAGGAACCTTCAGAGGAAGAGGAGCAACAGCTGAGTGAATGTGTCCCATCAGCTCAGTTGTCTCAGCTTGACTGCACACAGTAAAGACACAGGATTTAGAACAGTGTTGTGGTTTAACCTCAGCCAGCAACTCAGCCCGACGCAGGCACTCACTCACTCACTCGCTCACTCACTCGCTCACTCACTCGCTCACTCACTCGCTCACTCACTCGCTCACTCACGCACTCACTCACTCACTCACTCTGCGCTGGTGGGATGAGGGAGAGAATCGGAAGGGTAAAAGTGAGAAAATTAGTGGGTTGAGGTAAAGTTCTGTATGTAAAGCAAAAGCTATGCACACAAGCAAAGGAAAACAAGGAGGTCATTCACCACTTTCCGTGGGCAGGTGTTCAGCTATCCCCAGGACAGCAGGGCTCTGTCACATGTAACAGTGACTTGGGAAGACAAACACCATCACTCTGAGTGTACCCACTTCCTTCTGCTTCCCCAGCTTTATATGCTGAGCATGAGGTCATACGGTCTGGAACATCCCAGCAGTCAGCTGAGGTCAGCTGTTCCAGATATGTCCTCTCAAGGCTTCTTGTGCCCCCCCAGATTCCTCACTGGTGGGGTGCGTGAGGAGCAGCAAAGGCCTGGGCTCCCTGTAAACACTGCTCGGCAGTAAGGAAAATAGCCCTGTGTTTTCGACACTGTTTCCACCACAAATCCAAACATAGCCCCATGCCAGCTACTCTGAAGAAAATTAACTCTATCCCAGCCAAACCCAGGACAATAAGGGGTATGATTCTGTGATATTTTTATTATTGACTGTTTGTTTGCATCCAGTGCAGGGTGTTGGATGGGAATAAGACCCCAAGTTGTAATGGGGAGTTGCTCTTATTTTACACAAGAGAGCAATGGCATATTGAAACACTCACTTTGATGGTTTCCCTTGTCTGCGGGGAGTGACAGTAAAAGCTTTCTGCTACGTCTGGACCGACATAACTGGGATTGTTGGTCCCACAAGAATTGAGGCAGGAAGTACTGCAGTACAGAGATGGTCCAGATAGGAAAACAAATGTCAGTGACAGACAAGATCTAATTTCAGCATTAGGCTAATGATGTGACTGATGCTGAGCCGGTAGGAAATTATTATGGCCTAGATTAGATTATGCATGCAATGTCAGAAGAGCCCTTCTCTACCTCTGCATGCATCCCTGCCTTTCTCCACAACTCTACAGAGAGCAGTCGGCCCCTTGCCTCTCTTCCATCACTCTCCTGTTAATACAGGTAGGTTAGAAAGCTGTATAAGCAATTACAAACTCCATCATAATGTCCTGTCACCCACCTTTCCTCACCCTCTCCTGAAACCTCATTAAAGAAAGAAAAAAAGAAAAAGAAAACCTGTCTGTATGGAAATCCAAAGTGACCTCTCTTATGCATCCATTGGTATTTGTTTCACCTGCCAGAAGCACAAAGGACTTTTCAGGTCCAGAAGCCGCTTGCAGCATCAGCAGGGCCAAGAGCAAAATGAATGACTTTGCCACAAACCAGAATGGGAATTTGAGCCCTAGCAACTCCAGTCTCACCTGAAACACTCCAGCCAGCAATTCCCACTGGCACAGCATTGGCCAACAGGACTCCCCCAGCAAAAAAACCCTCTCCTCTCTTTCTCTGTCCAAAAAAAGGAACAGGTTTGAGTTACAGTAAGGGACAATTATGTTTATGAAATGTTCTTTCCAGCCCCACTGATGAGGAGAGAAGCCACCTTTTCTCATACTCCAGCCAGAATTAACAGAGCGCTGTGCAAAGCCACACATCCACACGGGGTAACCTGAAGCTCATGTTACACAGGGGGATGGCAAGATATCCAGCAAAGGACTATCCAGCTGACTTCAAGAGACAATGGACAGACTTCATGGAAATAGGGAAACACACAGAACCACTATCGGGGAAGCTGTTTCTATTGTGTAGGCTTACCATCAAAACTCAGTACAAAAGTCTGGAAGAAAGGTACCAGCCTAACAGGAGATGTAGGAGAGGATGTAGCAGAATACAGGAGTGATCCCCGTTTCTTCACGTGTGGCTGCATGACAACAGGGGTTGTGCAGAAAGGGAAGAAACTGTAGGGGAGAAGGTTTGGGTTCTCCCACTCAGCAGCACCTACTCAGATCTCTGAGAACCTCCTTGCTTGTGCCCAGGTGAATCTGGATCGGCTGTGTGCATCACACTTAAACTGAAAACAAAATAAAGTTTTCACTGGCTTGAAATTTCATATGAAACCAGTGCAAATCTGGATCTGAAAGCAAAATGACCCGAAGTCAAATAGGTTAATTTTTTAGAAGCTGGTGCTAATGCCCATGAAATAGCTTCATTACTGTTTGTGTTACACTTACAGTTTTGCATGAGATGTTGCACAAATCCTTAGCACGGGCTTGTCCTGCACTTAGATGGCCAGTGGGGTGATTCATTTATTTAGTAGCAGCTGAGTGTTTGTTTATTCAGTGTATTGGTAGAAGCCCTTTAAGGTTGACTAGAGCACTGTATAGGCATTCCTTTGGGTTAGCTTGTAAAAATTCAGTGATATACACAGAGAGTGCTCCCCTGAGCTTGTAGACATTAGCAGAAGTCAGGCCCTAGCAGAACTGTTTGAAATGCTGGTGTCTGAACTAGCTGGGATGGCATGAAAATGGGATTTATCTTTATTAACCCTCTTTTCAAAACTTTATTTTTGAGTCAAGCAATTATTTCCAAGTTTGACCTTGTTAATGGCTAAATGGTGACTCACACTGAGATTTAGCAAGTCAGATTAAGCTGTCTGGAAACAAGCTCAGAGGTGTCATTTAAAAGATAGCTGTCCCTACTCTAATTTCTCCATGGAAAAAAAAAAGCAAACTCCAGCTTGGAAACACATTTGAGTATAAGTTTTTGTTCTATACAGTAAGTGAAGATTGTAAAGCATAGCAAACGGATAAGTAAAGAAAAATTAATCAGGAGAATCCTATGGCAAGCAGAGTTGGAGACTCTAAAAGAGCAACAGAAGTTGTAGAAGTATCTCTTCAAGACTGAGACAGATCATAGCAATAGCATGAACCTCTCATGGCAAATTTCCTGTCTTCATCACTAAGGCAGGAGGACACAATTTTTTTCTGTTCTGTGCAGAGGAAGAAGGATTTAATGAATTGATACTACATCAGGTTTGTTAAGATACTTTAAAGCAAATGGTAAGTAAACAGGAAGCCAGGTAACAGCAATGCTAAGAAACAGCTATTAACATCGGGCAATCTAACATCTCCAGGTCAACTTCTGTCTAGCATGTTATTACAGATCTTGCATCAATCCTGTCCCAAATAAAAGATAAAGAGTTAAACCAATGTTTAGAGTCTGCCCTATTGTTCTGAAGCAGGAGAGTTCCCAGATCATCCATGTCAGAGATGTATGGCCTAAATGCAATGCAAAGACTTACCAAAGGCACTTCCAAGAAATCCTTTCAGGAAAGAGATACTCTCAAAAGATTACAAAATAACATTTAAAAAATTCTTTCTTGCAGCATGTAGGATTGAAACAAACTTCTTGCCCTTAACTCTTACCTCCTCCAGCTCCCTTTTGGCAGTGATATCGGGGAATTCTTCATGGCATCTGTGATTCCTGTTTAACAATGTGTCTTCATGAGTGTCATTGTAGGGAATCACTGAGGACTATCCCTATGGGAAACATCAGAGACATGCAAGAGCAGGCACCTGGAAAAAAAAAAGGGGGAGGAGGGGTATTAAAAATAGACAATAAATCTTTGAATTTAACCTGCATTCAGAAGAGAGAATGGGGACTTACACCAGGAATGGAAAACTAATTTCACACTGTAAAACTAGCCCAGAAAGTCTTTGCCTTGGCAGAGTACTGGTGTGCTGACATCCATTTGCAGTGTGAGCTGACCAAGAGGATATCCTATTCCATCCATGTTTGCTTTTGTGAGTCAACAGCGTTTCATTGTGGTTGTTTCCCCGCTACTCTTTACCTGTTTGGATGACTCTTTCCCAAGGTGCTGCCCCTGTGCTCAGCCCAAGGAAGACACTACCCAGGACTGTGACCTCTGTACAAGGCTGCTATAACAACGTTCTTGCAAGTGTGGTGCAGCGCCTGGCTGCTTGCCTTAGCGGATGAGACAAACTCCCTCTTTTTGGGGAGGCAGACAGCTGCCTTCCTGCTGCACTCAGGCAGTGTTCAGTGTGAGGTCTCAGGTGGCCGAAGCCTACCAGCATGGCAGAGACCAGTGCTTCCTAGGGAAGGAAAGGGACCATGGGGCACAGGCTCTGGGAAGCCCCCAGGCTCTAGTTTTTCTGTCCTGGGCTAAGTACCTGTCAGGGCTTCTTCACCTACAGCATTTCCAGAAGAGAAGCTTAGACTGGTGCCTGGTGTTAGCTTGCCAGGGCTTCATGTCCCATCAGATTGGACAGGTACTGCTTTGACTTGGATGTCACAGATTAGAGGCTCCATGCCGGTCTCCCAGGCCACCCCATCCATGCTGTGGTCGGCAGTGCATAGCAGCCTGGCACACGGCAGCTGGATGTGGTACTGTGCTTATGCATTAAGAGTGCCATAATGTGGGGTGGCTGCTTCCAAGCAAAACAACCTCGTGGCCTGCTGCCTGCTCCCTGCACTTCCAGAGCCCGCTAATAACGTGTCACAGGAGCAATGAAGTGCCCCTGTCCATGCCCGGGCCATCGGAGGCTTTATCTTCTGAGGCAGCATTTGCTGCAGAAGGGAATGGTGCAAGGAGGGGCAGCAGGGGCTGCTGGGCCCCGGGGCAGTGTCACCCTGGGGCAGTGGGCAGGGAGGAGAAGCTGGCAGCAGGCACCAGAGCTGCCTGCATTTCTTCTCACTTAATGCCCTTAGTACCCTTGTCCACCTGATGTGTGTACATACGAAGCACTGCCAGTCCTCCTCTAACAGGCATTATATTATTAGAAGCATTTATCTAAGGCACTCAGGACCTAGACACTATAATTAGAGAGCAGCTAAGGTCAGACAAGTGATTAGTTAACAGTAGTTCTCTTGACTCAGCTTACATGCCTTGTTCATCTTCACTCAAAACCATTCAGTTTGCTGACAGTCATACAATTTTCTGCTAGGTAATCCTGAACATGTGAGTGTTTGGCCCTGAAATCTTTCACAAAATTACCAAATTTGAAGAGTGTGTTACTACCTTCCCAAATAGCATTTCCCCTGGCCAGCCAGCATCGAGCTCTCCCATGTGTGTTTAGTCCCTCTCCCATGACACTCTGTGCCTGCATGCACATGAATTAGCAAAAATAAATGGCCATGGCAGGGAAGAAAATACTTTCATTGATTTCATATCTCATCCATGGTAATTATTTTCTTTTCAACTTAATGCTCCTCTGTCTTAGTATCTCCTTCCTTTTTACCTATCAGCCTTCTCCAGTAAACAAGAGAGCTTGCAAGGTTAACTGAGATTTTTATTTTTTTACTTTATGAAGGGCACACCAGCACATTAACTTACTGGACATGTAGCATCTGTAGCTGCTCAGAACACTGCATCAACAGCACCAACAGCAGGCAACCCAGTGTGCTCTTCAGCAAAGGCACTGCCCTCCAGTGCTCAGGGGAGACAGTCCAAAACATTATGCAGAAGATCAGGATGACTGTAAAAGTCTTTTTGGCCTTAAAATATGCAAGGCTTCAAGTAAGGGAAAAGATCCTTTTGGAGCAGAAAGCCTATCCCCTAAATGCAGCTCAAGCCATTAGGAAACAACCTAATACAGAGTACTTGGATTATTACATGACTAATATTTTCACTTTTAAACTATCTGGCCAAAAACTACCCCAAAAACATGTTAAAATATAGATCAAATACCAAACACATTCCTAGAGCCGCGTTTGCTTTTTGTCTCGCTCCCATTGCACTGTCCCACTTTTCTCTCATGTGCTAAGTTCATCATCTCCCTGTTGCATTAGGTGTGTACCAAATCCTCCCCTGCTCTGCAGACGTGCTTCTGGGACACAAGCTGGGCACTGCAGAGATCTGCAGGGAACCACCATGGAAAAGTCGCTGTGTCCTCACTGAACTACATGTGTTTGGAACCACATCCCTCCAGCCAGAGGAGAGCAATCATAACAGCTAAATCATGGGACTTCAAAGCTTTCACTGCTTTGTAAATCCTCAGCACAACAGCTGCCGGGTATTGTCATGGTGAGCAAAACTGATCAGTCTCATTTAATCATGTCACACTTCATTTGTGCCACAAGTGTCAGGAGCTGGTCAAAACAAGGTTAACGGGCTACAGTGCGTCACAGGCCAGTAATCAGATTACGTGGGCAGTTGCCCAGTTACTGGCCATGATTATATTCACCCCATGATACTGCTTTTAACTATTTGTGACTGAGTTGCCAATCTGGTATTAGAGGCAGGAAGGACAAGGCTAAGAACCCAGGGGAAATTAGTTATTGCTAGAGATTAAATGAAGCTTCCACAAGGTGCAAAATAAAAACTGACAAGAAAGATATAGAAGTATTTGCATTTTCATACATAATCTATATCCTTTTTTTTATGTTGTGAGGGACCACTTGTATGGACACAATAACTTTTAAGCTATCATTATACACATATTTTACCTCAGCACAACCTATTAAGCAATCTATTAAAAACCGAGAAAAATGCATGGGGCTTTTTCCTACTATTTTATAGGTCATAATAAAACAGAACCTTTCCTTTGACACCTCCTTGATTATTCAATTTGGGATGCATTTTTCTTAGCTGTCAGATTTCATTGCTACATCATCAGCTCAGTGGGGACAGAGCATAAACTGTATGGTGTCAGTGCAGCTCCAGGTCATGTTACAAATCTGTGGGGTCCTGCAGACTAAGTATGCAAAGACAGTGATGTAATTTGAAAGGAGACACAGGTCAGTCATGCTAATGTCCCTGGCTGCCTGTCATCAGCCTAAATGCTGGGCCTTGATGTAGAGTTGCTGTGGGAAATAACAATGTAATAAATTCAAAGATTTAAAAAACACTGAGTTTTGAAGCCAGTGTGATAAATAAAGATACAAACTCTCCTCCTTCCCTTTCCCTCAGTTTTTAGAGGGAAAGTAGAAGGATTTTACCACAGAGGGCAAGCGTGGGCAGGAGGGTCCCAGAATGGTGGTGCTTCCTGATGGCAATCAGAGCAGCTGCTGTGCTCTTCCTTTGATGTTTCTTAGGCAGATGAAACAGAGAGGCACAGAATCAGAGCTGGCCACCCACCTTACACCATGAAGTACTTTTCCTTTGCCAAGCTGTTAATTTAAGGGAGAGTAAAAATGTTCCCAAGTTTGCACAGAAATACATAATTAATGAAAAGATAATTAAATTGGTTTATTATTTTGGGTGTCTGACCTTTTCTACACTGAGATTTATGTTCTCTGCCTTGGCATGTGTTCCTGTGAAAAGTTAGACATCTGTTTCTCTTCTGTGATGCTGGTTTTACTGCCTGTAAAGCGTATTTGATCCTATTATGACATGAAGCCTTACTACGCCATCAAAGCAACTCAAAGATTCACGAACAAAACCCTGATCTTCCTTGAAGTACAGCTTTGCCAACAGGTAGAGCTCCTCCTATTCAGGGTCTCTGCCTCAAGAAGTTAAAGCACTTAACACAAACAGGAAAAAGTATTCCTCTATGCACTTTACTCAGCCAGTGGAACACGGACCCAGAACAAAGAACACAGCCAAGCGAAGAAGGATGCCAAAATGATAGGAGGTAACAGCACAGTGGGCTTTGCACCCTGCACCCTGGCAAGCCAGGGGCAGGTTTGCACCCAGCCTTGCCTTCAGTGGGGGCTGTTTAATCAGTGAGGCAAAAAGCAAAAAGCACTGCTGGAAATCATCTTAACACCAGAAGAGTCGAGGAACCTCCTGAACTCAGACTTATCCAAAACAGCCGCAGCTGCTGCAGCATACACTCCTGGGTGAAGTCAGGCCATAGGCACTTTACATTTCGAGGCTGTCAGCACATCCTTTGCTGTCACATCCCCCCAGCTCTCCATCTGGCATACACCTGTGTCTTGCTCCTGGCTCTTCGTAGTGCAGATGTCTGAATACAGGAGAAACCTTTCCTTCAGCTGGTTCAGAGAGGGTGAAAAATTGATTTCTCCCCTGCCTTCCCAGTCGGAGCACCCCTTAATCCATTTCAGGCAAAATGACCTGGATTAATTTTAAAAATGTAAGGGGTTGCTGTGAGTTATTCTGGTTGGTTTTGCCTGCAACAGGACCAAGAGTGCTCACACAAACCAATTGGCAAGGTGAGCTGATGAACAGTGGTGGCCATAGCCAGAGGAGGTACCATCTCTGACTGGCACAGCCGGATTGACGACAGGACTTGTGGCCTTAGCCCTCCACCCAGCAAGCAAAAACTTGCTCCTTTCCCCTTTCTAATACAGGACATAGGTTTTATCCTTAAGGGGGTGTGGGAAAGGCCCAGTAAATCTGCACAGGGAAGGACAGTTTAAGTGCAATGGTTTCTTTAATGTGGAGTTGGAACAAAAGGAAATATAGCTGAATGAGAGACACTCCCCAAAATTCAGTGTTGTCCCAGGAGGGTGGTACAGGCCTGTGGGGACTGTCTGGGGAGAAAGCTGATAATGGGAAAGCTTGCAAAATCCAAACTTAATCTCTTGCGCAGTAGAGAACTAATCCTCATGCTTGACATTAATCTTTTCAATGGAGATATAACACCCTTATCTTCTGTGTTGCTGACTGAGCCAGAAAGTAGGGCCTATGGTCTTTACAGGTTGGATATAGAACTGCAGAAATCCTTACACTGACATTGTATTTCTGCTGAGTCTTTTTAAGATTTCAGTATGGACTGGGCTCCCTTTGATGGCAGCCCGCCTTTGCTCTTTTTAAAGAAACATTCCTATGTGTAGTTCTGATACAGCCCCTTCTCTTGACATAAAGAATATCTCTTGATCTAGCAAAGGAAGAGGCCATTGGCAAGCAGGACTGTAACAACCTGACACTCATGGCATCCCACTGGATGATCTCCAGAACTGGAGCTGGCTGGCAGCGGGTATGGCTCTGGTTTCTTCCATGGTCTTCCATTTGGCATCACCTGAAGGGTCCTCATAGTTTGGGTTTGCTGCCACAAAATCGGTACTTGTGTTGCAAATGACAGCAGCCAAATTAGCCTTGAGACAAAGCCTTCTTTCCTCATTGGAGCAGAGGCCAAACAGCTTGCCTGACATACAGCACTCGAGCCAAAACCCCCTGAGTTTTCTGGTCTTCTGGACTAGGGCTATAGGTTCATCCTCCTCTACCTCTTTCTGGAGTTTTTTTGATTTCTCTTTTTTACCTCTGCTTCTGTTTTTGCTGTTCTTAGTTTTGTTTCTTTGAAGAGAAAGGCTCTAAGTAAATACAACAGATTGCACAAGCCCTTGTGCTAACCAGGGCCTTGAGGCAGGGATATTTAGATGCTCACCAGCATCTCTATAAGCTGCAAGATAACATATAGGCTTCTATGGAATCAGGAAATATTGAACTTCATGGTTTGAGATAAAACTCAAAGGATATAATCCTTCATTTACCAGCAGACATGTTGTGGCAGAGCAGCACAGCCTTTCCAGCATTTAAAAGCAAACCATGAAACAAATCTGAATGTACGAGTCTTAATACGCATTAATTGCAACTAGAAATAGACTTCATTGGACTGCCAAATTATAAACATAGTCAAAATCTTCAGGGTTTCCAGATAACTCTAGGATTTGTGAATAACAGAGAAACAGGCAGTAGTAAGGGAGGTAATCAAAGTTCCTATATATCATATTGATTAAAACACAAGGACTGCCCTTCAAGGAGGAACTTTGCATCAGGAGGGAGATATATTGGCTGCTCTCCTAAGCTGCCTCTGGCTCTGCCAGCAGCGATTCAGGACATATAACTACATTGTCACAGATAAAAACAAATCTGTGTTTTCGGTCTCTCTACAGTAAAAATATAGCCCAGGAAGGATACGTGTCTTAATTAACCCCTCAGGAACAGAAGACAAAAGCAAATAACAAACAGAATACTGCACACATGGAAAGCATTTTGACAGCGAATCCATTGAAGTCAGGTGATATTTTTGTTTGTTTTCATACAAAAGAAAAATTCACCTCTGTCTGGCAACCTAGCAAAAGGTCACACAACACTAGAATCCTGTTAAGAGTCCAAGTTCAAAGACCCAAATGAGGCACTGTGTGGAATTCACCTGCCTGCTGTTGCTCTTTTGTTGGCAAGGATTCCAGCTGTGCGTTGGTTGCCGCTTCACTACACGGGATGCAGGAGCAGGAGTGAATTATGACAAGCTGACACCACTATTTCCTTTGAGAAACAGATGCCCACGTTTGACATCCCTTGAATCTCTTGCTTAAAAAATGAGAGCAAATGGGTCTATTTGAGGTTTGTACAAGCAGGTGCATGTTGCCCTTCGGCTATACACAAACACCCGGAAAGCACAATTAAAGCAAGAAGAAAACAAAACTAGTTTTTCCTTTGCAGCTCAAGAACAGGACACCTGTGCAGCAGGGAAAGAGCAGAGGGGGAGAAACAAAGAACAGTTTGTGCTGGGCTGATAAAGATGAAAGATGTTCTGCTTTTTCCTGAGCCACTTTTCATCAGCGTAAGAACCCAGACCCTGAGCAGATCCTAGCAGACTCCAAAATGGCAATAGTTTGTCCCAAGTGTTTCATGGAAACTGAATTTTCTTCTGAGATATCTTCTAGTTGATTTTCTACAGAACAGAAAGAAAACCCCACTTTTCAGTGAAAGAATTCCTTGGCCTCATGGGCATTAATCTGGTGGCAGTGCTGCTCACATCACATCAGAGCCTTATCCGTCTATACCCAGGTAGCACTCAGGGGCCAAGCAAACTGCCAGGGTCACATAGGAAGGCAGCAGGAAAATCAGAAAGGTGATTTTGCTGAAGTAAACCACTGGCAGGCAGATGCTCCAGCTCTGTTCTTCCCCCACCACAGGGACAGCAGCAACGCCTGCATGGGGAAGCCACCACAGTGGGTATTCCTCTCAGTCAGAGTTGAGTGCATGTCGTACTCAGCAGTGCAATTGTGCCTTTAATGTGTTGGACATAACCTCCAGGAAGATGAGAGGGCTGCTGTCCTGGTGCTGGCCACCTGCCCACCGGGGTGAGGACCTTCCACACCCCACCATCCCCTCCGTGCCTCCCCTACAGGCAGCCAGAGCCCGGCTAAGCTCCCGCCTGGCATGCAGTGTACATACTACTGGAAAAAGCAGTCTGCCTTCTCACAGGAGAGGAAATGGCCTGCACACACCTCAAAGAGGCAGGTATCATCAGCTTGTAAATGTGTCCTGAAATTGGTTATAACTTCAGGCAAGAAATAAAAATCCAATGATCATACACAGGTAGAAAAAGATACTGCCTTAGCCCTGATGCCTGATTACAGGAAGCAGTGCTCAAAGATTGTTTCTTTCCCTCTGTTTCATTCTTATTTCCTCTCTGATCTAAGCATGATCCCTCAGCTCCTCTACCCAAATCCATTCACACATTTGCTCCCCACAAGAAGAACCTCTTTTTCATGTGAAAAAGACACTGGGGAAAATGGCATTTCCTCAGACAGTTGGCAATAGGACAAGGATGCAAGATGCACCTGAACAAAATCTTTAACACAATTTTTGAAGTTCCTTTGTCTTTAGATGTTCCTTGTGTCTGGCCAGCTTCTCCCAGCACTCAGTGGCACATCCAGAGAGGCAGGTTTAGAGATACTCGATGCCAGCCCAGAGCACATGCGGTACAAGAGTGAGGGACCAGAGCCACACGGGCAAGTCAGGGAGGTGGTGTGCTCACCCAGGTTGTATGTTGAGCTGACAAGCTCACCACCAAAACATCATTTCAGCTTCAGTGTGCCTTCCTCCTGGGTCCAAATTGCCTGAAACAGCATACCATGGAGCTGTACTGTTTATTGACACATTTGGGCTGAGAGGCTTGCCTTTTCACCTCATCACAGGATCTCTCTGTTTTCTTACTCACAGAAGAAATGCAGCCACTGGGGACATGCTCACACCAGGAGTTTTCCTTGTCACCAGCTTCTCCTCGGGGAGTGGGCTGGTGCAAGGCAGCAGGACACAGCTCGACATGCAAGTGTCTCTAACCTGCTGACCAAAGGGTGCAGCTGAAGCAGAATGGCCTGGG
The DNA here is from genome assembly GCA_013398955.1 of Callaeas wilsoni. Taxonomy (NCBI): domain Eukaryota; kingdom Metazoa; phylum Chordata; class Aves; order Passeriformes; family Callaeidae; genus Callaeas; species Callaeas wilsoni. The sequence continues at coordinate 86,136 of VWPU01014794.1, read as the reverse complement.
AGCTCAGGATGGGAACACACGCGTGGTACGCAATTTACTTTCTGGCCTGCTGTGCTGCTTTGGTTTCTCCACTGACGTTTTCATTCAGACAGCAGCAGTATAAAGGAGAATAAGGTCAGCTCATGCTTGCAAGTAAGAGCAGTTCAGAGAAGCTGTCCCATAATAGATTGGAATGGATAAATATTGAGGAGCCAAGATGCAGCCCAGCCTCCGTGGCTGAAGGGTATGAATGCACATACATGGAGGTATGGACTACCTCCTTCCTCCTGCTTTCCTCCTTCAGTTTCTGGAGTCAGCTCCCTTGTCAAAGTTGCTGATTGAGAAAGCAATGTCTTTCTCTGCTTTAACGTAGTTCTACAGTGACTATTTGCCATGAGAGCAGTTGTTTCCCAAGTGAGGTATAAAACAGAGGAATATTTTCTCCATTAAATTTCTGCTACAGACTTTCTTGGGAAGATGCTTCCCTTTCTGTCCTGAAGTTCCAGCTCTCCAATATACCAAATAACTGTCAATATACATCTTGAGGAATCTTTTATCTGTTGGAAAGGAATAAAATCCTTTGAATCATACAACAGAAAAAAGTATTTTCTTGAAAGGAAAATTCTCATGCGCGCAACTAGGAAGCAAACTGTAGCTCTGTGTTAGTTATCTTGAGCTCCTTGGGCAGCAGAGAGAACTGCCAGGGTCACTTCAGTAATCAGCATTAGCAGCCTGGGAGGCAGCGGCCTCCAAGTAGGTGGCGATAGCCTTGGGGTGTGCCTACAGGCTGGAGACTCTGCTGCCACTTAGTCCTGGCTTCTCTGCATCACCGAAGCATCACTACAGCTAATTAACAGCAAACACAGTGGTGAAATGCTCTCTGCATATTAACATATGGTCACCACAAGCAATCCAGAGCCCTGAGCTCACTGACAGTGTTGTGAAGTAACAGCAAGAGCCAGGATTGATGCCAATCCTGGTTTAACTCAACGTAGCAATGCTACTTTCCCACAAAGTTTCCATGAGTTGCCTTCTCATCTGAATTTCATTCCTTTATCCTGTCACTGAATGAAGCACTTTTAGCCAACAAAGTCTCAGAATCTGAGTAATCCTCTCCTAGTGTAAATAACAGCAGCCTCTTTTGGTAAAGTGCTGTCAGCCCACCTCTTCAGCAAGCAATACTGGCAGGTGTGGTCTTCGTTTATCTGCACAGGAAACGAAATTGCACTCAACGTCTCTCCCTCAGCCCAGAAAAAGCCTGGAGGAATATCTTGTACCATATGACTTGCCTTCATTAAGTTTTCTCTCCTGCTTTGCACTGCACAGTCTGTAAGGTAGGTCGACCATGCAAGACTGAAGCTAGTAATAAATATGTCACATTGAGCAAATAGGACATGCAAATTGGAAGGAGTAAGAAACCTCTGTGGCACTAGGACTGCTAGGGGCCTCTGCAAGACTGTTCTTCATTGTGACAGCAAGAGCCTACAAACTACACAAGTAGTACAACAGTGGATATATAGCATCTAAAATGCCATGTTTCCGAATTTCCTGAGAAATCTTAAATCCTTGAACTAGAGCTCTCTTACACACAAAGGGCAGTTCTGATCATTTGAATGAGAAAAGAAATGTTATGTAGAGACAACTAACATAATTTTCAGTGGGGAATAGGTATTATCGTAGCAAGCTGCTGTTAGGCCAATAAGAATTTGAGTTTAACTGAGTATATATTTTATGAATGTTGTATTCACCCAGCTCATCTTTGCTTCTAGAAACATATCTACTTTTTTTAGCTTAATAACTATGAGATGTCTCATTATATTCCCACGCCAAACACCTCAAGTCAAACTGCAGCCTGTATGCCAATTAGGTTTTCAGGGCTTCAGCCCTCTTTTCCTTGCTTTTTTGTGGGTATCAGCTTGACATGTGCTGTCTCTCCTTCACCACCTAGGACAGCCCACACAGCCCTGGGTGCAGCTAGGCCAAGGTAAAAGTGCCAGCCGGTTGTGGTCAGAACCTTCTCTAAGCTCTCAAGAAGAGGAGACAGAAAGTTTCTCCTGGTTTCTTCTCCTGCTTCTCCAAACAACTCTGATCCTCCATCTTGTGAAATACACTTATCTAATAAAACTATCTAATTGCATGTAATATCAAGAATCGACCCCAACCACTCTTATTTTTCAAACTCTTAGTATTTCCTCAGCTAGTTTCACACCAAATATATCAACCATCAACAGGTGATGTTTGCTGGCTTAAAATAAACAAAGTTACCTTCTTCAGCTACTTCCTAGGAAAAAATCCTCGAAGATTTTAAGGAAGACAAAGAGAAAGAAAGTATGTGTGGGCAAGTGACAAGTGTAACTGAAGTAAGGAATAGCAGTGCTTATTGTTTCATAAAATTCACCATATGTTGTGTGGCTTCATTACTCAAATCTTGCATGTGCTTGTTTGATGATTTGATCAGCTCTTGACTTCATTTCATACTGCTGCCAATTCACTACTTGGTTGATTTGAGCTGTATCCCTAACCAAGGATTGCATTTTGCTCATTTTCAGTCACTTTAGTTATTAAGGAAAAAAGAAAAAAAAGCAGTCTAGTTTAGAAGTATTTTTTATGATTTCTGTGTATATGGTTATTTCATTTGCAGTAAAGACTAACAGGAAAACACCACCCAGAGCCTTACAGCCAAGTCCCCAGAGCCAATCACCCACTGGCTACAGAGATGGGCAGCTATAGCATTCTGCTTCTCCATCATTCACAAACTGGAACACTTACTGGCTACAAGGTAAATTTCTTGAAGATTACCAGGAGTGTAAGGAAGGGACTTGATGGACCACCAAGGCCAGTTTCCTGCAACAACAGATAAACATATTTTGTAATCCTCCCTCATACACTTCCCATGTAAACTTACTAATGTGTAGCTTTCAAAATTGACAGTATTCTCTCTTGAGAGTTATGTACTGTTACCTGTAAACCATGAAGTAAGATAATTGCTTTCCTGTAAGTGTTTTAGAAAATTTACATGAATAGATGACACCTCAACCTGTTGCTCAAATCTAGGCATTTTTCTTCCGCAGCCTTGATGTCAGACAAAAACTAACGGAGCTATGTAGCATCAGTTCCACTTTTGCCCTTGCTCCCCGTGACAGCCTGTGCCTGGTGGACAGGCATGTCCATGGTCTGAGCAATGCTCACCATGTGAGCACAGGTAGGGCTGCACTTTGACAGATGGAGCAGAAGCAGTGTATGATTGTGCGTATCAGATTGCTACACGAGTCCATGTGTTTTACTGCAATATGTGGACATGATCCTGCAAGGTGCTGAAAATGATGATGCATCCTCTGTTATTCTGGGCCATTCAACATTCATGTGTTCAAACCTTGACTATGAAGAAGAAACCTTGACAGCTTTTTTTCTGTTTCCCAGAGAGGGAAGCAGGCTACAAAGGTTATGGGGAAATTCTCTTTTTTCTTCTCCATATCAAAGTCATCTGCCATGCTGCAGATGTTACCAATGTCAAAAAATATTAGTTATTAGTGAATAATAGCTCCATCCTTAATGGGGTGCCCTTTTGCAAGGGCACAGAGCAGTGCAGTAATGATATGAGATGGCAGAACAAAGTGACAGGGAAAAGCTGGTGAAGAAAAGCTGCATCTGGACAAGCTGAAATATACACAAAGGGAGCATTTACTCTTGAGATTTTTGTTTTCTAAATTTCAGATCAAGATGCAGAAAAGGCATTAAACACGACTGTCTTTCATTTGAATATGTGTGTCTGTGCACACGTAGCACGCCTGGAAGTAGAGAACACGCAAATAAGAAATCCTCCCATGATGCACAGAAGAGCAAGCAAGAAACAGAGATACAGCCCCAGCAGCCCAGTGTGTGCTGCTGTGCTCTTTGCTCACCAGCTGCTCTTGAGCAAATGCAGGAGGCTGTAAGGGCTACATACCAAACAGACCACACACGGCTCAGGGAACAGTGCACCGGGCATGGCCATGGTTACTCATGGTTACTTAGCTGTGGGGAGAAAGAAGCCAAGGGAAAGTCCTCTGTCTGGGAGGTGTTGGCAGGCAAAGATGAAGGAGCAGAGCAGTGCAGAGAGTGCTGTAGATTACACACACACATTTAGAGAAAGAGAAGGAGGAAAGAGAGAAAAAAGAAAAATATGACTATAGATACGAAACGTTGGGAAAATTTCCACCTAGGTTCACAAAGTGAAAATATATCTCATTTCACTTGCCCTCTCCCCTCTCCACATTTATTCACAGGACTGGTTTTAGCAGCAGTAGTGATGTGGGTCTAATAGAGTCACACAGCCAGCTCACCTGAAATACCACTTGCCACCAAAGGGGAGCTGCAGCAGCACAAAGCTTAATGAGGCTCACAACTCTTGCAAAATGAATTTTAAAAACAGATTAATTTTTTCCCTTAAGGCAGCAGGGATACAGTCTGTTCCAGATTTCTGATCATACCACTCACCTGAAGGACAAAAGGATCTGAGCAACAGAACCTTAAACTGTATTAATGACAATTAATTTCCAGATCCCAGAAACAATAGAAGGTAGAGTTTTTTAATTAAAAAGTTTGAAGATGACACTGGTAGAGGCAGGGAGATTTATGACCTGGTCTCTGTCTTCCAGAGGAACCAAGCATCTGCACCACCTGCTAAAGCTGGTGGGATTCATGGGTGCCCAGCACCCGTGAAAACTAGGCCATATTTGTCTTGTCTGCTCTGCAGATGGGGAAGAAGCCATAGAAATACACTTTTTACTGGAGAATCTAATTTTTGTCCTTTTTTTTGTGGGAGCTGTCAGTTGACTGATGTATTATTTCTCTCTCTGCTGATATTCCCACAAGATCCAGAACAGAGAGGCATGGGAAGGGTTTACTCTGTGTTCTTTAGGGTTGCCGATGACCTCTCCTGCCCTCTTGAAAGCTGACCGCTGTCCATGTGACGGGATGTACCACATAGCTCTTGGGCCTCCAGGAAGCAGGGTTTATCTTGGCAGGACCCTCCTTTCACCCCTGCTTCACTCCCACCCAGCAGAGACGTGGGGTTTGCCTTTGGGGTCCTCATAACTCCCCACTGCTTGCCCTGGTCTTTCGGAATGGCATAGTCTCTGTAAGCTGTGAGCAGCACCATGGCTGTCCCACCCCAGGAGTGGCAGAAGTCCATAGGCAGAACCCCAGTTCCCAGAAAGGCTGTGAAAGCAATCGGAGCAGTATAAAGGCTGGGTAGGAGGTGGGAGCAGGGAGGAACCTCAGTGGATGAAACCTCAGGGTGTGCACTTGAAATCCCATCAGAGACATCGCTCTACTCCGAGTAGAGCCACTGCATTGCCAAAGCTTGTTACCACTTTGAGGAGCTTTGGTTTTTACGGGTCGGGGCTTGACAGAACTGAGCTTCCAAAGGATACATCATGCTCCCTAGACCTTACCCTCCCCAAGGCTGTTCCCTCTGACACTGGTGGTGGTGGTTGAGAGGGTTTTACACTAACACAGGCTGGGAAAACCCCAGGAAGTGTCTTCACACTGAAGGGGACAGCAGGTTTCCAGGCTGGGCTCAGAGTGCCCTGGCCTGGACAGGAGCTCGGAGTGGGGAGTCACAGGTTGAACGGGGTGCTCTGGAATCTTGCTGCTGCTCCAGCAATGCCCCAGACTCAACACCCAGAGCCCTCCACATTTCAAGAAGGACAGTAAGTTCATGCTGCCTGTCTGAAAATGCTGATTATTTATGAAAAAAGCTTTTCCATGGAGCTCAAGTGATTTGCTGGTGGCCATGACCTATCTCTAGGCCTACAAAGAACGAGCCAGCAATAAAGACACATGCTGAAAACCTGCTGGCATGGTGTCTCCCTAAATGAATAGATTTTCTCGGGTATCATGAAGGCTTTTGCTTACAGTAGCATGAGGGCTTTTGCTTACAATGTGTTTAATATACTTTACTGCTGACAAGGGTATCCAAAAAAACTAGAGGAAATTAATCTCATGATTTACTTTATCTCCAAAAAGACTAAGAGGCCAGTTGCTGCTGGTCTTACCATTAGGAGAGGGAGAACAACATTTGTATGCATATGTATTTTGCATATGCACAATATTCGAGTGCAGTGCTGGATCAAGAGGCTACTTCTGACCATAAAATGAGTGGCACATTTTTCTTTTAGGCTCTGCCATGTGATAAGTATGCCTGTCAGACCCCTGATAGAACAGCCACAAAAGGCATCCTGAACCCAAAAGACATTGGGCAGGAGTTGCCTGCCAGCTTACCTCTTCCCACACACTCAGCTGCCTGCCAGTGGGATTTGTGGCTTTGGAATTTCATCCCTCAGCTCCATAATGCTACCTAGAGTGGCATTGCAATTCCCACCTGAAAAAAGCATCTATGACATCTTTCCTCCTGCCTTGCCTCTTCTTAAAGTGGAAAAGAAATTAACGGGAACACAGAAACACAAGGAATGGGCAGACATGTGACCCTGATGCCTCTGACTATCTCACTGCACCTGGCTTGCCCCTTTGCCCCACATTGTGGCTCCTGACCAGGATGGCTGTGGCCCTCATTATGTTTCAGAGTATTCAGAGGTTTAATGAATATGGTGGCTTGCTGCTCTTCATCCCTTCCCTGCTATTTGGGTTCACACTTCATTAACTGAGAAATGCTTTTCCTTGGGGGATCATACTTCTTCCTTATTTCACCTCAGCTCTCAGCTCATTTCCAGACTATTTCTTGCCTGGCCCTGGGAAAAAACAAAGTGATTACAGCCTGGATCAGCAGTTAGGGCAGGAAATCGGTATAAGAGATGAGATGCCATCAAGATTGGTGACTAATGACTGCAACTTCAGAAATGGAAGAAGTCCCACTGTAGCAGAGGGATCTGGTATCTGTCAGAGCAGCACCCTGAGAGTGTCAGTAGAGCCACCCTCTCCTGACCCTGCCAGTTTCACCTCTCTACTCTCCTAGTGCTTTTAGGACCTCTTCATGGCTGTACCTCCCTCAGCAGGAACAGCAGCATCCATCACTTCATTTCCCTGCTTTCAGCCAAGCAGGCAGCTGATTCTCCTTGCTGGGAAGGGCTTTGCTACTTTTCCTGTCTCCCACTAAAGATCCATCAGGGTGCATCAGCAGACCTCATTTGTCAGTTGTTTCTTCAGCTCTGGAAGGGTCCTTTGGACTGTGGGGTTTTTACTGGAGAGGGTAAGTCCTCAGCTACACTTTCTGCCTTGCCCCTTTCTCAGGGTCTTTCCAGCAAAACCGATGAGGAAGCAACTATAGGATGGTGGGGAGCAATGTGGGGAACAATGTACTCTGTGGCTTACGCAGGGTAGGCTCTCAAAGCTCCAGCATGAGGTGTCCCTCGCCACCTGCCTGCACGCAGTGGGGACCCAGCATCTGCAGAGTCACCAGCAAAGAGGTCACAGTGGACTCAGGGAAACCACAGAGGCCATGTCTAGGACTGAGGTGTGAGGATTAAACACTAACGCTTCCCAGATGCTGCATGCCCAGGCTGATGCACCTAAACTGGCCAGACCCAGCAGTGAGCATCAAGAGTGGCCCCAGCCACCCACAGGGAGCTCGGAACCCTGGAGTACCCATCCCCCTGAGCTGGAAAACTGAGATGGGAGCAGAATAAAGCCCCTGTGTCACGGTTTAGGAATGGTGCACCCAATTTAGTGCTCCCAGTAAAAAGCAAACCATGAGCTGCTCCACCCTACTCCCCTCTGGTGGGCGACACCAGGCAGAGATCACAGGCTGAGATAAGAACAATTAACTGGAAAGAACAATGAGATAAAAAAACCAAACAGTAACAGCAGAGATTGTCCCCCTGTACTTCCCACTGATGAGGACATACCTCAGGTCCTGTGTCCAGTTCTGGGCCTCTCACTACAGGGAAGACATTTAGGTGCTGGAGCGTGTCCAGAGATGGCCAATGGAGCTGGGGAAGGGTCCGGAGCACAAGTCTTGTGAGGAGTGGCTGAGAGAGCTGGGAGTGTTGAGCCTGGAGAAAAGGAGGCTCAGGGGAGACTTTAGCACTCTCTTCGACAATCTGAAAGGAGGTTGTACACGAGTGGGGTTTGGCCTATTCTCCCAGGTTACAAGCCATAGCACAAGAGCCACTGGCCTGAAGTTGCACCAGGGCAGGTTTAGATTGGATATTAGGAAAAGTTTCTTCACTGTAAGGGTGACCAGGCATTGGAAAAGGCTGTCCCGGGAAGTGGTTGATTCACCATACCCAGAAGTGTTCAAAAAATGTATGGATGTGGCACTTGGGGACACGGTTTACTGGTGAACACAGCAGTGCTGGGTTAATGGTTGGACCAGATAATCTTAGAGGACTTCCCCAACCTTAGCTATTCTATGATTCTAAGACCCAGGTATGGGCTAATGCTGCTGCTTCCCCACAGCCTGCCCCTGCATATGGCTGCACTCCCTAGCTCCTTGCCAGTGGAGGCAGAGGATTTATTTCTCACATCTTGTGCAGTGGCTGCTGTTTCATGCCTCAGTTTCCCCACTTAGAAATACATAGGATTAGAAATACACAGGGGTTTTTTGCCTCCTCTGGGATGTTTTGCCTCTTTGCTGCATGGCTCTCAGGGATAGGAACCATCTGGTGGCACGTCTCTCCAGGGCCACACACAGTGGTGCCCCACAGGACCTGGCTGCTAATATTAAACAGGGCTTTGGAGCCAGTTCAGACTATAAATTCACATTAGCACCAGGGCAAGACTGCACACAGCAGACAGAGCTGCGGCGGCCCTGGGTGTTCACCCTTGCCCTCCTGGCCGTGGCACTCCCTGGGTGTGTGAGCAGGCAGCTCTGGCAGCTCCCCAGCCCTGCCTGAACCACCTTAGCATCCCCTGCCTCACCCTCTGCCACAGAGGGGCACGGGCTGCTCCTCCCTCACCCCCAGCTGGGCTGCTGTGCTTTCACCCCCTTGCTCGCTGCTGAAACCCCTCTGGCACAAGGAAGTGGACCTGCTCTAAAGACACTGCCTTTTCTAAAGCTGGGAGACAAAGCCCTTATTTGCAGTATACCTCAACAGGGAGGAATCAATCATTTTCAGTTTCTTTGGATTTGCACATCAGGGAGCTTGTTTCTTTTCTTTCCCCTCAAACACATCGTGGGTGGTTTCCCTGCAACAAGCTGGGGAAGGGAGGAAGGCCCTTATTTATTTACTTCCCTATGGAAACATCTCAGCTGGTGTTAGTTAACAATGCAATTTTGTGGCAGGGGATAATATTCTGAGGAGAGGCTCTCTCAATGGCCTGGGCTGGGGCATCCGCACGCTGAGCGTATTTACCCTCCCCAGTGCTGCTGAAGAGAGCAGCAAGGGGATGCCATGACTTCTCACGGTCTCGTCATGTATGGTACAGAGATAAATATTTTTACCTGCAGTTGTGACATTTGGCTGTACAGAAAAGACAAAGCCACCCACTGCATACAAGGTCTGCTCAGTGCTGCTGCTCTTTTAAAGCTGGGTTGTTTTTTGTTTGTTTGTTTAACCTCACTCAGACCACTGCACCACTTTAGTGCTTGAAGCACAATATTCAAATTTGGACTTTTCCAAAATATAAGGGAATTTCAAGATTTAAAGCAGCAATATTTGCATTTAAACCCTGATGGGTCCAGGCTGAAAAGTCTGAGATCTCTTTTCCCATGTTCCCAACACAATGCTGGGAGGTGCCCCAATGCTGCAGAAGGAAAAGGGGACCATAGCCAGGTGTTTCTCACCACGCATTGTAACATGGTAGTGATCAAATAGCAGGGTGGGATACATCCTCATAAATCCACACAGTCTAATCCCAAGTCTAGCAAGCCACATTCCTGTCTTTCTTTGAACTTGATTTGCTTTCCGTTGTATCCTGTCAGGAGCATTTCCCACTCAGAGGAGGTCAAATATAACCTTTTCAAGTCCCAGCCCACAGAGGATTAAATCCTTGGCAGCTCTGGGAACAGCAGGAGACGGGTTCCCAGGCAGGATCCCAATCCTGTTCCCTCCAGCTTCAGCGGGTGTTTCAGCCTGGTTTAGGCACTCAACCAGCTGCTAAGACCTGAATTCCTGTTTTGGAGCCAAAAGACATCACCTCATCTACCTGGACTGCCTCTGAAACCAGGTCTCTTTCTCAGTGAGTCCATGGAACAAAACTATTCATAGGTAGGCAGCTTTTTAAGGAGAAAACAGAGAAAGAAAACCAACCCCTAAACCAGTTTTTGGACTACAACCACAAAGAATAAGTGTAGCAGCTCTGAACATAACATCTTGGTACCTTCAGAAATGCATGGTGTGATCCAAAAGAGAGGACAAAACCTCAGCAAACCCCAGTTTGGTGCTTGCACCATTTGTCTTACAGGTGGGCAGGTCAGCCCCTCTGAAGCAGCAGGGGAAGCTCATTGCCCTAGGAAAGAGACTGACAGAGTCACAGAAACATTAGATAGAAAAGAGAAATGTCAGCACCAGCACATGCTCCTGTGTTTTGCAGTCAGCCCCAAGGGCGCGACTGCACCACAGGTGTTGCAGACCTACCCGTGCACCACAGGGCTCACAAGAGAGCTCAGTTCCTGGCAGCTCAGGATGTCACTGGTTTGGGTATGTCCATATGCAAATCCTTTGCTGCTTATAAAGCCTCCCAGCTGAAATGTAAAGCCTGTGTTAGGCAGCCACTGAACTGATGTTAAAGACCAGAGGTTTTACTTCAGACACTTGGCCTCACCATGTCTCTTTGTTTGCCTGTCCAAACCCCATTTCAACTTTCCAAGAGTAACTATTTAATACTGCCTCAACCCACCCCCCCTCAGGCCCACCTCCTTCTTAGCTTTGGAGAAGCAATTATTAAACTTTTGTTTAGTCTTGGGAAAAGCTGAAACAGTGTGAATTTTTATTCACCTAGGAGACATGCATGCTGTGTACCCTGGCTTTTGTTGAAGTGCAGTTTTGACACAGGTTGCTGTCTGCCTTTGGAGAACTTCCAGAGGTGCCTGGCATTTTTTGGGTGCAGTGTGAATGTGCTCTGGAGAGCAGATCCCAAACAAAAGCAAGAGCCCAGTCAGGCTCCCCTTCTTCTCTCCACCCTCGATTGTACTCAAGCATATTACAATTTAACCCCTCTAGCAGCAGGTGACATTACATTTAATAAAGAATTTGAGAGCAGCACTCATTTAACTGCGACAAGAAGCTGCTCTAACATAGGCACAATGCTACAGGTACATTCAAAAATAAACACCTGTAGGACAGAACTGCTTATGCATTGGGTGATTGAACACTGAAAGGACAGGTGAAGAGCTGAATCCCCTTTCCTTGGCTACAGATTCGGGCCAAAACCCACAAGCACTCTTGTGGTTTGACAACTAATTAAGGTACTTGTGAACTAGCAATTAAAGGAGGTGGGAGCTATGTGAGAAGGGACACATCTATGAGATGTTCTGTGCAGGGGTTTTTTTCTGCCTTTGAAAACATAATTTTGTTGGCTCTGATCTTGTGTCAGCTTGCATTTAATTCCTCTCATGTGAAAGCAAACCACAGAACAACTGATGCAAAGTTGCCTCACAGGATTGTCTTCATGTGCTTGTGTGCCGGCCCACTAGAGGCGGTGCGCAGTATTCACAGATGTTGTACTGGGACCATTCTGTGCTCCTCTGTGGCTTCTTTTTTCTGCAGCTGCTCGAGGGGAAGAAGCATGTTTCTCATCCTTCTTGGCTGTAACAGAAGTGGAAGCAAGCGTGACTCCTGTGCCTGGCATTGCTCTCCCTCTGCGATCAGCTCTCTGCCTGTCTTGCAAACAGCAGATGTGAGTGAGGGGAGCTGCTGCCAGGCTGCACGAGATGCACTGGAGGTACTAGAGACACAAATTGGGTATTGACTGCTGTAGCAGATGATTTCTGTGACCTGTGAGAACCATCAGCCATTAAGGAGGTAAAGCATGCAGGCAAGTTTTAAACAAAGATCTGGCTTTGAGGTGATTCAGAACAGTATCTGCAGCTCTGCCAAGTTAAAATGACAAGGTTCATCAGCTCTCAGGCTTCAGGACTTCCAAGTCATCCACAGGCTGGAGGTAGGAAAAATGTCCCTTTAAGGAAGCTGCGTGTTCCTTCAAAGCAGCGGGAGCTGCAGGTCTGGCTGGCAGGACGATGCCCCAGCTGACCCATTGGTCTGCCCCGGACAGAAGCTGGGCTTTGATGAACTGTGAAGCAAAACCATCCCTGTCTCCTGCTATACAGTAGGGGCTGCTGTCAGAGGAAGTGAAGTTCCTGGCAAGTCTGTGATCTCCCAGTACAGCTCTTCGTGGCAGGCTGATGACTGTGCCTGAGCCTCATCTCCTGTCTCCCTCCCCCCCTCTGGCACACCAAGTACAAAAAGAGCTCAGACATGATGCCACTTTTGGGTTAAGGGTTGTCTTGTTCATTTTTGGCATCTTTTCACATCACTACATTTCTTCATCAGCCCATGTTCACCTCTCAGTGCAAAGCATTTCACAGGTTTAGAAACCCAACCACCTTCTTGCTCACGGCACATGTGCAGAAGTCATCAGAAACTGCAACCAGGTAGATATCCCGAAATAGCCTTTATCTGTGCCCCCTCCTGCAGTCTGATGTACAGGAGCTGGTGTGTGAAGCACCACCATCCAGCAGTGCTTGCTGACCAGCACTGGCAAATGGGACACTGCGTGTACACGCATCTGCTCCAATTGCTTCCCTCCTTTGGGTCTCCCTTTATGTATAAAGCCTATAGAGGTATCAAATGATACCTAGAACCTTACCTTTGTATCGTTAAATCAACTTCAACAAAATGCTTTCTAAGGAAGGAGGAAATAAAGGATGCTTTACATCCTTAAACCTCTTTGTTTTGGCAGAAGATTTCATTATTTAAGGCTTAGTGAAAGAAGGAGGTGAAGGCTGTCAGCCAGGGGAGCCCTCTTGGCTAACATTCAGCTTCCAGTGCTTAAAGAGGTTTGATGTGGCCATCGGGAGAGTGTCACTTCCTATTGTGGTCATAGCCAAAGCCTGGCAAGGAGGGAGAGAGGGGAGGGGAGACAGACAGTGCCTGGGAGCTGGAGGAGTGCATACGGGCTCGAGTGAGTGCTGCAGCACTGTGGATTCAGGATCCAGAGCCTCACCCAAGGGCACTGAACTCCTCACACGCCATGAGCACCAGTGGAGATGCTTCAGCTGCACTGGGGAGTGAGAACCCCTCTTCCATTTCTATAGAAACGACAGTATGAAGTAAATGCAACATGCTCTTTTTTTGCGTTCCAATAAAATAGGTGATTAAGAAGCACAAGGTTGAGACAAATGTCTTGCTCAGGCACGCTCAGACTGCAAGAGCAAAAGCCAAATTAGATTGACTGTGATGAGGGCAGCAGTGTTTAAGCCACATTGAAGGCTTATTGCTAGGTCTATTCAAGAAGTATTTCTCCCTGTTTCTTCCTCTGTCATCAAGACTGGCTGCTGAAATACTTCATTTGTTGCCTCCCTGAATAGATACATCTTCAACTTTGCACCAGTGTCAAGGCATCTGGTGAGTTCAGAGCAAAGTAAGCTGTAAGCTGGCATCTCTGGACAGCCAGCCTGCAGCCAATAGCAGCACACGAGTTCTCAATGCAGAGCCAGATCACACACACACACACAAACACAAAAACAAAAAAAGAAAAAAAAAAAAAAATTGCAAGTTTTGGAAGTAATTTCTAAAATAATTCAGATGTTGCTAATGCTTCGATCTGATGTGCCTTTTACATCCATCTGAAATCAGTCCATCTGATCCATCCATTCATTATCTGGGACATGCAAACCGTCCTATGCTTGGTAAAATCTATGTTATGGAGTAAAAGCTCAATGCAAACTAAGCCAAAATGGTAGCTATCAGGGGGGTTGAGTTGATGGTGTTAGTGATGTTTATTTGTTTTTAAAGAGAAACAAGGTTATCTTTACTTTCTAAACCAGAGGAATGACAAGTGTTAAAAATGCATACTTCTTCAGGATGCCAAAAGCACCTACATGCACACACAGGAATACCTGTGCAGTCAGGCAGAATTACCTGATACTGGTAGTTAGTAAGTCAGATACAGATTTTAAAAAAAAAAAAAAAGAAGAAGAAATAAAGAAAAAAGGAAAGAATTACAGCCCTCTCAGAAAAGAAATTGAATATCTGGATCTCCATCTGCTTAAGATTCCTGGGAATCTTTCTAGTCTTTCTTTAGGAAATGCCCTGTGATAACTGTCTGAGAAAGGACTGAATAAAATGAGGTAAGACATCAGAATCTGGCCTTTCATCCTGCAATTGGATCTACTGCCTTTTGTCCTGTGTGTAACACTCTTGGCACCAAGAGAGGTCTCCTTAAGGGCAGTCGTCTGTCTGCTCCAGCTAACTATAGCACAGGAACTGCAATTATCAACATTTCCATTCCCCAAATTCCTCTGCTGATCTCCACTGGGATAGTATTATAGTTATTCTTTGTTTGCAAATATACATACTTCACCAGACTAATTAGCTAGGAACTACATTTAAACTGAAGCCACATGACAAAATCTTGAGGGTTTTTTTAAACACTCATGTTATGAAAAAGTGACCTTCTCTCTGTAAGCCTTGGCCACAAATGATTTGTGTTCAACAGATGGATTGAGGGATAAAGGCTAAATGCAAAATCAACTCAAAAACTTACAGAGGGTAACGTGACTTACTGTGAAACCGCTTTCCTGAAAAGCCCCTTATGTTCTTGGTTTCATTGTTCCACTGATAGAGACACAGAGATCGGTGCTGGAATTAACTCCAGTTAGCTGGAATGACCTTCATGGTTACTAAGGCCAGCCCTCATTCTAAGAAGTGTCAAAATATTTTAAAACCTTCTACAAATAATATACTGTATTCTTCATGTGTTAATTTTTAGCAGCCCAGATGCTGCTTGAATAAGATTTCCATACAACTTGTGTGATTAAGAACTGAGCAAGGATGAGTTTTATTTGGGTAGTTTTTGAATTAAGCCTTTAAGTATCTGACTAATTTTGAATTCAGTGTGACTTAATCTCATGCTTTACTCTAAGTACCTGCTTAAGCATATGGCTGAAGCAGGGCTTAGCCAAGATTGGTTGATCCTTGCCATACGCAGAAAGGTACAGACTGCACAGGGCATCCCCATCTGGTGATGATGAAGTTAGAAATGTGCATCAAAGCAGTGGAAGAAGAGCCTACTGCTAATAATTGACATTTGCTCGAAAGGGTGTTTTCATCTCACACGAAGTCTGCCACATTACATTGCTGTTCCTGAGACTGTTGCTATTCCTGAGACTAACAGGCTTCCAGTAGAAGAGGCCCTCAGTCACTCAGGAACAATTAATTGGTGACACTGGCAATTATGTCTGTATTGATCACCTTGCTGTTCAGGTTCATTCAGAGGTAAGCAATAATGATAACACATCATGCTCTCTAGTTATGACAGGACTTGATTTGTGGTCTTTACAGAAATTAATTTGTGTTCAAATCAACAGTCTGAGAAGCTAAATGAGCAAAAAGGCTCATAAGATGTGCAGAGAGGTGGTGAAAATCTCCACTGCAGTGTTCCCATTCCATGTATGTGTTGTGGTTTAATCCCAAACGGCAGCTTGGTCGCACACAGCTGGTCGCTCACTCGCCTGGTGGGATAAGGGAGAGAATCAGAAGGGTAAAAGTCAGAAAACTTGTGGGTTGAGATAAAGACAGTTCAACAGGCAAAAGCCAAGCTTACAAGTGAAGCAAAACCAGGAATTGCTTCACTACTTCCCATGGGAAAGTGTTCAGCCATCTCCAGGAAAGCAGGGCTCTGTCACATGTAATGGTTATTTGGGAAGACAAACACTGTACTCCAAACATCACCTCCTTCCTTCTTCTTCTCCCAGCTTTGTATACTGAGCATGGCCCTCTGTGGTATGGAATATCCTACGGATATTCGCTGTCCTTGCTGTGCTTCCTAGCAGTTCTTGTGTATCTAGTCACTGGCGGACCGTGGGAAACTGAAAAGGCCTTGGCCCTGTGTAAGCACTGCTCAGCAATAAAGAAAACATCCCTGTGTTATCAACAGTGATTCCAGCACAAATCCAAACAGCCTCATGCCAGCTACTCTTAAGAAAATTAACTCTATCCCAGCCAAACCCAGCACAGCACGCTTGCAAGTTTAAGGTGGTTTTTTTTTTAATGGCGATATTCAGAAGAAATGCTCTTTTTGGCAGAGAGACAAAAATATATGTACCTACATGAGAGACTGCAATGGTATCATGGAATGGCTAAGATCTGTATGCCTAAACAAAGTGTATGGTACCATCTGTGGGCCAGAAGCACTGCACACAAACAGTGCCTGAGTCACTATTTGCCAGGTGCCAAACAGAGGGTACAGATGTGTTTCATTTTAAAAGTGGCATCACTGGGGTTTTTTTCAGATTCTCCTCATCGTTATTGTCTATACTGTGAGTCTAAGAGAGAAGCAAAGAAACCTGGAGAGGAGCTCGGTGGCAGTTCTGCTGAGAGAGCACCGCTGCACCAAGCCCAGGCTGAGGACTCCTGGGGGCAGCAGACTGCTCTGTCCTGTGCTTGCACAGCTCCAGCACGCTGCAGTTGGGGTTAATGAGCCTGTGATAACGGCAATAACCTGAACAATAAAAGCTGATCATTGATCCTGAGATCAGGAGAGTGGGCCACTTGAGGCTGTTACCTGCCTCCTTGGCTTACTCGGTGTTTCAGCAAGCGGTGCAATGTAGGCCAGGTCAAATCAAATCACAATTCGGTCTGAATCTGAATAATGCACCAGCAGCACAGTCCAGGAACAAAATGGAAACAGTGTGATTTTCATGCTCAAGAGCTAAGACGGCACTGTGTAACCTATGGGTACCTGCTCTGGCAATCAGGGGAACTATCATGGGATTTAAACCAATAAAATGAGTAAACCAGAAACCCTGGCCTTGGTCTGTAGAAGTCATTGCACTGCATTTAATGTACTTGCTGCTTTCAGTTTATCAGGTGACCTAGACAGTATTAAACTGTAAAAAATATTAGAAACTCTCTTAAGAATACTGCCATGCCTCTTAACTGATAACTGAGTTTTACAGAGCTTTCAGATCATAGCCTTTAGTGTTCCACAAATTTTGATTTAGAGGAAGCTGAAATGTTTGATCCTGGATTGCAAAACCTTATTTGCTTTGAAATTTACTGTGATATCAGAAAGCTAAACCTAATGAGGAAAAAAAAATTCACATTCAGGCAGATGACAAAAAAAACCAACCAAACCCACCAAATCCAACAGTCTGTGATGCAAACTGGCACTTCAAGGAGAGAGGGGAAGATTCTCCCTTAAAAGATTCCTATATAATTTCAGGTTATCCTAGAAACTGAAATGAGAAACAGAAGTATAGAAAGTTGTTAAACTCTCCATTATGTGCAAACCAATTGACCGTTCATGTAGGATCCCTCCATGACTTCAAAAGCTGGACAGAGTGCTTGGCTTTGTCCATCAATTGCTGTAAACAGTACGTTAGGGGTATAAAAAAGGTATACAAAATATACCTGGCATAGCAAATGGGAGAAAGCCTGAATATTTTCCATATGTATGATCATCACTGCAAGGCTGGGGCAGAATGCAACATATGCATCCCAGCTGTAACATACATCTGCAATGTAACTCACCCACCTAACATACAGACAGGAAATAAGGTTTTTCCAGTGCCTGAGTGTAACAAGATAAAGCTGTTGAGTTTAACCCTATCAACATCAGAGCAAAAAGAAGCCCAGACAACTGTTCATGTGCTTATGGCATCTTGCTCCATCAGAATCTAAACTGACTCAGCTGTTGAAGGTTTCTACCTTTTGGCAGGTCCAGGGCCAGCTCCTGATCATGAGATCTTCTGTAGACAAACAGAAAATTATAAGCCTGCCTGCCAGCCACAGCTCAGCACTGCTTGGCCTCACACCTTAAGCAGAGAGCATGATCATTTATTGGGTTTAGTCTTTTCATAAACTAGAGAAAAATTCTTATCAAACACAACCATGATGCTTAAAGGATCCTTAAAGGAACACCCAACAAATAAGGAACACCCAACAAATTATCCTAACAAGTGGTTCTGCTGGCTACGCAGAGCTAATCCTTTCAAATAGGTTTGCTGAGCCAAGGAACACAAGCAGATGAAGCTCACAGCTTCTACACTGGCAGAGTTCCTGTGCGAGTGGGACATGGTAAGAACTAAGGGGTCCAACTGGAAAATGCTCTTTGGCACAGCACTTGAAAAGACAACAAGATAATGAACCCCATGGGACCACATGTAGAAAGACAGTTTACAGTGTTTGCAAGTAAGATTTGCTTGGCTGGACACCAGTGATGCAAGCATCCCTTCAATTTGAAAGCTGATCTGATATCCTGAAACTATTCAGTAAGGGGGGAAGCCAGCCTGGAACCTCCTGAGACTCCTGGGAGATGGAGCAAGGAAGATAAAAGTGATCATCACCACTGCACTTACCCAGAACTCCGCATATTTGGAGTGCTTCCTTTAACAACTCCTGCTGTGGGAGATAGTAGGACTACTCCCCTGGCCAGTCACATGTCACCTATACATCGATGATTTCCTCCCCCGCTCTCTGCACCAACCTACCTCTGAAACAGAAGGAGAGGATTTCCTTCTGGCCTGCCCTGGAGGGCTTGTGTCATTAACAGGCACGTCACCACAGGTGGTTAGGCTGGTGTTTGCTCCTCCACACAGCCCCCCGTGCTGCCCCCTGTGCAGAAACCGACAGCGATGCTGAGTGACCCACTGCAGGAATGGCTGGGGGACTGAGCCCTTTTGGCTTCTTCTCAGATGGGTCACTTCACTTTGCATAATCCTCACTCAGTAAGTGTGTTCCTCCTTTTACAAAACTGATTGGAGATTGTAGGACTACGCTGAGTTATTGTACACTAATTGCAGCAGCATCTTTCAGGATATACTAAAATAAATTGTTAACTATACCCCTGGTCTTCAAAGACCAGTTATACCTCATACCATTTATTAATCTCAGCTGCACTGAATTATTAAAATGAAACTCTCAATTACTCCCATCACTAAAAATACCAGTATGGCTTTTAGATCCATATTTCTACCCTTTACTGTAATGCATTCTTCATTTTAATTACTGGCACCGTATTTTCAAAGGCCAGTGCCTTATCTTTGCAGGGTATTTATCAACCTAAAAAAAAGTTTGACAAGTGCATAAATCATTAGGTGTGACAAGTAGTGAATTCTTGAAGGAGAAATATGTGGAAAAAAGATCATGTTATCTAGGTGAACCAAAGACATGTCAAAGTGAAGCAACAGGAGAAAATATCGTCTAATCCTCCTGCCAGTGTGTGCATTGTGCAAGACATTATTCTGGTGTTCATTTACCAGGAGACTAAGTAGATTTTTTTTCTGTGAAGAGATCTTCTGCAACAAAGAGTTTATGTACTGAAAGGATTACAAGAATTCCCAGCTAAAATGTCTAAATAATGAAATCAAGATCACATCTAATCAAAGCCACAGAACACACCCAAATAATAACGCCAGCCCAAAATAAACCTCATCTGTCCAATGGCTCCTAAAAATTAACTATTGCAGTCCTCCTATTGCCATCACCTTTTCTGATTCAAAGAATAGATGTTTTGTCATGAAAAGCCCATTTTCCAGGTCTGTCAGTGGTCTAGATGGCGGATGCCAACCATACAAACTCCTCTGCACCAGTACACAGGAGCAGTAACTAAACTCAGGAATGTTAAAAGAGTGTAATCTGTGTGGCCCAGTCCACTTCAGAGCCCCCTACTGACCTACCAGTTGGTCAGGGCAACAAGAAAGGTCTCCTTAGGAATGCAGAGGGTTGGTTGTGACAAGGGGTTGCCAGCTCTGGTTGCTTTTCCCTAACCAGAAAAGACATTTTTTAAAAAGACAGCACGCACTGTCCATTGAAACACTGGTGTGTGGCACTGTCCTTACCTTGGTTTTAGCCCGTGCTGAAGCACCTCACTCTGCATTTTCGTTTTTGCTCCCCAGGTCAGCTGCCTGCGCCAAAGTCGTTCCTCGGCCATGCTGTGTGGACACACCTGCACACCAGCTGTGAAACCTCACAGATTTATGGTATGGCCACTGCCTTGCAGGAAAACTGGTCTCAGGTTTTCTAGTGTATGTCCTGTCAGCTGATGATCAAGAATAATCATCTCCAGCATTCAGGTTGGAGCACATGTAAGAAGACAGTAAAATGCCCAGCACTGCATCCTCGGTATCCGAAAGTCAAACACAGTAATGGGCTTTCTTCCTCAGGGAACAGCGATGTATTCAGTCATCATCTTTTTAAATTCACCTCCACCTCGTACAACAAGAGTAATTCTTTTTCTGTCTAGTTTCTTCCTTACATGTGGGCTTCCAATTTCATTACTTGTAAAATTCCTGAGACCAACAATAACTTCAGAAAATAGTGATAAAGTAGAAAATGCAGGGAAATCCTTGGAGACTGTGCTGGATTTTTTTTCTTTACAAGACAAATAATGTATTACATGATGTCTCTCATTCCTCTTCTAACCTTTTTAATAAGAAAAGACAAACACAAGCCCAGCTGCACACAGCCACCATCTGATTGGGTCAAAAACTTTTAACCCATAGCATATGTGGTTGTACAAAAGGTGCAGTGGAAAGTAGTTTTCTGGGACCTCTACCACCAGAAGCATACTCTGGAGGTGATTTATATAAAGGTCCTGTTAGTTTTTCAAACTAATCTAGTGCCAGCTGGAAATGTACGAGTAATCACCCCTGAGGCTGAACCACTATTTCAGTCTGCAGAGCAGGAGTACAGGATGAGAAAAACAACTTTCTCTTTTGCCACTCCCAACAGCTTCAGTTTTGTTCTAGCAGCTACATCCTGCAGGTGTGAGAAGGAATCTTAATCTTTTGCCTCTCTGGAGTTACTGGATTTCCTCCATCATCTGTGCCCTTCAGGGGTAGGGCTGAAAGATTCAGTAATTCGCCTTACCTGTTGCCTTTATTTAGCATCAGAGAGACTGAATCTTGATAAACAGACACAAATTTATGTTTCCTTGAATTCTTGAACTCCAGCTCTGTCTTTTCTCTTCTAGCAGAAAAAACAAGAAGAAAAGAAATAAACCTTGTCCCACACACATGGACAGTTCTCTCCACCCACCAATACAAAGGGCACTACACGGAAAGAGAGTCCTCAAGAAAACTGCTTTCCATTTACTGCATCAGGGTCAGCATCAGGGTCACGCTGAGGAACCAGCTACCAGAGCTGCTCTGAACACTGTCAGAAACCCCTTGTTTTGCTAGGTAGATGTACTTCTTACATGTCTGGTACCCTCGGTATGCTCGCAAAAGCCCTGTGTTTTTATATTCTGCTCTCGTGTCCAGTCACTGCATTTCTACACGGTTCTGATGAAAGCTTCAGTTTGCTTCCCATTTTAAAAGGGGACAAGGAAAATCAAAACACAGCACACATATGAACAAGAAAAATATATGCAGATGCAAAGTAGGAGTGAATTTTCAAGGACAATCAGTTGATGATTCAATACAGAAAGGTCCCTCTTTGCAATTCATAATGCTATTGAAGAAGGTGAATTTCATTTTTGTTAATGAAAGTTGCTCAATGTTTATATGTGCCTTAACTACCTCACCCGTTTTCAAAAGTCACCATTGCACCATAGAAACAGAGAGAGTACTTCATCTTCCAGAAATTGATTCTGGGGCAAGAAAACTTTAAGAGACCTTAAAGTAATGTGGTTGGTCAACTCTTTTCTCTTTTCAATTTATATCCCATCATCTCCTAAAGCCCGATCTTTCATTCTGTGCTGCTGGTGTTAGAGCCCCACTGCAGTTCTCAGAAGTGGTCCTCTGCTATTCAGTGCAGTTGGCTTTTGAATGAAACATGAGGTTTTTTAGCACCTCAGGAGGCTGAGCATGCTTTAGCAGCCCAGCCCCAGCCTCACACACAAGGACTGCCCTTTAATTCCACTTAAATAAATTCAGTGTTGTTGGTTTTGCCCCTGCTCAAAAGAAGCTTAGTGGGAAAGTCAAAACAGATCTCAGCCAAAGGGAAAAAATAATAAAGCAAGCCCATAAATTAAGTCAAGCTAGTGTATCCTAGGAACAAGAAAGAGCTCATGCAGATGAGGCAAACCATGCCATGCATAGAAAGCAAATCCCCACTGCTGGTCCTCCCTCATGCCATTCCAAAGAAGTGAATCTCTATGCGAAGTGTTTGAGAGCATGCTGGAAATAGAGGGGCCCTGGAAAAATAGTTAAGAAATAAATTCCACTATTTGGTGGCATTTATTCCAAGGGAGACAAAGTGTCTTTTGTGAAACATTCCCACAAGAAGCCTTGCAGAGTTTGAACTGCATCCACAGCCTGCACTGGTATTAGATGTAAAGTAAGATCTTATTGTTTGTCTTTCCTCTTGCGATTGAAAATCCAAACAGATTTTAAAATCTCTGAGTAATTAACCAGGACTGAGCTGCATTTTTCCCAGGATATGAATCAACATAATTATGATTTAAGAAGATCTGTTATCATTATTATGGCAAAAAGAGTATGACAGAAAGTAAGAGAGGGTAAGGTGCTTAAACACAGTGAGGAGATTATCCCTAGACTCTAGCAATGAGCCGCTGCTTGTTCATCGTATGAAGTTATATCAAGTTTGTAGCATTGTCTGCTAACTAGAATGTATTAGGTAAGGAGGAGATTTTTAGGAGGAAGTAAGTGCCTTCCAAAAATCCCTTTCAGCTCTGAGTGGTTTAGAAACCTAGCTAATATGCCATCTTTCGTAACTCACAGTTAATAACCTTCATGTTTATTTTCTTTGTTCTGACACTCTGAGAAGTCAATAAAGACCGATCATACTGCCTTATACTTTGTGGGAAATGCTGTGGGATTGGAGAGTAAAAGCCAAGTCCAGGCTGATTTGCAGATATTGCAGGGCAGGAAGAGTTTCAGCAATGGTCCCTGGAAAAAAGGCAGATCAGTGGAAGTGTGTGATCCTTTTCCTCTTTTGTCTCAGGAAGGTTGGTGTGTGAAATGCAAGATGCCCATAAAGTCTCCCTTGCAGCCAGAATCACTGTCTCAGCAGGGTCCTTTAGTGGAGGATGCACCATCATCGTCTTGCCTTCCTCCTGGGAAAAAGAAATGGAAGGGAAAGGATGAGCTCCGTAAGCAAAACAAAGTAGAGAATGGGAAAGAGCTGGGAGACCAATTAAGCCCTGCACACATGTAGGCTCCCTGCATGGCAGCTGACCTACAAAGGATATTCAGAGTCGACAAAGGGTGCACATTGAACTGATAGAGTAACCGCGTGCAAAAGCAATGCAGCATCAAGCTGTGATGAGGAGGGTAGATCACCCTCACATTAACCCTATTATAAAGAGATGATCAATGCCACATACATCAAAGCAGATAAGTTGGCATAAACATTCAGATTCAGCTCCATTGTCTTGTGTGTGCTTCATAATAAAGTTTGCAAGACTTTAAAAGCAGAATGAGAAGGCAGTTTCCAGAAAATTTCTTTTATTGTATTTGCAGTTATGCAGCTGGGTGAAGCTGGAAAAAAAACTCCCCCTGAAAAACCCAGTTCATCCACCACCTCACGGAAGGCAGTTTATGTAGGCCATTGCCACCTTCCAAGTACTGGGAAATGAGTCTGTTTTGCTCCTTCTCCTCCCACAAAAATTCCTGACTTTTCCTGCTGGGAAGAAGGCAGTGAGTGACAGCTAGGAGGGGGTAAAAGAGGCACATGCAGGCTTGAATACTCACATTTCTGTGTTTGGCTTGTTTGCAAGTGAGCACCGAAGCGTGTCCCTAGACAGACACATCATGGTGAGTGAAAGGAACTCTTTTAAGAATAATAATCTTTTATAGTCTATCATTTGGGACATAGTCTGCGTTCACATGAATGATTTTTCAACCTATTACACTGTCAATCGCATACTTTCCAATCTTCCCCTTATTAAGAAACACTTCCACTCCTGCTTCCTCCTCTTAAGCCAGGGGTATTGGAAGGATGCACCCTCTGAGACTGTTTACTTCAATGGAGATCTTTAATAAAATTGCAGTGGCTGGAAACTGTGAAGATAAAGCAGTCTGAGGAACAGGAAATTTAAAGAGACAAATATGCAAAACTCCTCAAGATGCTGCCAAGGCAACAATTTCAGGAGGAAAACAATGCTGAGTAATGCAATTTCCCCCAGTAGCTGCAAGTCATTCAGCAACCTTGAATTAAGCTCACACCTCTGCTGTCTCTGCACAGTTTCACAGGAGAGGAATGAAATCCTTTATCAGCAGGACCAAAAAACCTTCCAAAGAGGGTCAATATTAGAAAGCCACAATTAAAGTCAGGGAGCTGGCAGCTGCCCTGGAATGATTAATGGGCTCACACATCTCCTTATGCCCTGGCTCAACCATGCTGAGCTAATGTTCAAGAATTTCATAATCTCAGCAGCCCCTTTGCTTTCAAAGACATAGCCTGGCTGTCCAGTGATTTCTCCAAGAGACAGTTAAAATGGGTTTGGTTTCTTCTTTTGCTCACCTCTTTCTTGAAAACATCTGTAAAGCTGGGGCATTGCACAAGCACTACCGAACTGCCGTGTACAGTAACACATTGTACACGGAAATAAAGAACAACTGGACCTTCACACTAAAGAGGAGATCAGACAGACAAATCTGTTACCATGAACAAGCAGGACTAGCAACACAAGTGGGTGATGGGCTGATAATAAAGAATACTGCATTACTGCTAGGAAAAAGTCAGCAGCAAAAAAAAAATAGGAGAAAAGTAGGCGCACGCAGACGCCGTGCATCAATAGAAATCTCCCAGAGTGCACATCCTGGCTTCAGCAGGCTGTGCGAACCCACGGACCAGCCTGGCTCCTGTTCGGCTGCAGACACACATGCACAACTACATGCATCTAATGCCTGACTAAGACATGCAGGGGAAAGAAAATGGAAACAAACAGGAGTGAAAAAGCTGCCTGTATGGACAGAGTCCCTGTGAACAACTAAGGAGTGGGCTGGCGCATACCTTTTGTGCTACAAATCTAGTTGCAATTTGTACCCTTGAAATCAATTTCTAATTTGTAATGACAAATTCATTTGCTTCTTCAGATACCCGACTTTGGAGTCATTGAAACATGCTGCTGTCGCAGCCTTGGAAAGTGATGCCTCATTAAGCCTTGAAACAGGCACCATCTCCCACCTGCAAGAAAGTCCTGCTGGTGAGAGCTGGGTCCTGTGTCCAGGACCTTTCAGTTCTTAGTCTTTCCTAGAGCAGCTACCAAGAGCTGGTGAACATCATCCAGAGTGCTGGTGCGACGGCTATGTGCCTGATAGTCCACTGGAGACTTTGATGGTAAAAATCAAAAGTTGTTCATCTTTAGTCCCTTCCAGTCATGCAAGCTGTGGGTAAAACAAGACAGGTCTCTGTGTGATGATGAAATCTTTCAAAGCAGTTTCCGCTAGCACACAGGTCTTGTCAAGAAAGTATTTTCAAACCTGTACCTAAAAAACATGAGGTAAGATGCTGAGGCATCCAGCAATCCTGCCCTTCAAGTTTCCATAACCTGTCCTATCCACTCTGTCCTCAAGGTGTCTGGGGACACACGGCATGGAAGACAGACAGCTCTGTCTTTACAGTCTAGCTGGGCTTTTTGGCAGATTCATGAGCATTTTAGCAAAGTCCCACCACAGCACTAGAGAGAGGGCAAGCATCCTCTTTTCCACTTTGCAGCAAAAGGGACCAAAGTGGCAGGAGATCAACTGACCTCCTAAGGCCAAGAACCATATCAGTGGCACAGCTCAAGCTCTGCTATTCCAGCAAGCGGTTCACTCCTTTTCAGCAAGCTTCAGAGTTTAGGAAAGATCAAGACCCCAGAGGTGTGTTAGTCCACTGTGGGTGATCATGTGGGGCTACACCACACTACATTCTGGGTAAGGGACAGTCATACAGTGCACAGAAAATATTGATTGCACACCTGTGTGTGCATTCTCCCCACTCTATTCAAAAGCAGTCATAGCTATTAACTCTGTGCACAGGAAGGTTTTTATCGCTTTTCCACTTGTGTTATAGTCACTACTGTTGTAGAAAGTAGATTTAACGTGAAGCGAGTTCATGTTTAGAACACAGAGCTTCTTCCAGAAACCTCCTGTATTTTATTTACTATCTGGATATATATTTTATAACAATGCTACTGTTTCAGTTGCCTTTCCCTCTCCTTTAATATGGAGATTTTTATTGCCAGCCATATCTTTTAAAGGTGGCAGCAGTGCTGCCCAGGTGCTTTGCACATGCAATTGCTGCTGGCATGGCTGCAACAATAACAAGTGCTGAGGCAGCTCCTGAGGCTAAAGAGGGGTTAAGGGCAGTCGTGAGGGATAACTTCAGGCCTGTTGTGAGCAGTTGTGGCAAATGGCAACGGAGCAACTCATTGCTCCACCAGGGAATCTCAATGAATCTTCTCCACTTTCCAGCACATAACAAAATTTCCCTGGCAAATTTTTCTTCCTTTGTGTCTGTTTTGCAGCCTATCCATCTTCTAAGAGGCGAGGGGAAGTGGGGAGCAGGAAAAGAAACACAAACACTCAACCCACCTTTTATGAGTTGTGCAAGTGGGTAACGGCAGAGGGTGCAGTGACAGTGCTGTGGGCAGCTTCCTCAGTGGAGAGGGGTGGAAAGGAAAGGGAGAAAGAGAATAGGGCAGTGCTGAGGGAGGGAATGCGACTGGGGAGACAGAAGGCCACCTTGGTCATTTGTGAATTAAGCCTTTGTCTTATGGGCTTGGGAAGTGCATCTCGGGCCATCACCTCCAAGGCAGCTGGAGTGAAAATTCCCCCATTTGTTTAGTGGCAGGCCTTATTTCCATCAGCTTGTGTGATGTCTCAATTGACAGGCAACCCCAAAACAGAACCAAAATCTCCCATGCCAGCCACACACTTCCAAAGCTCATATGACTGTTTCACATTGGAGACTATGCCTAATTAATCTACCCAACTGCTTTGTGCTAAATCTCATCCAGGACTAATCACTTCTGTCAGACAAGCTGACCTTTCTCACTGGTTCAGTTATATACTTATGTAGCAGTGCTGAACACACTTCATTTCTGAGCTTTAGCTTTGTTCAAACACCATGATTTTTGGTACAGCATGACTACAGACCGAAAAAAAAAAAAAAACCCCAACAAAAAACCCGAAACAACAAACCAACAAAGAACAGCAAAAAGAAGAGGTGAAATAGTCAAAGAAGAGAATATATTATATTGTCTATCTTTCAGAGAAACGAAGCAGTACTGATGGCCCTGTAGGAAAGAGGGAAATCTGAGGTTCAGTAATGCTCTGTTTCTACTAAATAATCTGACATTTTCAGTGTGACCCTGTTGGAGGCAACAAAAACACAGATGAGGCGTGGTTCAAGTAGGTGCATTCACACTTCAAAGAGCTCTAAAGCTGTCCTACACCTTGCACGCAAGTGGGAAAATGGCTGGAATGATAACACGTGTGCTACTTGCTGGGTTGTTGCTGGGAGATGCGTCTCTAAGGACAAGCCAATAATGAAATCACTCTCTTAATGCCCCCTGAATCATTCCTATTATCTGCCTTCTTATGTGCTAGGGGTTTCACACGTGCTTGGGAAAATTCAGATTCTGTCGTCTTTCCTGATCACAGTGTCAGGCATGATTTACCAAGGAAGCCAGCTGACTTTCCTCTGAATTCCTCCTTATTTTAGTGTCCAATGAGTTTCAGGGATAAAACCAAACCAAAACACACAAATAGCTATGTTTCTTCCCATTCTGTAGATGAAATACAATCTTGGTTTCATGTACCACTCACACACCTTTGTGTAAGTACATATAATGCACACATGAGCATGCTCCCTGGAAACAAATGATCCCTTTACATAAAAGTACAGAAATGCTATTTTTTCACCAAGGAGCCAGCTGCAAGTATTTTTAAGTAGGATAACTTGTTCAACAGTTGAGCCGAAGGGCCCTTATGGATCCAGATCAGGGCCCTGCTGTATTAAGCATCATATATGCCAGTCTCTCACTCAGGCACTTGCCTCATAGCAAACAGGCCAGGGAAGAAGCCTGAAAGGGCAATAAACAAAAGGGCCACTTCAATTTCACAGCATCTGTGGTCAAAGGCAGAGTTGCATTTGGATAAAATTTCTAATTTCAGCTGTCTGTATCTCACTCTGATGCCAATGGAACAGGGATGGCTGAGAGGGATGTATGCTCCTTGGCTGCTGCAGCTTATTCTTGGTTTGTGCAGTTTCCATTCTATCTGTGTTGAAACAAAGGGCTGTGGACTAGAAATGTAGTCCATTTAGCAGTTATTTTAGCATGAAGCTTTGGCAGAAGAAGTGCTAAGGCAGCAGCATTTCAGTCTCCACAGCTAAAACAGACTGCAATTGTTAACTGGGGTCTGGAGATGGGACTCTGTGTCCAAAGGCCCAGTGCTGAACATCCCTCCGTAGCTTTTTGTTGTTGTTGGCTATTCAGCAGTGCAAATGATCATAGGCAACCTGACTTCCAGAGCTACTTTTCATTTAGAAGGAAAACCTCAAGTGATGGACTGTCCTGAACTAGGTTTTGTTAACATTCAGTTGTCTACAGAGGTAAGGGCCTGCACAGCAAAAGCAGCAGAGAGGGTGAGTGCCTACCAAAGACACCTGCATTAGCCTAAACTAGCAACTTATTTAATTGCATTTTCCCTATTTTAATTCAGACAGAAATTACAAAAATATTTGCTTCAATGCAAGAAAAAACTTCATACAAAACACTGCAGCAAAAGAGTAAGAAAAACTAGGAAAAACATATTAAAGTCACTTGGAGTAGCAGTTACAGCATGGTAGCCTCTTATTAAGGAAAGAAGAATAAGCAACATGCTGCACACATACCTATTCTTTACATCAGTGTGTGCACCCATGTAAGACCTTGAATTGTCTGATGAATGTCTTTGGTTTATAAAAGTATCTCATTTCTTTTCTTCCCTGCTCTTCCACTCCAGGCCTCTAAAAACTATAGGACCAAAGAAAATTGCCTCTCATGGTTTTATTTCATTCTTGAGAATATAGATTAGAAGCAGGAAGCCAAGGAGACCTTGGGATGATTTTAATTGCCTGCAGTTCCTTTTGGAAAAGAGGAGAATAGCTATGCAAGGTCCTTGATGAAAGACAGATGGATGACAAAAGTCTACCTCATTGTAAGCTGCCGCAGCAGAAACAGACAGCAGGCAGCACTCATTTGAGCACACACACAATTCGACCATCTCCTCATAAAGACAGACAATCTTAGAGGCTCCCCACAGCTGGACAGCAAGTTTTTGTAATGAGACCATGATATGCATGCAGATATCACAAAATGAATTAAAACTGGAAAAGAGGGGAGGAAAAAAGGCAAAGTCCCCAAATGATTCATTTCACTGGCTCAGAAACCATGCTTGCACTCCTGCAATAATGCACCTCCAGCTTGTCCAGGAGGAATTTTTCCTATGTCACAAGGCATCTACACTTTGCCTTGTGCTGTGTCTGCTAGAACTTGTTTCTCACTGTTACCTAGATTTGCACCCCACTGACAGCCAGAAGGATGTCACAGACTCCTTCCATACAAATCACAGGAAGAAGTCAGAGCTAATAGGCTGTCTTCCAGAGGGAACCATGGTCTCTCATTTTAATCTGACATCGTCTTATGCAACCAACCTGTTGTTCCTTGTCCTAAAATTTACAAAGATCTGTAAATCCCCATTCCCCTGGGGTCTAGTTAACCCCTTACATTGTTTGCATCAGATTGGTTTCTTGTTTGTATCTGCCTTTGTGGGTCTGTTCCATCTTTAGTGTGCTGCTGAGGAAGAGGAGCTGCCCACTGAAGAAGGGCAAAGAGGAAGCCAGAGATGTTGAGACCTCAGTTTGACAGGCTGGCACACATGTCATTCAAAAGCTGTAACCATTCTCTACCAAAATTGTCACTGCTGCTAACACACAAAACATTACCTTTGAGGGAAGTTTTAGGTAAAAAAACGAAGTATAGAGATCAATATCTTTGTGACACCATGACTTCTGAAATTCAGTTACACCCTCAACTGAAGGGCTGGTGGTTCAGGGGATACTTGCTCATGTATGCTCAGTGGTGCTTGTCTAAACCAAGGGTACTGCTTCTCCTTTGGATGCTGATTCACCAAGCACATGAGGTCAATTGACTGACTCTTCTTTTGGATTGCCAAGGAAAAGAAATTACTCATTGTTTGATTTATAATTAAAAACATTTTATAAATTCATGAAAGAGCAAACGGTTTCACTGTTCTAAGAATGACTAGTTATATAGTGTCATGTTTAAGTTTTTAAAGAAAGGAGGACACCAACAAAGATATTTGACAGCTCCAAAAAAGGAACAGGGCAAGTAAGTTATATAGGGACATTAATGGTTTTACAGGAGACATTTCAGCCTCACAGTGTCTTTGCAATTCTCTAATGAGATTTCTGGACTGCTCCCGGTGGATCAGCACTGAGAATGTACCCAAGTGGTGCTTCATCACAGCAAGCAGCAGGAGTAGGAGGCACATGGCAATAGACTGAGAGATAATATAATTTTGCTCAGAAAAAGGACAAAAATTCTGCTAAGAAATTGTACTGAAACTACTTACAGGAAAAAAGAAACAAAACATAGATATCCACAGGAAGCAATTTGTAGCCTATTTGGCTGCTTTTGATGCAAGTTGAACATAACAGCCAGGGTACTGAATCTACACTTTCCAAAAGAGGACTAGGGCAGGAAAGCTGTGCCCTATAGTTTCATTAATACACAGCCAGAAAGCAGCAAGCTGGATGTTTGTTTTTCTTAACCCTTTCAGTCAGTATAAACTTCTGTAGTTTCAGTACACTCCTAGCAGTGCTGGACCATTCAGAGTCATGGAGAACAATTTTTATGATCCAGGACTTATGAACCCAGACCCTGGTCCACAGCAAAAGGCCATGAATGTGTCACTGCCTAGGAGCTGTCAACAGGGACATTGAAAGAGCTGGCCCCTACCCCAGCATGTGGAGTGGCCAGCACAGCTTTGCACTCTCCTGTGCACTGTGATCCAAGCTACAGAAACCAGCTTCAGCCTCAGTGGACAATGCACCAATAGCGTGGATCATTAATAATACTTCATAATATGAAGAAGACAGTGTCTCCTAAGCATTACAAACCACTAAACTGAGGCTGGGCCAAGAGAAATTGAGAGGAACTGATTCATTTTCCCAGGGAACGCAGGCTTATGAGAAACCTCTAGACATCACAGCACTGGGAACATTGACTTCCCAACAGTGCTACAGAGCAGCATTATATGAAGAAGTGTCCAAATAGTGACAGTAGGGATGAAATGTCAACTGCTTTGCACAAGAAAGAAGCCTCAGGTGGGCTTGCAAGGACCTGTTAAAAGTTTTTGGAAGACACCTTATAGGGAAATACGAAAGCAGGCTGGAACTGGGTTTGTACTGCTGGTGTTCACTGTTCAAGGGGACTAGAGAGGACAAAAGGAACCAGAAGTCTACATTTCTGTTTTAAACAGTGATTTTTTTTCATTATTTTTTATTGTTTCTGTAAGTTAAATAGATGTTCAGGGTAAAGCTTTGCAGACAATATGGGTTCTAGAGCCTTTTGTATTAAGATTGCCTACCATCTTTTCAAAGTATTTACAAAATATTGGTGAACAGTCAGACCTCTCACCTCTTTCCTATTTGTGTTCTGTGAACCACTACATGCATTGTAATGCAAACTGTACAATACATCTGTATTTGATTCTTTCCATATCATCACCGCATCTCACAAGAAACGTCATTTCAGAGCCAG
Organism: Callaeas wilsoni; assembly: GCA_013398955.1. Lineage (NCBI taxonomy): Eukaryota > Metazoa > Chordata > Aves > Passeriformes > Callaeidae > Callaeas > Callaeas wilsoni. Next base: position 54,333 of record VWPU01014794.1, on the reverse strand, counting down.
TGAAAACCATCATTCCTCCCATGCAACTGGTGCAGGAGTGGTTTTAGCCATTTGCATCGGAGCTGCAACAGGACAAGGACCACTGCTGCAATTAACAGTGTGGAACATCTTTTGTGCCACTCTCAACAGCAGAATGATCTTGTGAGGGCAACTTCCCTTAAAACAGGCCAACTTCCGGCACAAGCACTAAAGCCTTTGGTTCACATCACAGATGTACGTAAAAATCCAAAAGCAAAGAGGAGAGACCACGAGGCCCTCAGCTGCACCGCTGCCCACCCATTCCTGCAGTGGCTGTTTCTGCTCGCCGCACCATGGAGCATTTCACCAGGCTGTCCGCATCACGCTGGTTCCAATTCATTCTCGCTGCCTGACAGACGTGACCTGCGAGAAGCAGCTGACGAGCAGTCAGTTCATTGCCTCATGAAAGATGAACACATTCGCTGCCATTCAAGCTCAGTTTTTCATAAGAACAAGAATGTGCTGTTCCAAATGTTGCACTCAGCATCTTGGAATGAAGCCTTTGACCAGGGGCACTGGGGCCAGCAGAAAAATGACTTGTTACACAAGACACTGTCTTTGTCCATTTCTACAGTTTAAGGGCAAGATGCAGACACTCAGCCAATTGACTGCTTGATACTGTTGTTTCTAGAATTCTAGAACAGAGACATGACCAAACTGTTCTTCTGAATCAAATGTCAGCCTACTTGAGTCGTCAAAATGGTGCAAGTGACAGTGTATGAGATGATGCTGCGCCTGCAGTGTGTTAGAAGTCATGGTCTATGGTAAGCAAAGACACATTAAAGCAAGGCTGTACTAAAAAATGGCAAGAGAAGGATGACTTGAGAACATAATTTCTTTGAGTTGTTGATTTTTGTCTCAAATTTTTTTTTATTTGAAAGTCCTTTGCCTAGAAATGTGATTGTTTGCTAAATCATAAATATTTGGGTTTCTTCCCAAGAACAATCCCCCGACTTCCTCAGACGAGGAAATTATTTAGGCTGTGCTTGGCTCATGCTCAGGTGCCTCTTTTTATAAAGCTGAACACCTACAAATTATAGCAATTATAAATATGTCCCTTTCCAAATGACGAGCTGAGAAATTTCATGATGCAATCTGATAACTAGACAGATGGGAAATTACAGAAAGAGGGAAAAGGAAAACTAAAAAAAATCCACGTAATTAAGACAGTGAGATGAACCCTTAGAGCACACCTAGCACTTGCCAAAACCACATCATGCACCCTGCAATGGTTTGTTACATGTCCATTTCCGTAGAGAGAACTGAGTAGTGATTGATCATATATTCATGTGCTTTCACAAGGTCTCAAATGATGCTCTCATTAGAAAGACTGCTGTAAACCTGTAGTTTAATTGCTGCCAGGTAGATTCCTACCTGCTGGCACACTCCTCTCACCTACTTCACCAAACATCTCCTCAGCCAAATCGCTCCCTCTCCCCTCAAGCTCTCAAAGTGCCACACAAAGTGTGGTCAAACCATACTTTTAGCACAAGTGCACAGTGTTTCCTACTATATATGTGTAAAACTGAGATCTGCAGGGACACAGGGCAACTCCATTCACTCCTCACTCATCCTGGAATAAAATAAAGAACCCAGGATGCAAAGACACCCTCTGAACCATCCAAGCCCTGTTTCCATCCATTACAGGTAAATACATTCTGTTCAGAGTAGGGTCCATCTTAAACTTGTAATATTTTCACCTTTGTTTTTCATTGGGAACAAAATTGTGCTGTTCCCAATTCTCTAAGTGGAAGCCTACTTCAGAGCATCAGTTTTTCTACAGTTAAAAGCTTACTTCTAATTGCCAGCCTGAATGTATTCCTCAATAATCTCTGCCCTGCTGTTCTTGTGCCAAGACTGTCTGTTAGCTTAAATTATTCTTTCCAATACACAGGGCAAACCCCTGTTGCCTCTTTGCCATCATTTTACTAAGTGACACAAATCTTCTCCTCCCTTTGTATTACCTTTTCCTTAAAGCAAACCATCAGTGAACATATTTCTAAGTTCATGCTTCTTGAATATGAGTGATCAGAACTACAGTCTTGATTCCAAATACACAACAGCTGCAATGCCCCTCTTTATCAACTGTACAGAGAGGATTGCATTTGCCCTTTCCCCAGCTGCATCACATTGGCATCTTGTGCTGCAAAATATGGTACAGATTTTCAAAAAACATATTGCACAAATTAACCCAATCCCTTTCCGCAACAAAATAATTGTATTTCTAGACAAAATGAATGCTGCTAGTCTTATCTGAGCCAAGCCACAAGCATTGGTGCCTCACTCCTCTCTAAGTTATGAGCCCATTTTCCAGCAAAGCAGATTATGTTTAATCCTTAGGTGAATAACCTTGTACTTGGTACCATGCCATTTTACAACATTTCTACTGCATAATCGTCAAGGTCATCCAATTCTTCTTGCACAGTATCTTGATCTTCTTTTTATCGATGTGTCTCACAACTTCATGTCAGTAACAGAAAACTATTTCATTAACTCTCTCTACTTTCTGAGCCAAAGTCACTAATAAAAATATTAAGCAAGATTGGTCCCCCCAAACTTGATAAAGTCTCAATAACCTCCCTCCAATCTTCCTATCACTTCCTGGCATCTCCTTGTTACTCATGTGCTTCTGCTACTTTCTAATCCCCATCTCCTCCAGTTTATTCAACTCCCTGTGAATTGTGGCTTCAAATAATTTCTGTTTATTGCATTTCTTTGCCAAGATGATCAGTTATTTCATTACTTAAAGGTATCATATAAATTTGGCACAATCTCTGAAAACCTGATGTCATATTTATTTGGTCACTAGCCGAGGAGAACAGCTCTGGTGCAGGCACGTCCTGCAGTGGAGCAGGGAATTGCAGCAAACCAGGCAAGTTTCTAGAACCAGGGGAGCCACAGAGAGCACCAGCACCTGCTGGGAGCTGGCAGCTCCCCGGGGAGTGGCTGCAGAGGTGTAGGTGGGATTGGGAGGGACAGAGGATGCCTCCGCTGCCACATTAAGTAGCCCTGGGTACTGCTGGTGAACGGAGCAGGCAAATAGGGCATGGCACAGCAGTTCACAGGATGGGTGCCTCTCCACAGGAGGCCATTCCACTGGTCCAGTGGGAGACTCAAAGTGCACACCACTCAGCGACTGGTCAGTCCTTGTGGGTCCCTTCCAAACCAGAATGACCTTTGGGTTTTTTCCAACTTTGCATTGATTCTTGGTCATTCTCTGCTTCCCAAATTGGTCAGTAGTTCTGAATATGAACTGAGGTTAGATTAGTATGTCTGCCTATCCCTGAGATTTCCTGTTGTTTAGTCAAATGGTGTAAATTCGGATTTCACATGTTTATTTTAAAAACCCACAAAATTCTTACTTTGACACCAGGACTTCACATACAAATTGTAGCAGAATTCTGGGAAAGATGTAACCAACCCCTCAGGCATGTCCCCTGAAGTCTCCGAGTTCTCCACCACCTAGAATAAGGTAGTTGTCTCTCCTTCATGCCTCAGAGCTACTGTCACCATCCTTTTGTCCACCTCCAGTATAGAACAAGGATACAAAAGTATTGGTTTGATCAGGTCCAACAAAGTCATCTTTCCTCAATGGAAAGGCAAAGCAGAATCTTGGTTTTGGAGCTGCACCGATGTTACATTTAATTGTAACCCACCCTTATTGCAGAGTGCATCTTCTCCCATCCCCCCCATTCTTTCCTCGCTTGTAGTTATTTGATAGCAAGATCTTTTTTTCTATTTGCTTTATTTGCCTTTGCTTTGAGTTCAGCTCAAGCTGGTTTTTGACAGTTCTTACTCTCTCTCTGGGGAGCCATGTGAAATTTTCCTCTTAGTTTTAAACTTTTGTGCTTATTTAAGCTACTTCATTAATTTAGACCTAGGGCCTAAAAATTTGATTTCTGTTTTTTTGAACTTTTTAATGTCAAAAGTGGGAATCACCCTTGGGATAGCAGTAATGTTAAGGCTGAGATTGTCCAATAATCATGTTCACTGTAGTTTAAACATCCATCCTGAATAAGAATTTTCTAACTTAAATGATCCAAAGACTGAGAGGAATAGGGGAAGCTCCCAGAACACACCTCATTCATGTTGCTTCACTCCTTATTAGATATCACATTCTGATATTGTTTCAGTCTTTGAGGTTGAACAGTTGATTGCCTCCATAATTAATTCTTCCACTTCCTCTCAGTGACGAAGGGGGAGCTCCATGATTATCTGATAAGTAAGTAGTACGTTGGCTCACATTAAAAATGGGAATGTCTCCCAGGGATCCCACATAATGAACAACAATAATAAAAGATGACAAGGACCAGGAACAATTTTTCCTACTAAATACACATTGGAAGAGATAGGAAGACCAGAAGACAAAAGGTTACAATTATTGCTTGCTCACTAGCTCTGCTTAAATGTTTGGGAGCTCACACCCATTATGATGACTCATTAGCAATTTCCCTTCCACATACACTGGACAAAATGGACAAAGAGGTGTTTATGTCAAAGTGAACCCCTGTCCTCAGAGGGCTTCTGACACCTCATTGCACTGGAGCGATGAGGCCTCCATTTAGCCAGGGAGCCTGGGACAGGCCCTATGGCTGCCATGAGGGGCTTCCATGCAAGCCTAAGCTCTGGCAGGTCTCCATCACTTCCAATGGGCAACAGCTCCAAGGGCAGAGTTAAACTGTCTTGTACCTTATGGGGTCCCAGGCTCTCAGCCTGCTCGTCTTCATGCTTCTCTGGAACAGTTAATTTAGTGGAGATTATTTTGCAATAGTAAATGTCTCTTCCAACAACTCACTTTATAGAGTAAGAAGGGCAGAAAAACTGAGCAGTACTTTTTTCCGTTATTAAGTATCCAAGAAGTGTATTTAAGAAATGAGAAGGTGGAGAGAATTTATATCTAACTGAAGGATAGAATTCCCCCTATCATATGCCCTCCAAAGAGTAGGGAAAATGTGCCACAGAGACATCTGGATGTTTCTCAGGACTTGAGTGCTTTCCATCTGGGACCATAAATAAAAAAGTAGCACTGCAAAAATTTTACATTTCTAGACCAGGCAATAAAATTACCTACCCCCAGAGCCATTAGATGCCAGAACAGAAAAGGTACAGCTTCATTTTTAATAATTATTGATCAAAATTGAGCTGCATTTAGATGTGACAGTAGCTAGGACAGAATTAGTATCATGACTGCAGATCAGCCAAATAGAGCAACACAAATGGCACATCCAACAGGAAGTACTGACATGTGTGCAGGCACAAAGCTGAGATGCAGCAAGTTAACCCAGGCCTCATCCTGTTGCCCATGTGTCCACCAGAGTCCTGCCCAAGTGTCCCAGGAGACAGCTGGTCAGCATGACCATTTGCAGGAACCAGCTCTTCTTCTCAGAAGACATATGCACTCCACCCCAGCTGGAAAAAGCAGCTGACAGCAAAACTCTGGCAAGAGTCTACTGTTATATTGGCCAGATCCAAACATTTGTCCAAAAAACCCAAACAAAGCAAACCAAAATTCCCACTGCGGTCAAGTGGACTCTTGTATAAACATGGCTAACCAAGGTCTTTCAAACAGTGACTCTTCTTCTCTTAGACCTCTGACTCATTTCTGGAAGCACTTCTACAATTAATACTAATGAATTAGAAATAATACTACTACTAAGACTGATGTTTCAGAAGCTGTCTGGGCAATACGGATGCCCCTACCCTTCTATTGCTAATGGGAACTCAGCATCCAGATGTCTTAAAACACTTCTCTGTTCCCACACAGCACATAAAACCCCTTCCTCGATAATATGCCATAACTCTGTGGCACAATCCTGGCATGGGAACCAGGGTGGTTACCTCCCTCTGAAGCAAAAAGGTTAGTCCAGACCTGCTCCAGGTAGAGAGGACTGGAGTGGGAACTGCCATTCTGAAGAAGCGAGAGCAGAACAGCATTCTTCACCACTGACAGTGGCATGTGCTCTTGCCTGCCCAGAACACACACACTCAAGCTGGAGAATGTTTAATGAGCCATTCTGCCAGCTAATGCAAAGGTTTTATACCAGATAAAACAAGGGGTAATTGCAGCTTTAAAATGCAAAATGTTCTCTCATATAAAAATGCATGATTTCACTAAAGAGGGTAATTTACATTTATTGTTTGAAGAGTGAGTACTATATATTTCTTGCAAAATACACATTTCTTAAAAGCTGAGAATCATTTAGAAATTGTTAAAAAACCACTTCCCTTGAAACTATGTAGGGTATTTCAGGTTAATCTCACCTTCATCCTTTTTTCTTCATCTTTAGGGCAGACTGGCCAGCTCAGAATTCCCACACTCCATCCTCAAACCATCCCCAGTTCCAGTGGTGAAATGTCAAGTCTCCAGGCCTCTTGTAGTGCAGTTTCCTTACTTTGGCTGGGTTCATCTGAGCACAGTCAGAGCAGGAATTAAAACTAAACCCTGCAAAATAACTAGAACAGGTCTATGATCCAACATAAGATTTCAGTTCTTGTTTTTCATTTCCCATACAATCCACTTCTGATTAAAATCGGATAAAAAATGTATTACAGTCCACCACCAGTGGCTTGGGGGCCGAGTGGATTAATTACCATAAGTGTTCTTCCACACAGATTTCACAGTCTGGTACCACCAGGTCACTGAGGTAGTTTGCAAGGCTTGAGCACCATTAAGTTTTGCCTCTAGGGCAGCATGTGGCTCCTGGCAGAAGCAGCAGTGATGCTTATGCTGCTGTCACTGCACCTAGGAAATTGTCCTTCAGCCATGTAACACTGGCCTTGTCTTAAGAGAGGATGTAATTTCCCAGCTGTAATCTCCATAAGCATTTCTGAGTGGCACTTTGATGCCATGCCTGTAAGTACTGATGCCAAAGAACAACTTAAATTAAGAGATAATGGGGCAAATATTGGCCTGGATATTGAATTCCTTTTTTTTTTCTTGCAAAGTAGCACTGCACACAAAGAGTTCTGCATCTCAAGTAAATCATCAGCAAGGAGCACCACCGTCACACTCTTACTCACAGTAATCTCTTGAGGTTCACTGTGCCACTGCTGCTGCACAACTGCCTGCAAGGTGAAAAATTCTAGTCTCCTTTCACAACAAACTGCTTTCCTCTCTAACTTCACATATGTTTGCACAGTCTGCCACTGTTCCTCGATTGAATTTGGAGTTAATTCTTGGATGCTTCCAAAAAAAACCCATAAAAATTATTCAAGAAAAATACTGCCAAGGTTTATACAATCTCCATCTGAAGGTGCAACTTACCTGAAGTACTTCAACTGCAGTAATTAGTAGAACATGAGATAGGAAGGATGCTATATCTCCAGTGCTGGAAATACTTGGCATTTTTTGAGAATGGTTAAAAATGAGCCAGGACCAAAATCTAAGCAGCTTGTAAGATCAATCTCCACAAGTCTGCCACATTACACAACAGGAGGGGCATGACCAAACTAAATCTGCTTCCTTCAGTCCTACTAAACCAGGGAGAAAAATGTTCCAAAATTATAAACCTTGGACTCAGCTATGAAATAATGTATATGGAAGTTTTGGCACCAGTAATTGATTTGACTTAATATGCTAAAACTACATGAAGAAGTGACCACAGGACCTGGGCAGGTTTATTGCCACACCCCCAGTCTATTCTAGCATAGACACAAAGCAGCAGATATCAACCATTATAAATTTCCACCTAAAAAAGCAATAAATGGTAGTAGTACCTATAAGAGCTTATCCATAAAGGAATATTTCCAAATGAACTAAGAATCTATTTCTTAAGTGCAACAGCTATGTTGCTGTCTCTCCCCATCTGCACACTCCCCTTTCACATTAAGAATTCCTCCTTGCAGTTCAGCGTCTGAAGCGATTATGCCTAAACCACATGACAGCCTTCTTGGTGTGGAAAAAGACTGTTGATCGCAGCAGGGGCAGACTGGTGATTTCAAGCCCACGACTCCCAGCTAGCTGTCTGAACTAATAAACCTGAGAGAAACCCTTTCTCCTGCATCAAAAATGTAAGTAGCAATGGACCTACTGGGTGCCCCTAGAAATTGCTGTCATGTACATGCATAAAAACACAGGGGTCAAATTATCTCTTTCAAGGTGATGCAGAGATTTCATTACTTTGAAAATGATAGAATCCAGTGGAGATGAATTCTTATTAGATGGAGTGGTCAAGTGAAACACATTGTTTTATTCATGATGAGATCGTGACGGCATTATCAAAAATATCTATGGGTTTCTACACAGCAGTTCCCCTACCTGTGTTTCTCTGTTTACGCTGGGTCTCCTGTTCTTTTGTTTCCCAGCCATTCCCTCTTTCAGCCTCTGAAAATAAAGCCAGCCAGTTGGATACCTGAATGCTTGATTTGATGACTCAGTGCTCAGGACACAGACCTGAACCATGCAGTCCTGCTGTGAAGTCACAGATATTTTGGGGCCAGCTGGGTCTGATACAGTGAAATGGCACCAGACTTACTTACCAAGATGTGGGGAAAGAACAGAGGAGACTGGAAATCTAGGACTCAAATCTGGGGATTGGGGCTTCAACATTCCAATCTTTCCTGCAGCTTACCTCATCAATGACTCTCCGTTAAACACATAGTTCTTCAAGGCCACTGTTTTCTCAGCTGACTCACAAGAGTATTGGGAAACTTGAGTAACTTAAGTGTCCAGTGATACAAAAAATAGCTTTGGTGGGTTTCCAGAGGCACCTGAAGTGCTCAGACCTTCAAAAATCTTAGAGAGCATCAGGAAATTACGTGAGTGTATGGTATGTAAAAACTTGCATGTTTTTCTTTGCAGTGTGATGACCCGGTAGAGCTTGGGTTAAGTAGGAGAGCTGTGCAGTCATTTAAATTCCTCCCTTTGGCCCTCTTCACTCTGCACAAGCCCTCTGGTCCCTCAGTGCTTCTCCCCTCCTGTACCCTCCCCACATACTCTGCAATTCACATTAGCACTTGGAAGTTCAGTGCTGTTTGAAATCCAAACATCTGCCACCAAATTATTTCTCTCTCCCAGTTCACTGAGCAGACATTCTGCGTCACTGAACTACAGAGTTTATCCACTGACAACAGGCTGATCATGGCAGCGCCAACCTTTCACAGATAAAGTGCACTTATGTGAGGGGAAGCACCCAGAGCACTCTGCAAAAAAAGAAAGAGGATGGTTCTTCTGATAAACACGAAGAGTTCCTTCCCTTCCCCAGCTCCAAAAGATCCTCGAAGCAGGTATCTGATACAGAAAGTGGTCCATTAAATTGAGCCAGCCTCTAAATGACAGCGAAATGCCTTCGGCAGGCACAGATGTGCCTGTTGTGTATGCAACAAATTGATTAAGGTCCATGCTGTCACAAGGAAGAGTCAATCAATCCAGAAGAGCTGGTTGCTAATTTCTAGCCAGGAGGAAGCTTCCCTGCTGCGCAGGGGATTATGCAAACCTGAATCTACAGACATGCTTTTCCTTTGCTCATTGGCAGAGCAATGGGTGTACGGATACTGCTCTTAAGTGTCCCTTTACTGATTTAAATTAGAGGAGAAAATAATCTCAAGTGCTCATGACATCTACATGAATGCAAAATGAATTCATCATGATTGGCATTATTACAATGAACAGCAAATCCCTTCATAATGGCAGGGCATTTAAGAAGTAATGTGCTCCTGGATCCCTTGTCTATAAAAGTGATAATAAGGAAATGGCTACGTCACATGTATTTAAGAGAAACTCAGCTACTGGCAAGCTGCTGCTTCAAAGACTCTAAAGAGAAATGCAAATGCTTATGTTTTTAGCACCTCAGCTGCACAATTATTGTTGCTCTGTACTTAATGGATCTTTTTCTATCTCTGAATCTGAGCCATGTAGACCACTTTACAGTGCTGAAATGTTCCCTATAGGATGCTTGCTACTGCCATATCCAACCTAATTTTCAGACATCTGAAAAGAGAGGCTTTCAACTATTCCCTTGGAAAATTTTATGCAGTCTCAGAAAGGTTAAGGGTTGGAACAGGCACCTGTAACTCAACCCAAATCTCATTTCTCTGTTCATCTACAATCAGGATTCAAAGACACCTAAGGCACACAAGTTTTATTTCTACTGTTACATCAAGTCATTCAGGAAAGACCAAATTCATCTCATCGAAGGCAAAGCACTGATTACTGTGAAGCTCACCTAAGTGCAAAAAAATGTGAAGAGGGTGTACAAGTGTGCATGTACAGACCAGTAAGGCCAGAAATATTTCCTGGGACAGATATTCAGACTTCCCATGCAGACTTCCCATGACTGCCATATCTATAACAGTCAGCAATGGCTGTAACCAAATCACACCACCAGCAGAAGTTGTGTCAGTATTTGGCAATTCCTTTTTTCCGTATCCCTGTGATGGAAGATTAAAAGCATCTCAGGTAGTTAGCTATTCATCACAACTCAGGGCAAAAATACCCAACAGGAAGCAGAGCACCTGGGAACTGTTGAAGTAAATGAGTGCAGCACTACTGAAAAACAGGTGTCGTATTGGTCAGTGCCACCCGTGCTGATTTTGTCTCAGTGCCTTCAGCACATTAGGGAAACCAGCAGCTCTGTGGCTCTCCCCATAGAGGACATGAAGTCAGCTCTCCTGTGAGCCTCTTTGGGTTTATTAAATACCCATGATCCACAGTAAAACATCTATTTTTCCTGCTCTTCTTGCGTTGTCCCTTAGCTTCTCCCTGTGATACAAAACTCCTTTTTTAACACAGACAGGCCACAGCAGGGTGGTGAAGCTACATTGTAAGCTTGCCCTATAAACTGAGAAAGATCTAGAAGCTCTACTTTTTGTGCTTGAAATGAGAAGAAGCATTGGCTGGTGCTGTCTTAAGATGACGCTCCTAAGAATGCTTTGACAACAAAAACATTTATAACCTCAGCAATTTTATTTAAAAAATTAAAAGCTCAGATGCTAGGAGCAAATGGATTTGAGCTCTCGTACACAAAAGCAATCTTTGTAATCAAGTGTCATTAAGTTTCTATGAAAGCTAGTGATGTTCATGTTTTAAGCTGCTTTTGAAAATAGATGACAAGGAAGAAGTTGTTCATATGTGCTTTTAAAATGTGACTCCTTTTGCAATCAATTTCACAAGAGCTTGGTAAGCTAGCTTGAAAACACCTCATATTTGTTAGAGGGTGCTAATACAAAAAAAGGCTCTCATTCAGTAGCTCTGCTTTTGTGCTTTCACTTTGATTCAACATAAATGTTTTTGCAGAAAATTATCACATTCCACCCAAGCTGTATATCAAGCCCAAAAAGACAGTGTTGTATGTTTCTAAAAGGGGAACTAGAAAGCAACCACGAAATTCATTTGCAGGCTGTGGACTGGCTGCTGTTGCTCAATAATATACAAAATTACTGCTATAGTGAATTCGTGAGAAGAGTATCTTGCTTTACGTTTTTTCTGCTGACTTCCAAACCCAGTATAACAGAAAATAACAAGTCACACAGTTCTCTCACCATGTTCTGAAATACAGCCATGAAGCTGCCCTGTTCCATTTCTGAAGACCCAAGTCAGCGGGAAGAACCTGAGGCTGACTTTCCACTCCACCTTGGCAGAGGTTAACAAGGACCTTTCATCGTCAGACTTCAGCACAGACAGGCACCAAGTGTAGTGTATTACACTAAAATTACAAAAGTTGCAGTCAAACTGCTTAAAAGGAAGTTACCAGAAACTTTTAAAAAGAAAAAATAGTCAACTTGGAAATCCTGCCAGATATTGAGGTTGGATGTCAAATTGCAATAGTCTGAAAAGTTCTCTCTTTCAAACACAAGAATATTCTGCAGTATTACAGCCCAACTACAACAGCAGCTGAGTACACATTTGCACATTTCCCCCCATATCTGTCTCACCGTGACAGTAAAACAAAACAGTGGAAAAAAAAATCTAAACACTAAACATGCATCCTTCCAGTAACAGCCTTCCCTCTGCTTTGTTGCATACAAGCAGGCAGCAAAATGCTGACAGGAGAACATCCAACGATACAGATAATAAAAGACACAGATAATACAAGTACTGTCTCCACAGAGGTTGACAGGAAAAAAGTGGTACTGTGAAAGCCACAAAAAGGGTTGAACCCAAAGGAGACCAGGGTGATGTAGCTGCTAGTGTAACTCACAGAGGACCCCGAGAGCAGAAGCCAGGCAGGCAGTTTGGTACATCACTTGCCTTTTGGGAGAGTTCACCCGCTCCCATCCTGCATTACCAATCAACCACTCTTCTGGTTCTGACCAGGCTAGAATGCATTTGAACAGGTGTCTCAAATCCTGTGCCCCATGAAGAGATCTTGCTGGATAGGTATGCTTTGGCTGAACAAAAGTCCAGTGCAGCAGTGCCAGATAAAATTCCCAGCCTTGATTTCTGAGGACATCAGGAGGGATGATCTGACCGTCCCTTCTAACGTTAACATGTGGTAACTCACTGAAATCATACTATTCACCTTTACTGACTTCTTATGATTGCAATCCAGAGGAGCCTTTACACTCTCTTTATTCTAAAGCATTGCCTAACAAATCGCAGTGGAATTAATTTGCCTTAGCATTGAAATCATAAATTAAGCCATAAATAACACTCCAGTATTTGAGCAGATGATGAAGCAATGTATACAGCTTTCAGAGGAAAGAAACATGTTCAGTGTTTTTGTTTACTTACTAAAAGGGAGTGTTATCTCTGCTGATACTGACTCTGACCTGGTTTATCTACTCTAAAAATGCAATTACATTTGGCAAGGGAGACTTTTGTAAAAATAGACATAAGAGCAATATTTTAGGAGGAAGAAAGTCAGAGCCTCCGAAATCTGTAACTGAGGTTTAGGAGTGGTGAGAAGCTGTACTGGCTATCAATTCCTTCCACTCTCACCAATGAACCCCCTGATCATTAGTTTTTTATATTTAGTTTGTTTTAACAAAGAGAGGATGAGCAGATACGACAGCATAACTGACATTCTGTTATGCCTGCAACTGGCTAAAAGAAAGTAATCAAGACTGTGTGGCCAGAAGAACTCTTCCCATGATTTCCCTATGCAGAAATATGAAAATCCTATTTGAAACTCCACTGAGACACAGCAGTATATTAAAAAACTTTTAAAAGAGTTGATGTTTTTCAGCTATACAACTGCATCACTTAACTGATAACTCATTGTGGCCTTTAAGAAAGGTGTTCTGGGGAAAAAGAGAAACTATTACTCTCCCTTGCCCAAGAAATGTAACTGTGGCACTAACAAGAGGATGGCAAGCCCTCCTCCGCTCACCTCAGAGCTCTTCTGCCTTATCACTTATATGCTTATCTGTTTAGACTGTAGGATATCTAAGTTAAATAAGATACCTTTCAAAAAGCATTTCTTTGGCATAGGGACAGTCTTGCATTCTAAATTTTCACCAAGTCCACCAAAGCAATGTTCTCAGACATGCCACCCTTCCCCTGGCTCAAATCATAAATTAATAGCATTTAACGTACAATACCTTGCACAAATACCTTCAGACCTGACCAGCATATGCCCTAGAATTGAAAGCTTTACGACTCTGCAATTTATTGCACGATTTCTACCTATGGTTGTATAGGAATAATAAACATAACGTTACAAGTTGGTGCTATCTAGCTCATAAGCAAACTGAAACTGCCTCAAAATGTACTTCGTAACTGCAGCTCACTCCACTGTGCTGAGCAAACTTTCAACCTACATAAATTTGAAGTAGCCTTTCCCTACCCCTATTTCTGCATATTGTCTGAAAGGTAAATGAGATATGAAGAAACCAAGAGGATAAGCAATGCTTCATTTATTTATCTTAATGCTAAAGCAGTTAAGCACACAACTTGTATGCAAGAGATGTCCTGGGTTCCCCTGGTAAACTATCAAAGGGTTTAACACCACTGCACTCTATTATAATACATCAGTGCCTTTCAGGTAAAAATCAATAGTGACATTGAAGACTCTACCATCTGACATATCTCCCTTTTTGGGGCAGAGCTAACTTGTGGTTTTAACTTTTAAAATATTTTGTAGATGGTGGTAGAGCTTGCTATGGTAAGGTTAGCACAGGACAGTATGGACTGGACTCTTGCTGTTTGCACACTTAGCCCGACAACAGGGATCCCTGACCCATAACTGAGATTCCCACAGACCAGCAGTGCCGATAATAAATACCAGCTGGTTTTCCTATATGGCACAGGGCAGCATCTCCCACGTTTAATGCAGCAGCAGGAGGCTGCACCTCATGCCCTGTGCTGGAAGGGAGGAACTCCCAAACTTTCCGTGCCCTGAACATTTCAAGAGGATGTTTACATGTAGCGCAACAGAAGCAAAATCAAAACAGATGGTGGACAGATGTGAGCAGAGTCAGGAAGGGGAAAGCTGCCTGGAAATGTTTTTAGCAGTGTCACTCTCTGGCTTACCCAAAAACACCCCACAGCCATCAGCAGGGAGTGGAAGAAGTCTTGTGTAACCAGAAAAAGCATCTGCATCACCTACATGATGTCCCAGAAATTTTCACCTACATCACCTACAGATGTCCCTGAATTTTCTCATGTTGATCAAACTGCAACCAAACCGACAGCAACCCTTTCCATCCCTCTGTATTTCCATGTCCCACCCACTTCAGAACGCGACAGGCCATATCTGATGGCGGTAGCTGCAGTCCGTGACGAGGGGTGCAGACCTTGCTCCATGGGAGCTGGAGCACTGCACAAACAGCCATTAATCTTAGATGACTTGTGGACGATTATTATCCACGTGTTATAGACGGAGAGAGAGAAGCAGACGGTAGAGGGTCATGCGTGCAGTTACAGGAGGAAGCCACTGATCTAAGGAGAGATGCCAGAGGAACTACCTGCCTGCTCATTCTCGGCTGCTCTGACCTCTGCTCCAGGCTCCCCCCTGAACCCTGGGATTTCGCTGCCGAAGTACAGCATCTGGACAAAGGAATTTGGGCACAGGTTATCCACTAGCTATCAGAAAATGAGTATATGTCTTTTAAATGAAATCGACTCCTTTATGCCCTCACCAGACAGGAGAAGATAATTTATTTCTTTAGGACAAAACCTTGAATATATCACCCTAGCAGCCTCCTGCATTATGACCCCCGTGCTAATCTTATTAAGAGAGAGGTTACTGGGCTCTTTGTTGGTGAACAGCACATTAATAAGATATCCTTGAAATAATCCCATCTCTAATATGCAGGGAAAATTACATTTTCCAGCGTAATTACTATGTCAGTCAAAAATCCCAACTCCTTCATTAATTGCTTTTCTCCAAATTCCAACAGCTTCTTTTCAAGCAGTAAAACTCCAGGAAGAGGAGGGGACGAGAAACCCAGGCAGTTCTTCTTATTAAGTAAAACCAACAGCAGCTCTGGGAGACTTTGCCTGGATGGAGACTGTTGTTTTAACAGTGGGAGCTGCAGACATCCTGACGGGTTGGTCAGAAGAAGGTCACTTTGTCAGGGCACATCCACCTTCCACATCTCCTCCCCATGACCTCTCCTGCCCAAACCAGCTGGGAGGCAGTCCTTGGAGCACTACAGGGGCAGCAGAGCTCTGCCCCAGCAGTGGCCCATGAAGCCAAACCACACTCCCTGTGAGCCATCAAGTCTCACAGAGGTGACAGGGTCCAGCCCAATTGCGCTTTGAGAGGGCTGGCTGAGGAGAAACCAGAGCAGTGAAGGGAGCACGATAGGTGACACCCATGTCCTTCCACTCAGCCCTAAGCCAAGGACCAAGGTAATAACAGGGAGGGAGTTACAAGCTGTTATCTTTTAGATAAGACACAGACACCTGACCAAGAAAAGTTGCTTCCTAGAGTGTCTAATATCCCTTTAGGACAGGGGAGCAGGGAAGGCACAGAGACGGATAAGAGGAATGCTACTGGGCAGAGGTGGGAGGTGAGAGGTCACAAGGAGAGTAATACCTACTGTAGCAAGAGGATTTGTATCCAAATGACAGTGTGGTGACCTGGCACCCACAGCCCTGCCACCAACTTGCATTCAGAAAGGGCATTCAGTTCCCTTCTTAAATTTGAGGTATTTCTGTTTGGTCTTAAATAAATACATTTGAAAGGTTCCTACCTTTCCATCTGGTAAAAAATGGAGCTGAAGATCTCTTTCAGAAGCTAAACATAGACAAGTGTGAACAAGAAACCCAAACCTGGCACCTTGTTTGTGTAAAATACAGCCATAACATCTCCTTCCAATTTCAACTGCAAGAAACGTGTAATGCTTTGTCCAAAAATTGTAAGACAATAAAATATTGGTCTTTCAAAGCCCCTATCAGAAAATGGGGCTTACAATAAAAGGTTTGATGCTAATGCACAAGTCATAATTTGGACCTCAGTAAAATATTAACAGTTTGGGTCAGTAATCATTGGACAGGTGCTTTGTGCGGGAAACCCAGGTGGTTATCACTCTATATCACTTCCAGACCATAGAGGACTTCCTCTTTCCCCCCATTTCAGAGGAATTTAAGAGGAGAATTGCTTTTAGTTCAGAAGTGTTAGTCAGCTGACACATACCAACTCCTAAGAATGGGTATATGAAGAATAGTTCTGACACTACATATCCCAGTAAGTCTGGGAAACAGTACACAAGAAGGAACACATTTCTAATAAGCACTTACTTGTTAATGGACAAGCAAAAGTGGGAGCTCGAGAAAAAAAATCTGAGAAAGAAGATGTTTGAAGAAAGATAATAAGAAACCAAAATATGCCTTTTAAATGAATTTTCTTTGAGGGTGAAAGTAGGAAACAGTCACAAGATGTTGTGTTAACAATAGAAAACTTACCCAGCAACAAAAAGTTTGCGTGCGGGGAGGTCTGTGAAGTAAGGACCCTGAGACAGCTGCCTGAGAGGAAAGGAATAAAGGGATCCCCAACCACTGAGATCCTGGGAAAAGGGAGAGAGAAAGTAGGGGAAGGGAAAGGAGAAGGGGCAGAAGGGAAGGAGTGTTCCACTGTGGCTTTAAAGCTGCTGCACAGAAGAGCGATGTATCCAGATGTCCTCTTTGTCTATGTCCCATGGTCTCTGTCAATGGCCTCAAATGAGTTTGCCATGTAAAAGCAAACAACATGAAGAAGGCAAAGGAGCAAAGTCTTGGCCACATTGCAAGCCCTGTGTGAGACCCTCAAGACAGACTGACCTGATCATAGTGCTTACTATGGTCACCACAGTGCTTACAGCTGAGCAGCTGGCAGCCGTCTCTATGTCTGTCTTGTTGCCACACAAGATCCTTATGCACCAAATTTGCAACTACTTCCTTCAAATCCTACATAACACCACATCGACTGCAGGATGCTGAATAGCTCTAGTTCAACCCTTCTTAGGAAAGAAGTTGCAGAGACAGAAGACACACAGGTCCCTTCTGGGGAACACATAACACCAAACCTATTTTCTACCACCTCTCTCATTTTATAGTCCCTTTTCTCAGGTGCTGATTGTGCTGTTACTGAGGGCACATGTGGGTGAGAGTCCAGAGGTTTCTCAGCAGCAGCCTTTAATCAAAAAAAGCTCCACACTGAGAGGGCCTGACCCACCCATTAACTTCTCCCACAATATCCTGTTTTATTACACTACCCGTGAAACACAACCCCTTGAGAGGGAAGAGCAGAAAACCCTGCACCAACAGGGTAACTAATGAACATTCCTCTTTCCCTAGCTGCTCAGCCTTTGGGAGGCAGCTGAAAAGAGAAACTCCGCTAGGAAGACAGGAATATATCCTCTGTTTGTTGAGTCAGCATGGGAGCAGGTGGCCTCCTGCAGCCACAGGAAACTGCTCGTGATCCAGTGAGACAGGTTACAGCCAAGGGACCAGGAAATCTTTCATCAGCGACTTATGCCACCTCCTTCCCAGATGCTGCACACGCTTGGCTCTTCCTGCCCTGCTAATGGGTCAGTCCCTGCAGGTCTGGGAGAGGACAAACTTCCTTCCTTCTTTCTGCTGTTTTATGGCTGAGATTTTAAAAGATACTTTTCCTACACTCAGTAGCACAGAAAAGATCACTTAGGTCTCAAAAAAAAAGGAGTCAGCAATGTTAACTGCTATTTTTCACAAAGATATTATTTATTTTTTACTTTGATGATATTTTCTTTTTAAAAACACTGCAGATGTATTTTGGATATGGCCGTATTCAGCCAATACAAGGTCTGAAGCAGGATTTGAAGGCAGGAGTAAAGCTGGACGCAGGTCCTTATTTTAATTTTCTTTTGCAGCAGCATGCGGATTAGATAGGAGAAATAACAGCCTTCAGCTCTTTGCATACCTGAGTACAGTCCCTTTGTTTGGGGAATCAAATTCCTCCAATTCAGAGGAAATTCTCAGTGTGGGACAGGAGGCATTTACAACTTTGTATTGCCATGGCTGCATAAAAGTATTTTGAATGTGTCTTGTTTTCTGTGCATTTGATTTGTTAACTGCTTACTTGGAGATAAATCTGTGGGGTTTGGGTTTTTCTCAGATGGGAAAATTAGGCATTTCAGAATGATCAGATTAAGTTAGTGAGAAAAAATTAACTTATTGAAGACCTCGGTCTGGCCTGCACCTAGTACGACACGAAATGACATGACTTTGACAAAGATGCCACAATGTAAGTTCCCAGATAAACTTAAGTGAGCACAAAACAGATAGGAAATTTTATTATGAACCATATGACAACAGCCGGAGCAGAGAAAATTGAAAACTACATGAATGTTTAATATTGAGCACAAAAGAAAAACATTTCACCAACTTTTATTTATTTCCTTAGCCTTTTCTAAAGCTGAGATCTCCCTGCGCCTGCCCAACCTGGCAATCACTTCGACAATGCACAGTTAACAGGAACAGCCTCCCAACCAAACCCCCACAAATCAAGAGAGTTCAACGGCTAATAATTAAAACCAGTCAGACCATCATTACGGATTGCTGCCACATCCATACTGACAGGTCACCCTCTGAAAAAGCCTTTGTAGAATGCTCTGTGTTAACTATGTGCAAAGAGGGTTGAGCAACATTTGAAAACTGAAAACAATGTGCTCATTAAAAAATTGCCTCAGCATTTGAAGAGTCAATCACAATGTGTAGAGCAAGTCTACATTCCGTGCCTTTTCCTGGCAAGGGGCCAGAAGATGCTACATCAGGATAGATGGAGCACTCCTGAGATCTGCCCAGGATTTACTAACTGGAGTGCTCTCAGGACACAGAAGAAGTTGTTTCAAAGATGATGTAGGCATGGCCTGAACACAGCAGGCTACAAGTTGCTATTGGCTTCCCAACACCTGAGCTGCTTTTGATAAACAATTAACATCAAAAAGGAAGATAGCCCACACATGCCAGAAGGACTTGCATTGAGGCATTTACTGAAACCCTCTGACAGGGCTGCACATCCTGTGTGTTCTGCTGTTCTTCAAAAAGCAGCGTAATGCACTGCCTGGCTGCCTGCAGCTCTGAATGATCTTTCAGCTCTTCACCTCAAGAACACCAACACAGAGTAGAGTTCTTCACTGTGAAGACAACTGACCAGCTGTGGCATCTGTAAACACCCTTCAATTATCTTTGTCCTCAGTGGACCAAAGTTTGAACTGGAGCTCCTGTAAAATCTCTCCTCTTCAAAGGCAGTACCGAACAACATAACCAAGAACATGCAGCTATAGGGAAAGTGGTATTTACCTGAGAAACTGGCCAAGAAACTCTCAAATGTTTGGCTTCTGCCATGGTTACCTGTAGAAATTCAGCAAAACTTCCCAGTCTCCATTTGGCTATGTCAAATGGATGAGATATGTCTTCTGGAAATTGCCTCAAGTTATGTACACTTCACAGAGCAAAGTGTTGTTTCTTCGGGCTTTTTTGCCACCTGTTGTGAATGCTGATATTCCTTCCTGTTTAATTAACATGCAAAAGGTCTGCCTAAGAATCTTATGGCATGTGGGCAAGTCCACTGAAGATGCTAGTAGGAAGTACAAGCATGAAGATTTCTGTTAAATCCAAACCATCTTAAAGAAAAAATGGTCTCATTAAATCAATACAATAAGCAATTAACAGGCCACTTCACATGTACTGTTTTGGAGGAGAGTCTGTCAGAATCATGCTGAAGCTTTTGGTGAGAGCTATGATTACTGAGCTATTTATTCTAAAAATGAATTACTACTTTGCTTCACTAGAAATTAAATCAAAAGAAAAATTGCCGAAATTTATACAAAATGCTTTTCTCTTACATGAGAGGAGAAGAGAAAAAGGACTCAGCTATCTGGCCTGTTAGAGGTCTTCACATGTCGGTTCTACAGGGATGCTTCAACATCTCTTTGAATATGAATGACTATGCTCCCATATCCCATGTTTCCCTCACCTCATGCCACATGCCTGTGTTTCTTAACAAGTGCACTGAAATTAGGATAATGCAACAAATGAGCAATGGACCAGTATCTGAAAAATGGAAAGAAGTGGCTGAAGTAGCACTCTTGCTCTTTGGGCCACAAAGTAGCTGGAGAAGCATTTTGTGTGTCTAATGCACAGCAGCAAAGGATTAATGAAACGCATGCTTCAAAGCCGAAGATGTCGCTTATCTTACATAGATATTGCTAATGTTAAAATGAAAACAGAAGCTTGACTCTCCTGTTATGAATTCCAATGGAAGCTGGGAACTCTTTTCATTAGTTTTTGAATTACACTGTTTTTACCTCAGCATGAGAGGAAACAGGCCTCTGTTCCAAGTGTGGGAAAGCTGATCAGCTCTCCAAGAGCAGAGTGGTGTTTCTAAAGCTAGGGTATCCACGAGGAGTCCCAGCATAGGAAACACTGAAGGTCTGTATTCTAGCACCTGCAAACTGCAAAGATGTTATTGCTCAAGTTTCCAATCATTTTGTGCCTTTTTTTTGTATACAAGTCACTACTAAAGCAAAGTATGGCTCATATAGGAAAAGTGACATGAGCTTCATATGGAGCCTGGGAGCTGCAATATTGCTTTTTGAGATGTAAAACATAGGGTAAGTACTTGCCTGTCAAATCAAGCAAACCACTTGCCTTTTCATGATCCCAAGAAGATTTTGTACTTGGGCTGGTAGACATTTCCACAACGTTTGCCATAATTTACCATTTTCCTTTCAGATTAAGCAGAAGGGCAAAGCCAAGCTGAACAGAAAGAACACTTGAGAAGAGTAGAAATAGAAAAATGTTTCTTCAAAACAGAAAGCTTCCGTTTAAACAGCCACTCTTCAAAGGTATTCTTTGCAAAAACCCTTTTAAATTGACTAAGAATTAGTTAAATCTCCATTTCCACCCATATCTGAAGCCATTTCTAATCAAGCTGAGACAGAAGATAGATAGATGGGAAGACAGTGGATAGAAGTCAATGGATAACCACTCCCAGTGGCAAAGCTAATCTATTAACTCAGTCCTTGTCTGTGTAAGGTGAGGAGACTGTTCTGGTTTACAGTTTATTCTTCTGCTGGGATCCTGTTAATATCTCATTACCATGAGGAAGACAGCTTTAGCTTGGCTTGGGCTCCCCGAAGGCAGTCCAGGTTTGAATGAGTGCCCAAAGTCACTTTTGGAAGTTATTTTAACAACAATGATCATCCTTGATATATAAAATTGAAGTCTTTGTAAGTGGGCCTGCAAAAGCAACCCATGGCCATAAAAAACAGAATTAGAGATCAATATCAGAAAAATTCAGAGAACTCCATGCAAGTTTTCTACATGTGTTGCACCAGGATGTTCAAGCCTCATTTTGTCCATGTCCATTTTACTCTGGTCTCTTCAGCTTTCTTAGGGATGTATGTGATACTTAGAATAATTACTAACTGGACCCGGGATAATGAGAATGTGGTAAGAAAGTACGGTTTCTGGCAAACCACAGTACAGGACATTGCCAACATAGAAACTGCTAGAGGAAACCACGCTGTGAGATGAGCTATTTGTTATGTTGCAGAGAAGATTGAAGAGAAAAGGCAAAAGTCAAGTCATTCTGAGCTAGCCATAAAGGCAGAAAAATTGCCTTTTGCATTTCCAGAGGAGTTTTTATCATGCTATAGAACAGCAGTAAAACATAAAGCCACTCAGAAGAGTGCAATATGAGATGCAGAGAAGACATGAGCATCAGGGAAAAACCTGTTTCAGGAAGGACTCACGCTAACAGCCATACAAACTCCTGACTTCAGTGGTCGTAACTATAAAATATGGACTTTCACATAGAGTAGGTCATGTAAACTAGGAGGGTGGTGCCTTCTAGTTGGTGCCTCCTCCTAGTAGAAGGAGCAAAACGTCCCAACCGCTGGCCAGCACTTCCCACTTTCAGATAGGCTTCAGCCTGCACAGACTGTGGCTATGCTGTGAGTGCAGGAGGAGTTATGGTGGCAGGAGAAGGCTTTCCAGAATTTCCAGAGTTCTTTGCTGCACTGGAAATAGCACAGGTCTCCTTGTCCAATGCTGTTTCATTGTACATATGGAGTCAGACAGTTTTTGCAATTACTCCTTTCTCTTCTGCAGCAGCCAGCCTTACTGACAAGTGCCACAGCCCAAAAAAGGTCTCATATATTTAGTAGCGAATTATTTCTAAAACCTGTTGCAAGGTCTCTAGGTGCTGCTGCCTCTGATCTAAATCTTGCAGTAGTTTCAGCTATATTCTATTTGCAAGGCCTATATTTAACGTACGGAGCTCCTGATTATTTTATTTTTTAAAGCAAACTATATATATAGACTAGAGAGAGACACTATTCATGTATAGTGTGCTTAGCTACAAATATATACATAGTATAAGTATATAATTTCTGAACTTCTCATTCTAGCAATTGTATCTATTGTATCTTTTCATGTTACTACATAGAATAATGAGGCAGAGATTGAAGTCCTAAACGCTGACCAAAATTGTCGGTAGTCAATAAAGTATTACGTGGTCTGGGGCTCAAACAATTCAACCTGGTAGACAAATTACAGCTGCAATTCTGAGTGTTATTTTTAACTCATTCTCCCACTCAGGCTGTCTTGTCACCTCTTTCCATCTCTGAGACACACATTAAACTGCAGTCTGATAGTGTTATCAGCACCTTTGTCAAAAAAATAAATTTGTCTCCCTGGGATGGTGAAATGTGTGTCACAAATGAATGAGATTTCTGGAGTTCAGCAGCAATCTACAAGGAAGTGTTAATTAGAACAGACTGTGTCATAAGGAAGCTCAACAGACACAAACTAATTAGCACCAACAAGTGTAGCAGGGCTGCTCTGCGGAGGCAGCACTCCATCACTGGCTTCTAAGAAGTTAGCACTCCTTTCTGTTCCCTGACTCTAGTCTCAAAATGGCATTAAAACATATGGTACCAGAGCAAGAGTCCCACAAGGATATAGCTGGAAGATCTGCTTTTGCTGCATCCCACGGTTACCTTCACCAGCTCATTCTCAACACAGCATTCAACTCAGTCTATCCACAAGCCAAAAATATCCAAGATTTCATCCAGGTAGAAGAGCGTGGGTCCTCAGAAAGGTGTGCATCCCTCCTGAGTCTCAGCTGGACTGATGGTCCATAAATGCTACCAGTTTACTTGGGGAAACTAAGAACAAACTAGGCTGTTCAGTGCAGAACAGCACGGCATTCTAAAAGTCCATCAGGAATCTGGGGTAAAAAAGAACTAGAAAGAGTCCCTCAGCAGGTCAGCTTATGAACTTGCAGCTTAAATATTGCTGATGAGCTGACATTAGTCAAGAAAAAAAAGATTGCTAAATGACACATCAGACGTTCTTCAGATGAGTCCCCGTTTTTTCTCAGATGCAACCTTAGCAGATGGACTTGAGCATATATAATTCTGTAAGCAGATAAGAGGATGGAGATGCTAAAAAAAAAAAGGATAAAAATTAGAAACTAGTAGGAAGCATAGTATACAATGCTTGTCTCTCACATTCTTGTGCTTGTTAATTTCCTCATTTTTAAGGGAAAATATTTCAGACTGAACACAGGTGATATGTAATACTAGTAACCAATGGTTCATCATCTAGCTAGGTTTCCTTAGCTTTATAGCTATAAAATTGAAAGTAAATCTGCCAGCAGAAGAACTCATACCCACAAACACCTAAGACTTCAAGAACATTATTTGCTAAATTTTTCTTTGCAACATAGCCATTTAAAACACTTTGTGTCCACCAGTTCATATTTCTCTCTGCCAGCTTCTTGATTCAAGCACACAATTCCTTTAATAAGCACAACAATGCTGGTACACTTTGGGATCTTGTTCTCTCACCTCTTTTGGTCAAGAACTTATCTTCAGATGAGAAGCTTTCTTTCCCACTCTAGTCTAAATGTACTTGACAGGCATAAAAACTGTAGTGTGAAAACTGGTTCCCAAATAATCAAAAGCCAAAGCACAGGGCCAGACAAAGCTAATGGGACCCATGGGTGCATAACACATACTAAGAACAAACCATTTCAGCCTGCTTTTAGATGTGTTTGGGCATTTTAACAAGCACCTTTTGGCACAAATTGGATTAGAAGATTTTACATTAATGCTCTGACCAGTCCCTATTGGCTCATACAAGTTTCTAAGAGCTTCTCCTCTCAAAACTGAATTTCAGATATCAAAGAAAGCTGGAATAGAACAGCAGGGGGAAAAAAGTATTCTTGCCTGCATTTTGGCTCTGCAGGCAGAAAGAGAAAAAAAAAGGAGAGAAAAGAGAGAGAGACAGAAAAAAAGTCAAGGGTGTTAGATTCAGCATTCTGAACCAAACACGTAGCAACAGGCCAGCCTTTGTCCTGCTGTCATTAGGGGAGACAAGATCTTACAGTCTGATGGCTGAGGGCATCATCCTTACAGATGACTGGGTCATGAAGGAGCTAACAGGCCAAAATGCTTTTATTACCGCATTTAGGTAGGACAACAATATGTGATCATAGCAACTTAGGAAGAATGAATATACATGTACACCCTCTCTAAGACCTGTTTTCTTTCCTCTTACACTAGTAGAGAACTGGGACCAATATTAGCCATTCACAGGAACACCACATTACCTGCTGCTACAGAAAGGAGCTGATCAGCTATCCATTGTGTATTGAAGCAGATGGTGTGTAAATACCAGAAGCCTTATGATACCAAGCTTTTCAGAGATCCCATTTCTTTTTCATAGCAGGGTTTAAATTAAACTGCGAATGCTGCAAAACACATAGGGACAGATTCTTTCTTCTCACAATCCATTGCAATAAGAACCAAGTCAACAAAACCAGAGGTCTAAAGGAAGTATCAGAATCAGTGTTCTC
This sequence comes from Callaeas wilsoni, assembly GCA_013398955.1. Lineage (NCBI taxonomy): Eukaryota > Metazoa > Chordata > Aves > Passeriformes > Callaeidae > Callaeas > Callaeas wilsoni. The sequence continues at coordinate 29,104 of VWPU01014794.1, read as the reverse complement.
CAAAGCCATATATGTTACAGAAGGAATTAAGATTACTTGTATCAGGTGATGGTAACTGCATCAATCACACAAGATTTGTGCAGACTGGAGTTCTTGCTGTGGGCACACATGAAAAACACTTTTCCCCTGCTCTCTACTGTTTTCACCCAGAAAACAGTGACAGAATTGCGCTAAGCAGGCATTGATTGCTAAGTACTTGGACAATCTGGAAAGGAATTATGGCACATAAACCAAAGCAGGCATGCAGTTTAACTTGCTTTGCATAACTAAGCAACTAAACATGTACAGCATAGCTCAGCACAACTCAGACCACTTCAAGCTCAGACCACCTGTTAGGCCAGCTGAAGCCTTGTGGGCAGCAGTGTGAAAGACACTACAGTAAGACACCTTTGCTTACAGATAATTTTATTATTGTTATTTAGGCATTTACATGAACTATGACAATGCAGAATAATTTCTTCTCTTGCTGCTAATTCCTCACCATCCATCAGGGCAAGGACGGAAATCTGACTGTGTATATTCACTCATCCTACTATTTTTCACCTTTGTAGGAGGGAAAGGCTTGCAAAAGACCTGAGATACAGAGTAAAACACAAAGCCCGTAGACAAGCATAGAACCAATTGGGTTCTCAGACATCAAACCCCTTCTCTGAGGCTATTCACCAGACTGCTGGCTATGAGAGATAGAATTCTAAAAACATGGCTTTCTTTTCATTATTATGCTGTGTGTCTTTCTTATTTCACTTTCTCACAGGAGAAATGGATAAGGGAAACACTGTTACATTTGTTTGTAGTTCATTTTAATTCTGAACTCAGAGGAGAGCACAAATGAGATCCAGTTGTGCAATCCATTTCATTGCTTTGACTTTGCTCTGTGAAGTCTCTTCACAGAGACACTCGAGCTTCAGTTGCAAGCACCATTGCAAGAATCACATCAATGGACTTATTTGAATGGAGAGGAAAACATACAAAATATGTTTTTCTTCTACCTCTCCTCCAAACCCACAAATCATTCTAAAAATAATTTTCCTTCCCTTTTGAGCAATAAAAAGAGTAATCCTGTGCATCATCAATTGCTTTTAGCCACCAGGTGCAATTTGCTTAATACATGATCAAATGTTCTGTATAGCATGAGGGAATCCAAATTCCTAACGCATTAGGGCTCAGTTAGTGGGACACTGGTAGAAGTACTCTGGAGTCTCTAGGTTTAAAGCATGTACCGATTTGCTCCTTTGGTTTTGAAAAGAGAAGGCCAGCTCCTGTATAAGCTACTGACTGCTTTGTCAGAAAGCAGGTTGTAGAAGGCCTGCCTGACTTGACATAACATGCTTTGAGCTCTCACAGTTGCACAAACTGATTATGAAGTTAAATGTGATGATGAAATACAGTAATTAACAAACTCCTAGATCATAATGGTGTCTTTTTTATCCAATATGACTCAACTGAACAAGAAAAATTTACTTAAAGTATCTTTTGAACTTTTTGTGTAACACTGCTGCTATGGTTCCCTGCAGCCATACGGATAATCAAGAGACCTGGCCTAGCACACAGCTGCTCTGGTTTGCTCCTCTCTTCATACACACTGGGAAGAACAGAATAAAGGATCAACTTTTCCTCACTATTTCAGTCAGACTGGGAACATCCCCTGAGACTATTTTATTTTACTAATTTCTTTATGGTGTAGCAACTTATAGGGGCCTTGGTGCACCATATGTGATTATATAGGAAGGACTGAGCCCATGCCTCTGTACTGGAAACCCGGTGGCCAACATGGCAAATCCATTCATGACCCAAAACCTGTGACCCTGGGGTTTCTACTCAGATGTAGTATGGTAAAGGTAACAAACACGTACTTAGTCTTTCCTTGGCACTCCAGGCTGTGTACCATTCCAAAGTGTAGAAGGTACTTCAGCCTCCATGAAGTACTTGCCTTTCTTGTATACCTTTCCACAAAATATAACATAACATAACATAACATAACATAACATAACATAACATAACATAACATAACATAACACACAGAGATATATAGCACTCTTCCATGACATCCTCTGAGAGATGAGGACAGTGCCACTTAATCTGGCACTACTCACAAATTACAGCTTGCACACAAGAAGAAATCCAGTTCAGCTTATATAGCAGACGTGTAAAGCTACGACAAAATGCTTACCAAGTTATTAATGACTTATAACATGGTAGTAGGGGTCAAGGCCTAGACAAGGCATATTTCATGCAAGTCCGATAAAGTCTAATTCAAAATCGTAGAGACCTTCACTCACATAACCCAGTATACGCTCCCAAACGCCTGGAGACAGTCACTCACTGCTACAAATTCTACTGTACGACCTGCACTTTAAATGCAAAGCCCCCTGGTGATAGCAGTAATGATTTGGATTAGCACTTTATTTCCCACTGCTAGGGAAATAAAAATCTCTTAGTACCACTATCAGGGATTTCTGTGGCAACTCAGTGAATAATGGTAAAAGCAGCTGCAAAATAGCAAGCGAACAAAGACTACAGAGATATAATGGTGACTCAACAACCTTTCAATTCAGATATTAAAGTGTCTGCAGTTCCTTTTATGCTGCAGGTGAATAAAAGGTGATTGAGCAGAATTAACCTCTCCCTAGAGCATTAAGAAAAGTTAAAGTTCCAGCGCAGACTTGCTGGGCTCTTTCAAATTTGAGTTTCTTACCACTTTTACTGCTGTAACACCAGTGAACTGAATGTCCAATGAACTGAATTTTGGCAGAGTTGAGTTTTGGAGGACTGAGTTAAAAGAATTATGTGAATTAACAGTGCATATATTGAGATGATAAGCCTTCATCTGAAATATATAAGCCTTCAGGAAATACTGATACTGAATTGCAAACTCTCTTGCTCTCTTCCCAAGAACTTATATAGTGCTAAGCCCAAGAGGTACTCACCCTGCCTATAGAATTTTGATTGACTGCATGAAAATTTGTTTAAATTCCATACAACAGACATTCAAGCATGTGCACAGCCATTTTATGGGTTTAGCACTAATTTAAACATCAGTTTAGGAGCCTCATGTGAAGAACAGACTCTGTGGCTCTGACTTGGAAACCTGAACCCCTGACTCATACATGTGTATCCAGCACTTGGATTGCTTTCTGACTTAAACTGAGCAATTTTCCTCCCCTTGCAACAAATACTGAAACTATAAACAGCAAGGGTTTCATGAAGCTTTTGCTGAGGAGAAGACAAAGGAAAACAAATTGATGAGTAAAATGATAAATGTGGAAAAGTCAAAGCTATGTGGGAAAAAACACAGAAACCACATCACAGGTTTTTAAAGTTTTCAAGGAAAAAATAAACTGTACATTTTCAAAACGTTTGGATAGGCTTCTCCTCTCCTTCCCACAACAACAGTTTCTCCTAAACATCTTCGTGGTTTTGATTCAGACCAAAACTATAGAACCAGAGGTGTCACAGGAGACTTACTTCAGGTGCATGAGCTATGAAATTCAGCAGTAAGTGAATTTTGGATGGTAGTTTATCCAACTCAGATGTTACCTACCCAATACTTAGCACCAAAGTGAGCAGGCAATAAAAATGTATGATGACATAACATTTCCCCTTCAGGAAACAGAAAGAAAAACACATTCTAGGACAGATGCAGAAATCTTAACATAATTGAGGACAACAACGGGACATGGGAGGTTTTGTCTGTATATAGTGGTAGCTCTAAGAACAAGTTAACTAAAGGAAGATAATCACCAGACATGTCTATTTTTGAGGAATAAAAAAAAAAAACCAGTTAGGTGGAGCTGTTAGTCTTGCTGCCCTCTGCAAAATTCTTTCACTCTGGTTAATCACCAACTGGATGAAGTTTAACAAGGACAAGTGCTGAATTCTGCATCTGGAATGGGACAACCCTGGATGTATGGACAGATTGGGGAACAAGACATCGAAGAGCAGCACCACTCAAAGGGACCTGGTGGTCCTGGTTGATGGCAAGTTGAATATGAGTCAACAGTGCCCTGGCAGCCGGGAGGGCCATATTTATACTGGACTATAGATGGGCATTGAATAGCTAGGTGTCTCTATTTGTCATCTGAGTTATAAAGAAGATAAAGCACTCTTTCACAGCAGCACTCAGGAATTTTATGTACAATACACCAGAAATTGTATATTAAGTGGCTGAAGACATTTGGCTTTTCGCCCTTCATAACCACTGACAATATGTGGGCATCTAAGTGTGATTGCACAACTTCCTGCATTATTACTCATGTCATGGCTTATCAACCAGGATACTTAGTGGCATTCATGAACACATTTAATGCCTATACACGCAAAAGAAGAGTAAACCATCTGTTCTTCAGGTTTGAGCAAGGCCAGCTCATTGAAGGCAGGTGTTGGGTTGTCTTTAGGTTTCTGCTGATCAGATTTGCCACAGGGACCTGGAATCCAGTCAGCACTACAGTCAGAGAAGCAGGAGCCACTGCTTCCTGCAGGTTCTTGAGGTGGAGAGCATTCTGTTCGTCCTACCAGACACTTTATAAATACTGCTGCTGCTGAATATACATTTTTGCCTCTCCAGGTTACCTGCAGATCTTGGGAAGAAAAATCTTTTTTCATAAAGCCTACACTGTTTGTCCTCAAAGGACTGCCTGGCTGCAGATAAAGTGTAGTTGAAACACATAACTGGACTTTGGCTGTACTCTTGGGCATGGCCTCAGAACAGAGTCCACACCGGCTTGTCCACACTGGATTGTGTCTTCAAGGGGAGACTTTCATCCTGAAATTCATTCTCCCCTTCCTTGAGTGAGTCATCCTCAGAAAAAAGGACAAGGATCCCCTAGGAATGCAGCACTCATAGTTCCTGGGATACAGCAGATCTGCTACCAGACCCAGAAGAATGCAAACCCCTGTTATCTGACAGACTCCATAATATACCAGTGCTTCAGGATACTTCTGAGTCTCTGTTCCTACTGAGAAGAACATCACCAAATGCAGAGTCCTACCGAATATTCTGGGAAGCAAAGAAGAAAAGATTCTGGAAAAAAAAATACTGTCTAGGAATTAATGTATGACTTGAGACTGGGGGATACAGAGAAGAGATAAGCCAAAGCTGCAGAGGCTTAACTAAACTGACATGGTCAATTACCAGATAATGGCCACTTCCAAACATGTTATCTCAATTACTAACAATTTGGCTACAAATAGTAAAAAGAAACTTCATTAAAGTAATTTGATTTTACTTGGGAAGGTTTCAAAAACTAATATTAAAAAATGGGCTCATGGTAAAAAGCAGTTGTAAACAGTTGCAGCAGCAGGGTGGAGGACTATTTTCCCAACAAAACTGTACCATTCTTTCACCGCTTCAAGGCTTCCTACCTTACCTACAAAAAATTGGTGATAAATCCATTTTGTTACTCTGTTCTTGGAAAAAATATGCGAGTGGGCATAGGCACGGTCTGTACCTTAGCCAGCAGAAATCAGCAAGATTCCTGTGGCCTGTAAGTGCCAGAGTTTGTGATCAGACAGAAAATCTCAGATAAGACCAAACAGCAGAGGTGGGAGAAGCAGAGGCTTTTGGGCACGCAAGTCATAATTCAGTGCTGATTGAGTGTTTGAAAGCATCTTTGACTTTTCCAGCTGTATTTGCTGGCTTAATGCAAGACATTATCTCTACACACCTTGGATTAATGATATCCTTAGATTGTCTCAACTTTGACAACACACCAAGCAAAAATAATGAACAAAACAAATCATGTTCAAAAACTACACAGCAGTTACAGATTCAGCATGCTCCTAAATGTAAAGCTTGTTAAACTGATTTTCTTCCTTGTCAGAGTATATTCTGTGCTGGGTCACAAAGGTCCAGGGACATGAAGTTTAATATCATGATTGATTTTCTGGTTCCATCAGAGTGACTGATATGAATAATCAGTTTTCTCTTATCACTTATCTCCCCACTTCCCATGTAAAGCAGAATATGCAAGACTGTAAATATATTTTAAATCTCTTGCCTTTATCGCTAAACAAAGGACTTTGAGAAATATGCCTCTGTCCTGATATTTGTGGAAATGAAAGCACAGGGTCAATGCCAAACTGAAACTCTTTTTCACTAGATTGAAAGAGGGGAATTTCTCCTGCAGAGGCAAATTAGGAGTCATTCTGCTCACAGGATCAAACCGTTCCTGAATACAGTGAAGTGACTGACCATCTTTTTCTATCTAGCCTGAGTCTACAGACGTCAGCAGATAATTGGCATCACATAAATAAATAGGACGTTTTTAAAAGGTGTATTGAGTTGACAGAATGAGTCTTAAACCAGAGAACAAAAGGAATGCATTCATTACTCTGGCAGCCTGGTTTGATATCTCTCATGCAGAAGATGCTGCTAATCCTGGTGAATATTCATTCTGAATAGGAGCCTGAAACAAAATGCATAAATTCACACCTCTCAAATAGGACATCTTTTGAAAGCCATCAAAATACAATATTCTACACACATTTTTCCACTTTGGCTTGTCCCTTATATTTCAATTAATTAAATATTACCTGCACATGCCTATATGTACATAGCAAAGAAAATCACAGTGTTCTCAAAGTTCAGACCTTGATACTAAGACCACACACGTAACACTGGCACATGAACAAGAAGTATTTTTCTCCCCCTCACTGTTCATACAAGTAAAACACTTCCTTGGGATATAGTAATTAATTCATTTGATGGCAACACAAACATCCTAGGGAAATACAAGCACACATTTAGCATTTTATAATGAGTAGCCAGGACCATCCCCAAAAGTTTAGGGGCAATGCAGGCTCCACACCCTGATGTAGCCTCAGAAATAAAGCAAAAATCCCACAGGTCTTCACTGTTGCCTAGGAAGCCTGAAGACACAGACAATCTTGTGATCCAGAAGACTCTGGGAGTAAACTACAAAACATTCTTCTTCTCTGTGGAAAGGAGAATCTATTAGAGAAAAAAGATTACCAATACTCTTTCTACAACTAAGTTCCTGTATTGACTCAAATATTCCCGAATTGCTCAGCACAAAACATGATGAGCACTCTGAAACCTTTTTCCCTTTATCCCAGTCCCTAAAGGTGAGTTTCCACCAGTGCCTATATACTGTGTTCACCTTTCCTCATGCAGGCATTTCAACATGTCTTATAAATGCAGAGTCTCAGATTCTTCTCTGGAAGAAGAACAGCTTGCAGAGGCAACAGAGTGTCTTCTGGACCCTGTGACCTCGGCCATCTCTGTCAAAAGATGCTCATATAAGATGTGAGATGTGACAATGAACTGAAACTTGGAGAGGCTGCTGTCCACATTATCTGCAGGTAAGTAGTGGGACCAGGTTTGTGAGTAGCTGCTCTATGTCACTGGTCAGAACTAGGCAACTTTCAGGAAAAAGTAGCATGACTGCAGCAATCTCAGTGCAACAATGCCAAAATGGACATCTTACTTCCCTCATTATCAGAAGAAAAATCATCTTTGAACCCAGGAATTCAGGCCAGAAGGCTTTTTCTGTCAAGTCTGTTAACATGATCCTCTTATCTAAAACTTACTCTAAACTGAAAACTCCACTCAAAACTGCTGTTACTAGGCCCTGGTACAATAAATTCCACGTGGACACCTAAGGAAGCATGCACCACCATTTTTGCTCAATGCAGTTGGAGTTACTTTCCTCGGTCACCCCACACAGAGCACAGTGCAGTATCCTTACAATTTTGTGAATTTTGCAAAGATACTTGAACTCAGGGAAAAATTTGCAGACAAAAGGAGTGTGACCTTTCTTCAGAGTGGCTTCCAGTGCTCCTCAGGGCAGAGACCGTCTTTGTGCCTTGTACATACAGAGAATATAGACATAGCAAAATAGAAGCTTTGATCTAATTTCCTCCTTCACCTACATGCACTTGAGCTGTGCAGAGTGCACGAGGTAAAATCTCATCTGTTCAGGGTCTATTCAGAAGGACAAAGTAGTAATAACATTGGGACTCAGTGTTCGGGACAAAAGGACATAACCTCCCAACAGGGTCCGTTCTCACTTTAAGAACTGAGTCACAAATGAAAGGAGTATCTTTGTGTGAGCTTCTACGAAGCTGCTGAGAGGGCTGAGCACTTTGGAAATGTAAAAAGAGGATTACAATGTTGAAATGTTAGAATTGCTTCAATTAAGATAATCAGGAGATAGTTTTCAATCATCCATTGGGATTTTTGGGACGGGGAAGGAGAGAAGAAAAAAGTCCCTATACCAACTTGTGTAATTGCCTTAATTGTATAATTAGATTTTTTTCTCCTTGCCTATTCCATCCACTCCATACAGTATGGCTTCTATGACAAACATGAAGGGATTCAGTAACTTTCATTCCTCTCTAACTTCATTAATCTCAGAGTAGGTCTACCATGGTCAAAACTACCTGCAGTCTCATTAATGATCTTTTCTACATGTTCCATACGTAAGTCAAAATCAAAATTAACTGCAAGAAGAAATTCTGAAAAAAACCCCGCAGAGCAGAAGTACCCTAAAATGACCTCATGTTGTCACCCTTGGGGATCAATGGCAATGCTTTGCCTACCACCCTGCTTCACAGACCTCCTTTACTTGGACAAACACATCATCTTACGGGAGTAAGAGTAGTTGGCCTTTGTATTGATCAGCTGGAGAAGGAATAAAGCAAGCTGCCAGTGGAGTTCAAATGCACTAGCTGCCAGCAAGTTCTACAGGACATGTGTCTGCAGGGAAGTGCAGCCTCCTCATCCCGTACTGCTGCTTCCCCTGTAATGCCGTGTCATGTCATGGGGAGCTGGGTCAGGCAGCTAATGCAGGGGAAAAGTTGGGTAATTTTATCTGGATTTCCCAGAAGGAACATGGCAAAAGAGAGAGGGAGAATTGGGTTGCCAGCTCTGGCAGCAGAGCAGGCTGAGATCCTGGCTGACAGCAACCATGGGTTCCTCTCCAGAGGATGTAGGACATGGCACACTTTCTAGAGCACAGGCTGTCCTGCCTTTCCTTCTACTTGTTTGACTGCTTCTGACCTGTCTCTTCTCCTCTCTCTAACTACTGCCCAGCATGTCCCTCTTCACCTGCTCTGCTCCTCAGCAGGCTGGTCAGCGGTAACTGAGGGGACAGCTTTAACCTTTCATTGAACAGAAAACCTCAAGGTTCAGCAAGAAAACTTGGAAATCAGTGCTGCATACACACTGTACAGCTTAAAACTGGGCATCGTCTCACACAAGGGCAAAAGGTCACTAATGACCCCTATGCCAAATCCCAAAGCTGGCTAACAAGCTTCCAGGACATTCTAGCTCATAAGAAGGCAGTTGCTGCGATGCGTTTGCCCATTTGTTTTAATGTAAAGCACTGCTCTCCTTCTAGTCCTGTTGCTGGAAAAGGCTGGACTATTTTTTTCTGGATGACAACTTATAAATAATAACATGGTGAGATAGATAGCTCTGACAGAAAATTTCAGCCAAAATGCTTGTTATTTGGTAATAATATAATCCATTTAGACCTACTTAGGACAGAGTATTGAGGTGACCTTAATAGGTGTACTACTAAAATTTCTCACTGCAATTGCAACAGAGACAGAAAAATGAAACCCTTTATAGGTTGTGCTAGATGGTATCCACAGGCAGCATCTTTGAATGGGCACAGGTTAACCCTGACTGATGGGCAAGGCTGGTACTAGCACGTAACTTCCTCTGCTACAGGTTTGCTTCTAATTGACATGGTTAGATACTGGTGGAAGCCTGTGCAGAAAGTTCTCTTCACAACTCCTCACATGGAATCTTCCAGTAAGGGCTTACCAGGGCAGTGGAATTGAAAGTGGAGATCTAATAATAAAAATCAAGACAGGACCATCACTTCAGACACGTATCTGAATTGCTGCTGTTTTGAAAAGGAGAACGGTAAGCAAAGAGCAAGGGGACATCCTCTTCCTGCCAGGAGCTGTCCTGCCCTGTCTGCACAGCAGCAACAAGCCACTGGAGACCTATCTCATCCAGGTTTTAAAGTTTATAAACTTGGAATAGAAATTTCTCTATTTGTTCTAAGTCAGTTTATCTGGCTGCTTTCCAAAGCTATGGTCTGCTCCAGAGGTGATGCATTTTGTTGCTGTTGTTTCAAGAAGTTTAATTAAGTAACTGGAACCAAGTGCCAAAAATACCCTCTGCACAGTGCTCCTCTGAAAAGAAAACCTGATTACTCTAAGGGACATGCCTTGAGAGAATTTGCAATCCTCACAATATTTTCAGTCCAGGTTTTCTCTTCATTCATTTGGGAGAATGAAAAGAATAAGAAGCAGAGACAGAGTCAGGTGGAGGTATTTCTCAGTGGCACTCACTGGGTATCTGCTCGTCAGCTAATTATTTTTGGAGCTGCAGATGCTCATATAGCACATACCTGCAAATTTTCTCTGCACACAAAGACAGCTGAATAACTACACATTTCCAATCTGAATTTAAATTTAATGTCTCTCTTGCAGGGGGCACTGTATGCAGCTTTCTGAGAAATCAGGGAATTGGCAGCAATGTGACAGCACCATGTCTTACAATTTAGAGCTACCTACTTCCAACACTATTGCAAAACTACTGTAACTTTCAACAACTTTTGACTGCCACATTACTCACCAACTGGTGCATGGGTAAATTCAGCACAGTCTTGGAAAATCAGAGTACTCACACCTACAACAAAATGCACAGAAAGAAGGCAGGCAGTCTTCCCACTTACGCTGCCTAAATGGGACTTTCCAGAATGAGAGATAAACCCAACCTTTGTTAGGAAAAGTCTGGCATTGATACCTTCCTGGAAAGGATCCATCTTTTTTCGTATCACGAAGGAAAGCCCTCAAGCAAGTGAAGCGCCTTTTTTCTACTTCTTGAAGTACCTTCCAAGTTTTATTGCACTAGAAACAGGAAGGAAAAAAAAAAGGGCAACTTGCTTTCTCTTGCTCGTGCTCCTCAGAAAACAATGGCAGCTTGTCAAGTAATAACTGAAAGTAAAAATAAAAAAAAAACTATTTGAAAGAGCTGGGTCTGTCCTGCTGAAGCAGTTCTGTGCCCCACACTGGAGCAGATGCCAGCAGCAGGTGAGGAGATTCCCCTTCTTCACCAGATCCATACCTGGCACTGCCCATCATCCATGCTGCAAATCCCCCACTAGGCAAAGCTGTCTGCTGTGAAAGACCACTCCTCCTTGCAGCCAAGGGTTCCCTTCCTCCTCTCTGGATAACAACACTCGCTGGTGGCAAGGAGATATTTTAATCCACACGTGATACTAAATGCCACATCCACCCTGGTCTACAGTTTCCACACATACCAAATAAAATTGTCAAAGGATTCTTACCCCCTCAGTGGACAAGGGATTTAATGAGGGGAGAAAGACCTCAGCCTTTGTCCAAAAGCCCTGAAAGCACAGTAAAACCTTAAAGAAAACCTAGCAGCACCAGCAAGCGATCAGGACATCAAATTTTACTTTGTTCTCAAACTACTCCTGCAGTACGCTTGGTGGGTGCTCAAAGAGGAAAATGCAGATGGACAGCTGACTTGCCTTGTTTTAGCGGTTTGTTTTGGTTTTTTTAAAACATAGCTCTAACAGTTCTACTAGGTTTTTTAAAAAATCTGGCTGTTCAAAGGGAGGCTTATATACAATTTCATGGATCTCTAAGATGCAACCCTGTAAGATTTCAACCACTGTACTTCACAAAAGGAAATCTTTCACTTGAGAACAACAGGCCACATAATACAAGGAGTGAGACAGAGCAGCTGCACTAAGCAACTGCAGGACTGCAGAGGATTCATCCACAAGCCCTCCCCACAGCAGCGGTGCTGAGACACGACCAGCGCCGCGCGGGACCCAGGCATGAGTGATTTGTCCAGGGTCAGATCAAGTTTACAGCTGACAAGACACGGAGTTCATGTCTCCTGGCTCTCACACCTCTGTTGCTTTGCACCTTGTGCAGTCCTTGAGAGAGGGCAGAGGCAGCCCACCTGCTCTTTCAGGCAGCTGACAGGATAGGACAAACACACTTCTCTGTTCCTGGTCCAGACACTCATGAGTGTAAAAAGCAGGCAATTTAAACCACATTTTCCCCTCTCAGCAATTTCAGGAACAGTCTTTTGCTTGTATCTGAGTTCATTTGTTTAACATACAGTTTAGTTCCCTCAGAAACATGTCTCTAACAATAGCTTAGCATCTCCTTAGCACAATGTGCACTTTGTCTTTTGATGGCTAATTGCTTGGAGTGGCCAGGTAGATTGGCCTGTATAAAGAAGAAATAATGAGCAACAGTCCTTTTTCAACACAGCTGAAGAGTTCTTAATTTTCTGCATATTCAGCTGACACTTTGTGTCTTGCTAGAGCACATCTAGTTATTTAACATCCCAAACCAGGTTCTAATTCCTCTGCTGTGAAATAATAAACCTCAATAAGGAAATGATAAAGATGGTCTCTGGTCTAAAAGCAACTCTGCCCAGCAGGCCTGCAGTGTGATGCTGCCCAGTCATAATTAACACTCAAAACATTGACATGCACATGCCAAACCCATGCAGTGTGGGATTAGCTGTACCTAATCCCTGCTGCTCCCTGCTCTGCTCTACAGCAGCTGCAACAAAAGCATGGGCTCCCAGTCCGGTAGTGAGAAACTCTCCAGTGTCTTTCCCACAGTCCTTATACTTCTGTGCCCTCGGCATCTCCTTACAACTATTTTCATATCTCCTGCTTCTTTGGACTGGCTTTCAGTGTGTTTAGTTTTTTATGGCACTTTACTTTTGGTCCCCAAGTTCCAGTCTGTTTTCCTATAACTTTTACCCTTAGACTCACTAAAAAGTGAGATGCTTTCCCTGCTCAAGCTTCTCAAATAGCCAGAACTCTGATGACTTCTCTCACCATTGATCCATTGAACTAAGATCCATTTATGGTTCCTGAGGTAAGGTAACCCTCCCAGTGCTTCCTCTTCCTGCAACTCAGCAGCCCCTTCACCTCCTTTCTGCCTTTCCCACAAAGGCAAGGAAAAATCTGACAGCAGCATGTGCAATTCTGCCAAAACCTGGCAAATGTCTTCTTTCTGCTTTGTCATATCATAAATGGCACTATCATATAATGCTTCTATGTGCCTGACATATTAATAGCACAGCTAATTATTCTAGATCGCTTCAGCTAGATCCTGCCAACCCTCCCCCCACTTTACTTAATGAATTAATCTGAAATTCATGTTAGAGCTTCTGCTATGAAGCACTTTTGCAAGTGGGAACACTGAACAAGCCACTTATTAATAAGGAATAAGTACTTGCAATAGTTATTCTTAATGAAAAATGGAAGGTGGTAGTGGTAGGAATACTCAAGAGCTAATAATAGTGGGTTTAAATTACAGCAAGGAATATTTTAAAAAATATATTGGGAAAGGCTTTCAAATGCTCAAGGTAGTAACAGACTTGGACTGACTTCCCAAAGAGGCTGTGGAGTTTGAAGGTTTGCATTACAAGGTTAGACAAATATCTGTTTCACAAATGATCCTGCCCTGAGGGAAGGGCAGACTTTGATGCTTCCTGGAATATCTTTCCATCTGAGTTTTTTGTGGGTTTCTGTGTTCTGCTCTGGCAGCACCAATGGGATGACTGTGCCAGATGACTGTGGCAGTGGCTAGAACCTGCTGCAGACAGCCCCCTGCAAGCCCCACCGCCTCAGCTCCTGCTCTCACTGGAGCCTCTCCTGCTATCACAGAGGTGTGTCTCCTGTAAAAGCCTGAGCCATGGTCAAGAGCTATTCTGCCAAAGCACTACAAAGTATGCAACGCAACAGCTTCAGCAGAAGGGTGGTGGTGGCTTAAAATTGAATGAGGTTTGAGCAAGGCAAGGCAAGACCCGCCAGCCATCCTTCACACAAGTCTATCTGTTGGGATATTAAAAGCCCTGGAATGCAGGCTAAGCAACCTTGATACAAAAAATGTACAAAAAAGGAGCACGTTTGCAGACTGTTTATGATGTGGACTGGCAGTGGGGATTCTGGCTAGTCTGCACTGGCTATTCTCAATCCCAGGAATACAGATATGCACTGGAGCTAAGTTTCACCAGTGAACTTTCAGCCCCTGTATGTGAGCTGTCTCTTCACTGTGCTTTAACCGTATCTTAAACAACTACACATCTTTTCCATCACACATATCCTAAAGTAGCCACAGGATTCTCCAAGAATAACAGGATAATTTTAGTGGGGGTTTTTTGTTTGTTTGTNGTTTGTTTGTTTTGTTTTGAGTTTGGGGTGTTTGGGGTTTTTTAAAAGAACAATCATATCAACTGCTAAGAGCTGGAGAGAAACAAGTGCACTCCACACAATTACAGAGGAAGTGGGTGGTTGGAAGTGACACAAGGAACTGGGGGCCTTCATGCAGGCAGGCACTATTTTGAAAGCCTGATGTGGAATGTTCCGCTTAGAGAAAATCCATTCCTTCATACTGTGCCATGCCCACTTACTTTAAATTAAAAGACTTCCAACACTATCCATCTACTCTTTCTAGTCCCAGCTGTAGGACTGGGTACATAACTTCTTTGTGGGAAACACATTAGATTCCAGACACTCTGTAAAACAATTTTTATCTTCTGGTAAGAATTTACCTCCCAGCTGCTTTCTACCAGGACTGTCTCCAACACACTAATGAATAATATTTTAATCTGCACATTAAAAGCATGATTCACCACAGCTTTTTCTCACCACTCAAGTAACACAAGTGACAGAGCATTGGTGTTGATGCTAGTAACAGAGTATTTTTAAATGGTGGAAGGCAAAAGGAGAAAAAAATTAGCTCGGTTTCCACTGTGTTCCTATATCTCCCGAGAATATGATTGTTTCTGTGCCACCTTTTGTACTATTAAAACACCACTGAGTAGATCAGACTTCTGCAGTCAGAGGGCAGGACAGCTACCATGTGTATGCTAGGCATAAAAATTACATGTTCAAGATCCTGAGGCACTTACACCACAATCTTCAATGCCTGCTGCTGCAGAGAGTCTGTGGAAGTGCACCAGGGAGAGGAACAGCAAGGACAATGCACCACTGACTTGACACAGCCTGGGCCCCAGCATTACCACCTCCGCTCTTTCCAAGTTTGTCTGCTTATGAAAGGCAGACATATTGTCCCTGTCATTTGCTCCTCCGTTGCACCCTCCAGAATGGTGCAGCCCCTGCTCCCCAAAGGGGACAAGCTGCCATGGCATCACTGACCTCTGTGTCTGAGAGCTGCTGACCTGACCTACTTTCCCCTGCAGGATAGGCTAAAGCACCCTCAACGCAGACGCAGCTAAACATGATTTCAGAAAAAAATCCAGCTATCTCCTCCTCAGTACAAACACAGCCTTGTGGATACTATTAGCACTGGGTTTTTTTCTATGGGAAGTGCACTAGTGATCAATACAGTATGTGCTATTTTGTAAGAAAATGAGTAACTGGGTGAATTACATACAGAAGGTCCTTCTGCTGACCCTATCTCTCAGCCATTCTTTTTCTCCTCTGAATAAATTCTGCCTGCCAACTTAGGAGTGAGCCAGTGAAAGATCTCATAGGCAGAATAAGATTCTTATTTACATATTTATCTTCAAGAAAGGCCTTCTCAATTCATTGGAAAAAAAAAGAAAAAAAACCCAGGGTTAAGTCTCCTCCTCTCCTTAATTCACGCCAGATCTTTCAGCCGAAGCTGGGCATGGGGATGTAACAGGAGAGAGAAAGGAAAGACAGTCAAATCCAACACTTGGACACTTTATCACTATTATTATAGGAAAGCTTTACATGCAGGTGCTGAGGGTCCTAAATTAAATGTCAAATACTATCTGGCACCAGGAATATGAAGTATAGTCACCTACAGAGAAAAGGAGCCTGACAGCTTTGGTCTGCTTGTCAAAATAGCAGTCATCTCATTCAGCTCTTCGGGCAAAAGAACCACCATTTGCAAAACCAGAAGTTACCAGAATTAACTCACTGATTCCTATGAAAAAGAGGTGTTGGTGATGGTAGGGAGTAAGGACAAATTTTTAATCCTACTCAGATGTTGAAAAGATTAATTTCTGCACTGATAACACTGAAGATATAGAGATATCTTTGAATTTATTTTTTAAAAACTTTTTAAAGCTGAGGTTGAAACAAGGTAATTAAATCTTCTCCCCTTTCAGCTTGCCTGTGTCCTCCTCACCAGTTAAACAAAAGAAATGCCCCGAGCTTACTTCCTTCCCATCCAACCTAGCTACCTTTTTGAACAGACTCCAGAAAGCTTGCCAGCTGAAGTTTATGAAGTCTAGTTAATTGCTTCAGCGTATTGATTTCATGTTTGTATGAGGAAACGTATTATTGGAGACACCCCTAGCTGGTTAGTCCTACAATGGCTGGCACCACAGCACAGCCATGCTGCAAACCTTGCTCAGCGGAGGAAGAAGTGGAGTCCTCTAACACAACAACTCCTCCTGTGTCCAGAGCCACAAAACCCCCCAAACTCCCAAAGCCTACAGCATCACTGCAAAGGCACATCGCTAGGCATTGCTGTAATCATCAAGGTTTTAGAAAATCTTGCACCAAAGAGAAATTTTGCTTTCAGAAAAGCAGAATAATTTAGATAGAAACTTTTCCTGATTCTTCATCAAGGAACATTCTGTGCCTCCACAATCCAGGAATGTAGATCTCTCTGTTTATGGGGAGGAGGAGGACAACTGCAAGCCAGAGGAGGAGGTGGAGAAAACAGCAGCTCCCAACTGGCATAAGTGGGCACATCTGCATGGCTAAACATGTGCTGGAAAATATATAGTAATTACATCGGCCTCCCTGACGCATCAAATTCACTTTAAGTAGGGCGTAAACATGGGTTTGGGATGTAAGACTTAGGTGTACCAGGAAACAGCTGTGATGTATGGCATGCCTGACTTGGGGAAAAAAATCCATAGAGAGAGCCGTATCCTGGTCATACTGAAACACCATGGCCATGCTTGAATGTGCAGAACGCAGGAAGGAGAGTAATATTCAAGGCATAAGCAAAGAAAGACACAAATTAATTCTTGGCATTTCTTAAAGTAAAAAAAATCTTTCCCCACTCTTGCACAAGTGCAAACTCGGAACCTGCTGAAGTCAAGCACAGATGTGTCAGCTGCAGGAGGAAATGGAAGAGTGGATGAACACATTAAAGTAGAAAATAATGCAAGCATCCACTACGAAAGTTGTGTTTGGGTACTCAGATGCTTAAACAATCTTTCTTCTCCCAGCTCACCACAGAAAGTGCTAAAAAGGCTCTTTCCAGGATGAAAATTTGCAATGTCTGCAGACAAGAGCTCAACATGCTGAACTTCAGAAGGGATGAGGGACCCACTCTGCCCCACAGTCATGAGGAAAAACTGCTGGCTCTCACAGCTCTTTAATTAAAGAAATAAAAGGCAATTTGGAGTATTTGGGGGGATATTGGAATCTATCCAAGTTGTAGAAGAGAAAGGAAAAGCCACGAGATTTGTAGGAGACAAAATCATAAATCTTCCTCTACCCTTTGCAAAGCTCTAACATTAATACTAAAAATAGCGACAGCACCTGCGGGATCTCGGCATTTGGCTTAATCAAGTCTTGCAGAGTTGTGGGGAGGAAGTGGCAGAGGAACAAAGGGCGGAAAGATTTCAGGACCTGAGAGTATCGACAAGGACACAAGGATGAGGCGTCCAGAGAACAAGTGTCCGTTTGTTCCTGGCTGGGGCAGATGTTCCATAAGGATTACAGCAAGGGAAGGAAGGGCAAAAAAATCAGGCAGGCACAGAAGCACACTGAGAAATGGGTCAGGCTAGAGCAGAGCTGTCAGCCTTCCCCAACCATAGTATTAAAGTTTAATTATTCTGAGATCTCTTATTAAGGTCCCTGAGCCAGGATAACCTATCTAGGAGCAGCATGTTTTCAGACACAACCTTCCTCCATGGCCTTTCAGGTGCCCAGCTTGGGCTTGCAACCGCTATACCACTTCTGCACTTGATGCAAACTTCGCAAGTACTGAAGTATGAGACTCAGCAGTTCCAAAGAGCAGAAATCACCATTGTGCTCCACAGGAAAATAGATGCTGGGTGCTAGAGATGAGAAAGACCTATTGAGGTAACTTGACTAGTCTCACTCTAGTCTCTGGTTTATGCTATTATTTTACCCTGTTTAATTTACATCACAATAAGTCTTTCTGAAAGGAAATTACTGATTTTGAGGTTTGAGATTTTTTGTAATGTGAGATCCCAGTTTGTTTTTCCTTACAGTCATGAAAACCGTGTACCAAATACTGTAATCTCAAGCCTACCAATATGGTTTATTCAACAGATATGTTGGGGACTAGGAACCACCTCTCTTGTTTTAGGGTTGTTTATAAAATGTTACTACGAGATGGTGGCTTTGACCTCCAGCTTCCTCTCTCCTGATGCCTCAGTGGAAGGTCCAAAGCCACATCATTTGACACTTCCACTTCTGGATTTTGGTTAGCAAATTAGGATTTATACTAGCTGTAACTACTGGTGGCCCTCGTGCCAATGTCAGATAGAGGATCCAGTACTCCAATACTCTCCTATTTACAAAAAGACCTTCCGGAATGATTTGTCATATTAGCCCCTCCCAATCATGTTAGCATCAGCATGTTTCTGACATTGCATGAGGAACAAAGAACAGCTTTGAGTTCTCTGTGATCCTCCAGTGTGACCTTAGCCACAGCCTGGTAAGGTCTGGATCTTTCATGTGATGCTTGTTCAAAGGTATTTTGTAATGAAATTTAGCTATTAAGGTAAACATTGGGATATAAGTTCATTAAGTATTTGTCTGCAGTTCAGACAAAAATGAACAAACAAAACACATAACTACAACAAACCGTCACAAACCCATTACATGTTCATAGTCAGAAAATTGAGGGTGAAAATACAACTTACTACTAGGCACATTAGAAGGCTGCTTTCTGAGTTTTTTTGATTGGCAGGCTTAATTAGAGTTTAATGCAATGTTCAGATAGGCATTAACAATACACTGCACTTAGATCAAGGAGAATGAAAGGCAGCAGCAAGCAAGCAAATGCTCAAACAAGCAATCATTTCTGTAACTTACTTTTGGGTCTGTGAACTTGAACTTTAGCCTTCCCACCATCTCCAGCCTGAACAGGTTCCACACAACAGGCTCTGTTCTCTCAGGATGGGGAGCAGAGGGCACGAGACAGGACTCATTTCAACTCTACAAAGCACAACAAAGATTCTCAGTAAACAATAGGAGGCAACAATTTTTTCAGCTTATTTTGTCAGCCAAGTCACAGCAAAACTATGAATACATTAGCCTGCCCTTGTGGGACTGCTTTTGTTCAGTCAAAAAGACCAAGAAAGAATGGGAAAAAAATGAAAGAAAGCATGAATTGGCGAAAGAAAAAAAAAAAAGGAAGAAAGAATAGCTGCCAAGTGAACTGGGAAACCTTCTAGAAAGAAAATTAAATGTAATTGCACAGGCAATTCATTTTTCTCATGGCTTTTTTGCATCCTTGTTAATGAATCTGGGCTACAAGAGATGTTCCTGAGTCCTGCACTGCCACCAACAAAGTCAGTGGCTCAGGAGTTTGTGGGGGGCACTCATTCCTTGCATGCACAGGTGTTAAATTTGCTTTTCTAGGGTGCACACTGAGTGCCTGATAAATTAATACTCTGAATATCTATTTTGATTTATTTATAAACGGGAAAGTAGAGAGATTTTAAAAGTACTAATTAAGGAAGCTATCAAGGATTCATGCTTCAGGAGAGAAAATGTGAAGTGTGAGGCACATTAGGAATACCTGAAATATTTGTTAAATTTGCTTCAACAACTCCCTGCAAAAAAAAATGTTGCTCTTATTTGAGAGGCAAGAGCTTGCTGGCAAATGAAAGAGTTGAGGCAAAGTCTAATGGAGCTGTTTTCCAGGAGCATTTTCTGATTTCATCTACAGCATTTAACAGAACAGAATCCAAAAAATGTCCTGACACTTTGCTAGAGGGAGGCTTAGATAACTAAACCTTGATTCAAATGCTGACTTCCAAAATGTCAATCCTCAACTCCCATCTAATCCTAAAGACATTTTAGTGTCTACCAACAAAATACTCTAGATACTCTAGATATACTTTTTCCCTCCTCTAACGAGGAAACTGCCTAAGTCTCAGAGACCAAACAGCCTGGCAGCAGCCCTGTACAATGTTTCCCATCTAATTCATCCACTGAACCATTCTTTTGCCTTTGCCACAGGCAGGCCACATGTAAAACAAATTTGAACAATGCTTTCATGATTGCCTTTCTTGCATAGCCAGCACCATTTTAACAAGGGTCAGGCTCAGTGATGCTGTCTGTTTGACAGACCTGAACCCAGGTCCTCTCAAGAGAAGTGATCCAGTTCTTGGTCTGTTGGCACTTCTGCAGCAGGACTCAATATCTCAGTATCTCCTCCTCTCTGCATAAATAATTAGTTGGAATACAAAAAAGGGAGAAGATCCGTTGCTGTATTTCCCAAGATGAAACAGGTGTTCTCCTTGGCATGGAAGACAAAGGATAAAGCTGAAACTATATATTTCTCCTCAGCATCTGTCGACCTCATGGATCCACATTCTGGGTTTCCTAAATCACCCTCTCAGGCAGTAACTGTTCTCACACATAACAGGGGAAGTTTAGGCCCTAAATCAGATGAGCATTTGGTATTACAGTACCTGCCTAATGGCTCCAAAGCTGGGAGATGTGGCATTTGAGGTAAGGCTCCTTGCCAAATCTAGCCCCTCACAGATATCACTCTTGACAAACTCTCTCTTCTTCACATATTGAAGAGCAGGAAGAATGCTGGAGGTCCTCCTTCTATTTCTGCCCAGTAATCCAGAACACATATTAACAAGACTACTGGATTTTTACATCAAGACGCTGCTGTGCTTGCTTTATCCTTCCACCATGGCCCACCAGGAAAAAGAAACTGCTACGCCAAACAGGCATCATCTGCTATCAGGCACTTTGGTTCTTACCTCCACTCCCAATGGAAACAAAGAAGTGGTGTAGATGCCATAGCTACCCATGGTTTCAACCTTCCAGGGGCATGTCACAGCACAGAGGAGGGTAATCAGCACTGGTACAGAAGATTTCCAAAGTGAGCGTGGGGCAAAGAGCAGGCTAAACTAACTGTACCACTGGAGACAAGGAGAGGCGGGAGAGGAGATCACTTCCACCAATGGCTTCCAGCAACAGAACCAACAATCTGCAGTTTTTTGGATGCACCTCATTTGACACTAAGAGAAGTCCTTCTGATGCAGGTGAGTGCCCCCTTGCCATACCACCAACTACCATTACCTCAAGACTTTTTGACTTCATGGTACTCATCCCACTTCTGAAGAGCCCTTCTAAACGTCATTTACCAGACCGTCACAAAAAAATATAAAATCCCATTTCACGTGTATTTGGGGTTTGGTGCATGGAAATTAATGAATATCCCCTGATCCTCACCCACCTTTCTCACCCTAAGTGTTGTGATACTTCTGGAATGCCAATCGCTACACTTCCTAGGTGCTGCTTCCTCCACTTTGGACAGCACGATTATCTCTTGAGCAATCGGCTTGTGACATAACAAGCATAAATAGCAGAAAGAGATAAAAATCAAAACCCTCAGTGTTTTCACACAGGTGCCCCAAGTTGCCAAGCAAAGGAAATCATAAACTTCTAACAGATGCTATGCCAGCAGGATTGCTTCCAAATAGATACTCTTTTTCCCAAGCAGCATTGGTGTCAAGTATCCGAAGGGACTGGCAATACTCAAGATAGAAGGCAGAATGATTTAAATGAGCCAAGAAGCATCCCAATAGTCCATTAACATCCCTGTGAAGTGACTGATAGAGGGAGAAAACATGAACATTTTCCACTTTCTCAAGAGACACTGCAGACACTGAACGTGAAATCAGGGAGATTTATGTACAAGTTCCACCTGACTCCGGCTTCAGGGGTGACCTGGCTCAACCTTGGCAGCTCCACAGCTCTGACCACTGATCAATGTGAGGCACCCTCTGCACCCTTGCTTTCCCTTGCTATAAGGCTCTTCTGCAAGATGAGATACTGTCCCAACTGCTTTGCATTACTGTTCTCCTTAAAGGACGCATTCATAAGCTAGTAAGTGGGCACAACGACAACATGCAGGGGCACTTCTTGCTGGGACAGGAGGTGAGTCCTTTAGGCTTAAACACACACATTACAGACATTGGGATCTACCCCAGTGCTAAAAATGTTAGCCATTAAAGCCTTTGCAGCATGGACAAAGCCATCTTATTTGGCCTCCACTTGACCCACCCTCACTCCACTCAGCAGGAATCCTACCAACACATAGATGTGGATGCTGTCCTGCACAGCACTTCTAACTCATAACAATTTTACCTGTGTGAGTGGCCTCAGACACAGCCCATCTCACGCAGATGGTGCAGCCAGGCACCAATTGCCTGGGAAGGTGTCAGAGGACACATGATGAACACCAGCTTGCAAACTTATTTAAAGAAAAATGGTACTCCAAGGAAATTAAAGCTTCAGCTAGCAACTATTTATCTTGTCAGTAATGGAGATGGGTAGATAATGATTAAATTAGGGTAAATATAAATCAGTAACACAACTAATTTAACCTGTGTACATTATAAATTAGAGTCAGCATGGATCAAAGGCAGATTATGAACAACTTCCAGGGAGCACGGGGGGCATGCAGTGACAGAAAGGACTGTCAGTAATCTTACTGCAACACCAAGCCAGCCAGAGGTCACTTTGTTCCAAACCAGAACAAGACTTTGAGAAGGTGAGGCTGTCTCAAAGGCTCTACCATTCTTTTAGTAGTACCTTGAACTAATGCACAAAATATAACAAGGGATCCTTGCCTCCTCCAAAAAAACCCAACTCAGCTAGCCATGTTTCTCTCCGATTTTCTGGAGTTCTTGGTTTGATGAATATCTAAGTGTAGACATGAACAAACAAGAACACCCACAGCTATATAGAAATCTTGCTTGTATGAACAGGTCTGTGGTGTGACATCTCCTTTAGAAATAAAGAAAAGCTGTGATCTTCAGGAGTAACCTGAAGCATTAAAGAAAGACCACAGCCTACTCCCCAGAACAAGACTTCACGTTACATTTCTTTCATTCTCCTGGATAACAGCCCTTATTTCTCAGAAAAAGTTTAATATGTCTAATTTCCACTAGTTGAAATGGACCCTGGGCACAAAACAGGAGCTGTTTTTATAAATCCTGAAGACTGAAATCCCAGTTTTACGTATAAAATACATTAAGTCTTAACAGCATATTTTTCCCACCATGATTTAACCGAGCAGTTGGAAAAAAACCCCTCACAATTAGCTTTTTTGATAACCCTGCCAGCTGAGGCAACACTTACAGTGCATGCACTTACAGTGCATGCACTACCCATAGTAATCATCACATGGCAGCAGCCGCCCGTTACGATTGGAAGCAACTTGAAGGCTTGAGGATCGATATTTTGCTAACGGACCACCCTGAACCACTCCATTCCCCTCCGTCACTCGCACTGGATTGAGGAGGAACTTCCCAAAGCATGGAGTAGTGAAGGAACACAGGGAGTGCTAGATTCTTCCACTGACTATTTTGTCTGTTAATGAACAACATGACTGTCAGCTGAGTAATGAACTTCCAGTCCCTGGAGCTTCATCCAAGTGTCCTCCCTGCTCATGTCTAGTTAGTAGTTTAAAAGCCTCCCACTGCTTTGCCCTTTTATTTGACTTCCAGGAAAGCAGCCATCAAGCAACGTCTTGGGAGATGTTACAAAGAAACCTACAGGGTTTATGAGGGCACCCTGTGCCTGCAGGTTCCTGGAACAGTGTGGCAGGACATCCTCCCCCTCTCACCACAGATTGCTGGTGCAGATATGGAGAAGATAACCCAGGGGCTGAAAGGCCCAACAAGGGGTCATCTCTGGCGCCAAAAAGGCTCAAGCACCAGCTATCAATCAACATCTTAGTCTGGAGAGCAGATGTGGAAGGGGATAACAGAGATATTCTTGACTGAGAGACACGGTTTTACAAACTATAAAAGATACACGAGTTTTCACGGAGGCAGAAGCCTTCTACACACACACCCTGAGAGTGTGGGGGACTTCTCCCTGGAGTTTGGATGCAAAGTCCGCGGTTACTTTCCTGGGAATTGAGAGAAAGGATCCCGATGTGTGCCCCACCAACAATTGTATGATAAGATACATTGAATCCTAAGTTATACTATTGCTTTGCTAGCTGTAAAATTGATGGTACCTTTAACCTTGCGCTGTATATACCTACTAGTAGCTTCTTTTTATTCTTATTCCTGTGTAGTATATAATTTAAGTCTTATGTCTGTTGGTTTTATGTCTATTAAATAAATAATTCATTCTGTAATAGACTGAATCAACCATTATTAAAGAACTTAGGAGCGCAAGTGGGTCTTAAGGTGCTGGCCACACCAAAAAAGCTACTGCCTGCCAGCAGAAGGCTGGGCAAAAGGCAGAGACTTAGCTAAACACCCACATCCATTCGCAACAAACAGCCCTCAAGCTGCCACCTGACAGGGCAGGCCTGCAGGCCCAGCTGCTCCTGGAGTGACATGGCAGTGGGCTGGCGGTGCTCAGGAGAGGCCAGCTGGGTGGCAGAGACTTCCAGGAAATCACTCTGATGGTTATCAAGATCCACGTGCACAAATACGTTATGTCAGGAATCCCCAGCCATTCCCCCCACGGAAAGCACCCATTGCCGTGGATTGGTGACATCTCCGCTCCCCCGCAGGCCGAAGCTCTGCCTCTGACCCCCTCGCTCAGGGCCACGGGGCACCGCGATCCCCCACGCCTGGCGCTCCCACAGCGGCGCAGGGGCAGGGTGGGCCTCCAGGCCTTACACTGGGAATGCTGCCTGCTGGGATTGGTGCGCAGACTTTGTGGCGAGCCCATGGCCTGGCAGAGCCCAGCACACCCAAAAATTGCACCCCGGGGGCCCAAACATGCGGCGTTCTGCAATGTGCGCACCGACACCCAGTCACGCCCACACAGAGACTCCTCAGGGACAGCAAACCCACTCTGCATCACCAGGGACTCTCTTTGGCTTCGGAGTAAGCAATTATCGTTAATATTATTGTTAATTATCACTGCAATTGCCATGGCTTTTCTCAGTGATGTCTGGTCTGAACATCAGGAAACGTAGCAACATGCACTGTTAAGTCCTTTATTATTTATTTAGGGTGAGCTCCTACTGCAGCACTGCTACCAGGGTTGCTTCAGTTTGCTTCTTACTGCTGATTGTTATGTCCTCTAATTTTGTTCTTGCACATCAGGGACAGAGGATGGTGCATTCTCCGATGGCAAAATCCATCAAGGAAAACTCTAGGGGAAAAGCAGTGCCCTTTTTTATTGCACTAAGTGAAGGCTACACTGATGCTATTAGCTGTGCCACAGCTTTTCTGTGGAGTTGCTTGTTTCATGACAGCTGAGCTTAGGCATTTTGTTCAGCAAGCTCCTTGGGCAGAGCCAAAACAGCAGTGTCTGCCATGTGTTTCACCTCCTCACCTTACACAGGTGAACGTGGCCAGAGCTCACCCCCACACAGCAGCCAGAGCCAGCCTCAGAGCCAACAATACTGACAAGTGATGCAGAGGCACCTTCCTGCCTGTGTCAGGGGAGCGCTCAGGACAGGAACTGTGCTGTGGCTCTGGAAGGGGACGTGAGTGCAGGTGACTGCAAATGACGATGCTGAAGTGTTTGAAGGGATTTGTAGAGATGGAGGCAGCCCTGAGCTGTCTCCAGTGCGAAGTACAATGGCTGCGCTTTCCTGGGAGTGGGCCTTGGATTTGAATCCAGTGCTGCAATGGTGCAAACCTTATGCCTGTAAGCTTTTATCAGCTTGGTTTCATACAAAATTGCATTTCCAGTCAAAATGCCAGCCAGAACCCAATTCTAGCAGCGTCCCTGTACACAGGTGTCCCATGGAGAGATGGCTGTGGGACATTTGGGGACATGAGCGTTGTCCTTGACTCCTCTCTATTTTGTAATGTAATGGACTACTGCATCTCCTTGGCATGGTCCTTAGGGGCTTTAGAAATTAGGCTTGTCAAGAAAGAAGTCGAAGGCCCTAGAGAGCTGTCTGATGAAGAACAAGCGAGTTTTTATGTGCTCTAAACCCTCCCACCCAATTTCTCTGCTGCTGCCAGGCAGTCCACCCCTTTCAACACACATTAGCGAACATCACAAGCCTATTGGAAAAAGTGCTGGAAATGAAAAATGAAATGTACTCTATTTAGTCTTCAATTAAGGAAGAAGAGTTTACTCCATCTCTCTAGGGCAACAAAAAACTGGAGCAGAGTGTTAGGTTCATTGAACATTAATGATCTTTTTCTATTATGCTAAATTATTGTTTCCTTAGCCAGTGATCAAATACAATAGCTTTATTAGAGCCCTTTTCAGTGACAAAAAAGAAAGTGCCTTTCTGCAGCAGTGGCTCTTACGAATAACAAAAGAGCAAGGGCCCTACAACGGGGTGATTGTTGGAAACAAGGGAAACAATGGTCCCTGCTGCTTCTGCAGATGCCCTCACCTTCCTCTGCCCCAATAACAGAGACATCGCGCTGCCTGAATGAGAAGCTAATTTCAGCTTGGTGCTCACCTCTGGCCTCCTCTGCTGTGAACCAGGCACTGCTGAGCAGGGCTCTGGTGGTGCTCTGCCCATAAGGACTCAGAGCTTGCCCAGCAATAAAAAATATAAACCCTCCTGAAAAGGCATTTAACACATGACCCAGGCTGGATGAAAGCGTGTGCTTACAGCAATGAAGAACGAGTGCAGGCTGTAATAATGCAATCTTGTGGGGATAAAATTAATCTGAAGCAAAATGAGTCAATTTTGGTGCAAGTCTGTGGAGGCAACACTACACTCTTTAGAAAAAACTAAATAAAAGAATTTTAGCAGAGTTCTGTGGAGGCCACAGTCCAACGTAATTACAATAGAAAATTGATGTTCTGTTAAGTATGCTGTTCCTGAAAGGAAAGGTTATGAAGCCATCACAAAAACAATAGGTATAAAAAAATAAGGTTGAAATTAAGTTAGGGAAACATTGTAAACCACTTTTGAAATGTATTTATTTATACCACAGCCCAACTGTGTCCCTCTCTGGCATGATAACACTCTTGTGAGATGATTGCCTCTTACAGCAGCTCAACATCACCCGGTGTACTGTGCATAAAAACCAGGTGCTTGCTCTCATCTGCTGCAAGAGAAAAACACAGCAGCAGAGCTGTTGTCTCCAGAAGTCCCTGAGCCATGAGTGGCAATGTGATCCTCTCCCTACCTGCTTGCCCTAGCTGGATGGGCAGCTTGACCCTGACGGGTTATTCAGCAGCATGGGATCCTCTGTCAGCAGCTGCAGACGCTCACCTTCACAGCGCTCTCCCATGGCATTTAAAACACCATTGCTACACCATCTGTGGCATACACCACACATTTCTTATCTGGGACACAGCTCAAATCTGAGCGGGTTTGGGGGGGGAAATGGGAATGAACCACGTCATTGGCATGGTGGGAACGCATGGAGAAGGGGAGGGAGTGCTGGCAGAAGAATGCTGCCGAGCACATGGGAAACAAGTCCAGCAGCTTCCCCAGGGGGCACAAGAGTTGCTTTATTTCACCAGGATACTTTTGAGCTATGGGAACTTCAATTTTAAAGTAGTTTCTTCCTGCCCCGATCTGTCTCTGTCTGGGAATCCATGCCATAGTGCCCTGTGATGTTAAATATTCTGCTTGAAATCTACCTGGTAAAGGGGAGGATCAATAGGCTCTCAGTTTTGCATCCATGGCAACACATACTTTACATATCATTTTATCCTGAACAAAGGAAAATTAAAGACTTGGGGTTTCAGGGAAGGAGGGGAGGGAAGGGAACAGGCTTTGCCTCCAGGTGCAAACCTGTCATACTGAATCCTTAATGCAGTGAACTTAAAAAAAGTGTTGATAGAGCAAAACTTGAGGCTCTGTGAGGAGAATATGAATGCCAGATTTATTTCAGCTGACAGTACTCACAGTCTAATGCAAACTAACAGAGTCATCAGCAGACAAACATTGTCTCAACAGACAAACATTCAAACAAGTTAGTCTCAAAAACTAATTATAGGAAAAAACACCCAATACCTCACTCAAAAAACCCACCAAAGAAACCCTCAAACCAAAAACAATCCCCCATAAACACACAAAAACCTCCCACCAAAACAAAAAAACCACCACCAGAAAACCCCAAAACCCCACAAAAATCACAACAAAACAACAGCATAAAAACCTACCAAGCTTTATCAAACATTTATATTTTGGACTAATAATATTCTAAACCTGATTCTGATCTGACTTCTACTGGCAGAAAACTAGAAAATCAGTTTTCAAGGTGCAGTGGTTTAAATCAAAAGAAAGTCCTTCCTGTGTTCCTGAACCCTGGAAATTTTTGCTGATACTAGGTGACATTTTGTGATAAAATTATATTTGATATCTGATGGTCCTCAGAAGCCTCACCTATGTTTAGTGATTTAAATTTGTTACTTTGTCTTTATAAAAGTTGGGGTTTTTTTCATATCCAGTTATTCTGAAGTTGAGAACAGTGATCAAATTTGGTAGTCAACAGCATAAAATGGCCTGATTTTCTTTTGCTTTCTCCCTAGGGTTTTATTTACACAAATAGAGTACGAGTAAAATGCATAAAACTATACATTTCTTGTAAGGTTTAATTTTACAGTCATTATGATCCACACAAAGTACAAATTCCTACGCCAACAGCAAGGCAGTGGAAAAACCATTTCCTAGTTGAATGTCTATCCACATTCACATGAAAAAAGGGCACTGAAATCCCAAATCTGTTCAAGTCATTACCATGCCCCCGTAAGTGAATATGCCTATGCTAATACATAGTGTTGCACTGACTCCTCCAATCACAAATGTTCAAATTTCAGCTGTAAAGCTCTGCTCTTCCAGGAATGACTTGGAATTAGGTGTGCTGTGGGGCTGCGTGTGCCGCTGCTGAGGAGAGGAAAACCCATTTCAGGGTCAGGCCAGGGGCAGGTGGGAGTGGGCACCTGTCGTGGTTTGACCCTGGACCAACGCTAGGCACCCACAAGAG